>JBBMOI010000014.1:9982500-10072500 GCA_038088405.1 Porites divaricata
CTCGAAAGCGATGGAAACAAACGGGTTCTTGAGTGTTTTAATATACACGTATATGCTGTAAATGAATCCATTGTTCGAGGCCCTAAAGATTATTTATTAATGTTTCCAGTCCAATACGGCCCTAGTTTTTCCCTTAGGCTATTCGCAATTATGTAGAACAGCATTGTTTTAACGGTTCAAAAATCTACAAGTAAATTTAATAGAAAACATGTACTGACTGGGAAGTTAATAAATACTTTATTTACCTCTTCCGTTATAATCTACTTCTGACTTCAACGTTAGTGTGCAAACTGCAGCTCACAGAGATTGCCAGATTGTCAGATTGCCTGCCGTATAAACACATAGAATGTGATCGTGATACAACAAAAACTTCAACAAACAAAATTTTCTTCCGTGGTATTTTCTTGTCACTGTACCAAGATGTATCCTATGGCCTTGGTATGCTTCTCACCTTTATCACCATAGAAATTAAACTAGCTTCGTTTCCACATTCATTGATACTTGTGTCGTTTTCTGAACTCATGTAGTTGTTGCTGAACTATCAAATGGTGTCTTTCTTGAACTATGGTGTCTTTATTGCACTATACAAACGAGGAAAACTCAGTGGCTTATTGAGAAGTAATATCACACGCCTACTGGGAAATTACCACAGAACTACACCAGCAAGATGTTGGGACAATGCAAGCAAGCCCCCCGAAAAGTGATGAACTGAACTGAGCGTTTGCTCTTAATTTCAATCAATAAATAAAAAACAGATTTAACTGTTGCCCCTATACTCCTACTATTAAACGATCACCTGCCTTATCACGCATAAAATCCAAATAAACATGCATTGATACTTGTGTCGTTTTCTTAGCTCATGTAGTTGTTGCTGAACTATGGTGTCTTTATTGAACTATACAAACAAGGAAAACTGGATTAACCCAGATCAGTTTCTTCTTACTGCACCAAAATATATCCCGTTGTCTTAATATGCTTCTCGCCATTATCTGGAGAATGTTTAGCCTCGTTACCACATGAGCTGCTATTATCAGGATATCCACCAGTACCAAACCCGATTCTAGAGTCGCAGTTAGCGCAATCGTTTTCATTGTTGCCGAGGAAACCGATTCTTGCTTTGGAGTAGTGTTTATCACCACCAACAGCATTGAATCCTTCCTTGTTACAGTTGCCTTGCAAGGAGGCATCAGAACCAATCAGTGACTTCCACGTGTCACGACCCAATGAGGTGTTGCGGTATTGTCCATCAGTGATCAGAGAGTACAAGGAACTGGCAGTCATGTTGATGACAATAAACCTGATCTGCTGACCGATCTTCATAATAAGGCAGATCTTGGAGAAGAATGTCTTCCAGTAGGTGGGAAGCTTCGTTTCTTGGGTGTCAAATCCAGTCTTCCTTCCACTAGGGTTAAAGGCCTCCTTGTTGCTCCAAATGGTACCATCGTAGTGAAAAGGTTTCTGTAATAGAAGAAATAGTAAAACTGTAATTAAAAAATAAAAAAAGGTCATAGGTTTCAATTACAAACGACAGCGACGTCCTCGTTTTGTTAGCATTGACTGAAATATACCGAAGTAAGCAAACTAAATGGTCACCGCCAAATAACAATAAAAAAGAAAAACAAGTACCACATTCATTTGCAATTAATATAATTGAAAAATGTTATACAATTATACTTAACCCTTGCTTAACACCCATGAGCCCTAAATAATTTGTATGAAAATCCTTTTGGTAATTTTTCCTATGCTTCATTTTGATATTAAATCGTAACCTTTGTTTGGCAAAATAGATGAAAGGAAGTTTTCTTAAAGACCTTAGAAATTTAGTGATGCACAGATTGATCACTTTGTATTTCATCCTTTTACTCAATTGCCGGTTTTTACTAACACACCATCAAAAATTGAAATCAAAACCGTTCAAAGATAAATTCCAGAATTTGAGAGATGAAAGGAGGAAATATGCAAAGACCCTCGTCAAGATTCAGGTCGGTGCAATTTTTCACATGCGAGAAATGTTGTTGTCCATCTGGCGAGCGGCCGGAAACAAACAGAAACATCTGTCTCTGAGTTTTGTTATATATAGCATCGTTCTGGAGAAAACTTATTTCTGATCTGATTCAGTTGATTGGTTCGACGCGTTCTATTAGTCCGACGTCTGACCCAACAGACGATCTTAACTATAAATAAAGGATCGGTCAAAACCTCTAGTGTGTCATGACAAAGTGGATTCTCTATGTCACACGTGTACAAGTCTTGAACGCCTTAAATTAAGTGCCCATATTTTATATCAGTCACGAATGATCTCGCTTTGTCGATGTCAGTCGTTGTAATTTGTGCATACTCGTTGAATAAATGCATAACAATAACCATTAGCGGCCTCCCGTGACCATAAAAGCCCAGGGAAGCTCTCAACAAAGTTTTATACGGGTAAGCAGTAGTCATGCTCCAGCAAAATTAAGCCTCGTTGGTGTCTAGTTAGTGTCTAGTAAGGGCTAGTCAATGACGTCACCTCATTAGTAAAACATATGTGTCTAGGAAGCGTCTAGTCACTGCCTTCCTCCATACTAATTATGTCCCTTCCTCCATATATAATTAAGCAGATAGGTTTACTAATGAGCTTCTCTCTACTACAATAGGCACAATAGGCTTGCCTATGCTTGCCCGGGCTCTTTAAACCCTGATTGGCTCATGTAGAATGCGGCCTATCTTTCTCGCAATCGCTTTGCTAAGGAAACAATTTCTTACTATCACCAATATTCTTTAAAACATGGGCTCTCCAGTTTCTATTGTTGTGGCAGAAATTGTTATGCAGAACATCGAGAAACAAGCCCTAGCTACTTACAAGCGAACTATACCTCTTTTGTTACGATACGTTGACGACACATTCACTGCCGTACACAAAGACGGAAGCGACGATTTTCACGAACACCTTAACAGACAGAGCACGGACATATAGTTCACCAAGGAGATCGAAGAAAATGGTAAGATACCTTTTCTACACTGTTTGGTCACTCGTGACAACAACAGACTACGAATGACTATTTACAGAAAACCGACACATACCGACGGATTACTAGACCAGTCATCGTACAACCCGACCTCTCACAAGGCTACAACCATACGTCGGACTTTGACGAGACGAGCAAAACTAGTTTGCGACTCGCCGGACAGCCTACAAGACGACACTGACTACCTGAACAACGTTTTTAGTAAAAACAACTACAACAAGAACTTTGTTAGACGGAACACTGATTCCAACATTCAGACCAACGTCAACTCTGGCCCTGTTAGGACAGCGACTATACCGTACATCAGAGACACCTCAGTCTGAAACTATCGCACGTATGCTACAATCTTACGATATACGTGTTGCACACAAAGCGATAACCCCTTTACGACGACTACTTACTAATGTCAAGGACAAAGACAAACCGGAGGACAGACAGGGAGCAGTATACAAGATCAAATGGTGCGACTTCCAGGCTACTTACATTGGTGAAACCGGCAGAAACTTAGCACACAACTGACCGAACACAAACGAGCAACAAGAAATGGTGACGTCAACAATCACATTGCTAAACACCTGGGACTCTACGACATGTACATACTCTACAGACTACTGTCAACGACTCACTTTTTAGAAAGCTGGTTTACTAACTTAGAACAAACGCCACTGAATCGTAATCAACAGTTACAGGCACTGTACAAACGACTTATTGACGAAATTAAGCAAAACTAGCCACGAGAGAACGGCTGGACAAATGACAATTTGACTAATAATAGACGACTGTTTGACTGTGACAATAGACGGATCGAAACAAACCAATTACATTACGAGTCTTCATAGCCAACAACATCACGGCTTAACTGACAGACGACCAATAACATCACGATGTAATTGACCAATCAGGTCACTAACCTGAGTATAATACCATCAACTGACGTGATACAACTCACTTTGACTCTGAAGATGACTACCGCACAGGTTAATTGTCGAAACGTCAGTCTGACTGTCAACAAAAACAGTCCTATTCAGGACTATGTTCACGCGGACGGTCAAACTCAATTCATATTGCGCACATTCTATAAAAATATTCATTTAAGCAATAGACCACACTTTCTATGGGTTTACCGGCGTGATAACCCACGAGGAATGTTGGGAGAACACGAGAAAAGCTTGTAAATCAAGAGCCGAAGGCGAGTGATTTACAAGCTTTTCGAGTGTTCTCCCAACATCCCAAGTGGGTTATCACGCCGGTAAACCCATAGAAAGTGTGGTCTATTGCTTTTATAAAAAAACTTTTAGTAGAATGGAGTCTTTTAGGTAAAAAATATGGTTTTAGTACCGTGATCAAGTCATGTCTTCTCTCTAAAGTCATCATAAGCCAATCATGACTCACGATTTAATAGCGCTGAACTTTCTCAAAACTCAGTTCAGTCAAACAACAAACAGCAGCACTTCAAAACACGAGTTTTTGCACTCATTATATGATAACTCATGAAAGCTGTTTTACAGGAAAAGTCGATATTCATTCATGCGAACGTACAATGAAAGAGTAAGTTCATGATTTGTTTACTACAGAAGTAGAAATTAATTGAACATCAGACTGTACGCAGCTGTATTTTGTTGAGTCGATCCGTAAGAATTTCGTGCTTACATATGGGACTGGCAGCTATTGTAATGGAGGACTTCATTCACATTTTACAAGCCGCAGTGGTTTAACATCTGTTTTCTGGACTTTATTATGATTAAGAAATGCCTCGGTAACGACGTGGCTGCATTTGCGAAGTTGTCGCATGTAACTTTATATGCACGTACAGCGACAGATGAAAATATGTCAGTGGTGGAGAAAAGTTTCTTTGCCGTAGCCACATATTCGCGTTAATATTTGTCGATTGTAAAGTCAGGTGGTTTGAGGTAGGTTATGACATCGATATCACCGAATGATTTGTGCAAATGTTAGAAAAAACCAGCCCGAAAATCTGACATGTTTCATCATCGTTGGCAGCTTGTTTACAACCTGCAGCGGCCGATTTTGTACTATACCTTGATCGGAGATCTCTTTTTGGAACAATTTCTTTCATTAAGGATTTTTTT
The DNA here is from genome assembly GCA_038088405.1 of Porites divaricata. Classification (NCBI taxonomy): domain Eukaryota; kingdom Metazoa; phylum Cnidaria; class Anthozoa; order Scleractinia; family Poritidae; genus Porites; species Porites divaricata. The sequence goes on from JBBMOI010000014.1 coordinate 9,987,596, forward strand.
TTTGACATAAAGTGAATCAAGAATGCTAAAACTATCCATTTTGTTGCTGGTTGGCACATGGTTAAGTTTTCCTGGAGACTTTCTACACCAGAAATTCACACAGTTGTTTAGTTGTTGTCTTTCTCTGCGATTTGGCATCGTCGTGAAATGTAAACCGCTTTCCAGCTTTGTACTTCATTACTTTAAAAGCTCTGGCAGTAATAAAATGTGGAAACGAACGCTTTTGATATTAAGAAAGGCTGGGTAAGTAACTTGTGCTGTTTTTTAGCCTTTCTAAAATCATTGTTTGTAGATCAATAGCCGGTTTTGCTTATGGCTCGTGGTCCGGATGCCTTTTTCTATGGGTTTACCGGTATAATAAACCATAGGTTTTTGACCAATCAGATCACGCGTACTATCTCAGTTATTTTATAAATGCGCATAAAGAAGTACGTATTATACTTTGTTTCCATCTATCTTCATAACCAGCGTCCATCCACCAACTCCGCATGAGTCATTTTCAGTAGGGGCCACATTCATGTTGCAATAAATGTCAAAGATATCATCTCCCAAAATCAGTGGGAAGGCTTTGCTTTCAGTTGATCTGCAAGGAACAAAATACCTTAACATAAAGGAGGCCCAGGGATCGACTATAATCTACAGTTCAATCGCCAGTAAGGCAAATTGGTTGATACGCAAACTACTAAGCTGTCTCTGTACGTACTTTAAAGGTATCTGATTAAGTTTAGATAAGTTTCATTCGTGGCACCACCACCATCATATGTACTGCTGGCAGGAATTAATTTATACCGGATATATTAATTTAGACAATTCTAACCGAAACCTGTTTGTTAAGTATAAACCATTTGATTTACCGGAAAAGCTAACTTTAACCACTGCCATTGAAATAAGCACAAAATTTTTAAAAAGCAAATTAAAAATTATCACCTGGTCAGCTAGTGACTTTTATGAGTATCGTACCCGAGCCCAAGACATACTCGTGTGATACAGGTCAGTGGGCGCATGAGTGACCCATTTTGACAGCTGTCAATTAACCTATATTTGAATGGCGTATATCAAGTGACAAAATTGACAGGTTACAGGTTTTTCATAACTGGTCGGTGCCCCCTATGAGCACCCGACCTCTCAGGGTCAAAAAAGGTTGACAAATTTCTTCATTTTACGTAAAAACCTAAAAAAAATTAAAACTGGTGTTTTAACTCACATTTTCTTGTCAAAAAGATCTTTACACGTTGAAACTGTTACAAAATAAAAGAAGGAAGATAATCAATAGATATTCTCAGATGATTCAACGCGCGAGTCATCGTATATCCAGTTGGTCACATTGATTACTCAAGATATCACAAATACCGAATCTAATAGTTATTTCATTATTCACTGTTTTGAAGGAAATTATAACGCGCCGTCGCACTAAACACAGACTACTATTTTACAAAAATGAATACAGGTTGCTCTTGGAAATCATGAATTGCGTGCGCAGAGTACTAATTTGACTGATTTGTTAGTTAGTTATCTGCTGCAGATAATCTGAAGGTTGCGTTGATATCCAAAATTAGCTGTAGGCTTCTAGCCAATGAGAAGACAGATAGTGAATGAGTGTAATGTATAATAACGTAACTTATCAAGCATTCTCTTAGTCGATATGAAGTCTGCTAACTCACCTGGTTCACAATTCTTTCCATCTCCGTAATATCCCGTGTGACAAGTGCAGTTGTATCCTCCCTTGGTATTATTGCAGTAAGCACTGGCACCGCAGTTGTGAATATTTCTTGCGCATTCGTCTATGTCTATAAAAACCGATTATAATCAGTCCACCTGATAGTTATATTAATCATAAGAAACTCGTCAAAAAACAGTTTATGATCAATCCATGGCTATATAAGTCAGAAGAAATATACGCGAAAAATGCATAGTTGGTAGAAACCTTTTGATATGAGACAAACTCTAAGTACCTATTCTAGAAAATATTTAAAAAGCAGAGGACTCAGGTTGAAAATTGCCACATGCCAACATTTCTCAATTCCAATTCGATCCGAAACTGTTGTAGCCGATAGTAAATAAAGAACCACTTTGTGCATACAAAGAAAGTTCGAAACATTTATTTATAGTTTATCTATTTATTTTTATTTCATTAGTCATTCAAAGGGACATAATACGTACATGAAAACACTAAAAATATATTCTTAAATTAAGACGAATAGAAATTGAACTAAATTAAAACTTGAAATCGTCGGGAAACTTGAAGTGAAGAATCGCTTCAAAACGGCGCAAGAAAGTTATGCCTTTCAGTCTTAAATATCGAAGATTATTTTGTGCGGCAAAATTCTATCGTACTTGCAAGAAGCGTGCAAAAATTCTGGTAAATCGAAATTGTCCATTGTTTGCTATAACTTACGTACCGTTCTCGCAATGCTCTCCGTCAAATCCAACAGGACACAAACGGCGGTAGCCTTTACCTGTAAAACCGGTTTGACAAGGTGCTTTGTTTATTCGCACATCCGTTCTGGACACGAAAGAAAAAAAAAGACATTCATTAATACTTCCTTAATGGGTAACTTGACTTTAAGCTTATTTCCCAAAAGTAAACAGACAATTTGTTAGCTCCAAAGTATATATATTCAGGATTTTTCTCCACATTTTTCTCTCCTTCTCTTAAAGTGGAATTATTCAGGTCACATTTTCTTGTGACTCTGTTAAAGTTGTAACTGACGCAGTTTGGTTCCAATTGTAGCACAAAGTCCGACAGGATCTTTCCCCGGTGACGTCAACAGTACGAATCACGTGATTTTTGAGGCGCTTTCCATCAACAGTGTGGTAGAACTGTAGCTGGCGACAGGTGCCTGAAAGAAACGAACATTTTAAAATGAGAACTGAAAATAGCTTCACTTTCACCAAGTAGTTAATAGAGGATGCCTTACCATTCAATTTCACCTCTGATTATTTTCTGTCATTTCCTGATTAACTCTGTCACCAAACCATTTAGTACAAAAATGACAGAAAATAATCAGAGTTTTTTTCCATTTTTCCCAAATATTCTAACTCAAAAAAATCCAAAAATCTGATTCAAATTTTGTAACTTTTGTAAATTTGGTAAAAATGACAGGATTAATCGGCTCGCCCTACGGGCTCGCGGAAATGACAGAAAATAATCAGAGGTGAAATTGATGGACAGGCATCCTCTATTAACTACTCTGAAAGAATTCAATCGCGAATGTGATAAATATTATTACAAAATAAAAAAAGAAAAGTTTAATTATAAATATAAAAAAATAATTTTGAAATAAATATATTGTAGGAATGTTTATCGGATTTGGATGAAGGGGGTGGGGTGGGTTGGATGAGATTGAATGATAAATATTATTACAAAATAAAAAAAGAAAAGTTTAATTATAAGAAAAAAAATAATTTTGAATTTAATATATTGTAGAAATGTTTATCGGATTTGTTTTGGGGGTGGGGTGGGTGGGTCGAATATAGATTTTTGTCAGGTATGCAAATGTTAATCTTCTATTATCCCTAAATATTCACTATTTCCTTCTTCAATAAGATAATTAATTCTTTTTACCATTTGTATTTGTTCTTTGAATGTCTTTTTAAAATATTCATCATATTTTTTATCTGTAAACATCAATGAAGAATAAGACATAAATTCATTATTATAATCATATAATTTACTATAAATTAAATCTTTAAAAAGTTCATCATTATTATAGAATTTTGGATCCATAATTGCAATTTGAAGATATTTATTTTCTTGTTCTTTGATACAATCTCTTTTTTCTTTTTCCCATTCTGATAGAGGTTTTTCTCCTCTATCATATTTATTCAAATTAATCTTTTTTACTTTATTAAATAATAAAGTTTTTTTATCATAGTTATTATTAAAAAGTAAGACATATTTACTATCAAAATGTAATTTATATTTTGGTTTTTTAGAATTATCATTTTCGATTACATATAAATTGTTATCAGGAAAAAGATTATTTTTACGTTCAAAAGCAATTCCATATCTATTATAGTCATCCAACAATCTGAAGTAAAAATCACTGATGTCTACTTCACTAAAATAGCTACCATATGGAAGGTGTTTTCTAAGATAATATAATATAATTTTGAAAGGATGATTAAGAAATATTTCTTTTGATAGTTTCATATCAAATGATTCTAATTCCATTCCTGGTTTGACTTCAAAATTATCAAATTCGGGGCCACTAGTAATCATTTTATTAAGGATTATATATTTTAAATAATTTTTGATTTAAAAAATAATATATTATAATAAAAATGCAGTTGTCAAGTTACGATCGCCTCACACCAGAAAATATTATTTTCAATGAAGCCAAAGAATTCAAAGTCAAAGATAACAAAATCAAGTACAAACGAATCCCAATTGAAGTCAAGTACCCAAATGGAAAGAAAGGTGCTCTCGTAATTGAAACTCCGTTTCTTTTCTCTTTTGGAGTAAATGAAAAGAAAAACCAAGACAATAACAAACTTGTTAGTTATAGTATTCCAGTTTGTCTCTGGGGAAAAGATAGCGAACCAAACACAGAGGAAAAAGAATTTTTTGATGCATTGAGTAATATCAGGGAATTATGCTGCAAACATCTTGAAACTGAATACGGATCTGATATGGCATCAAGATTGTCTTTTCCCCTTTACTACAAACAGGTTGAATTTGTTGATAAAAAAGGAAAGAAGAAAACAAAAAAAGATGAGTCAGCTGCTCCGGTTCTTTACGCAAAACTTATTTACTCTGAGAAGTCAAAGAAAATACTTTCTTTGTTCAAGACCAGGGGGAAGAAAGATTTGAATCCTTTTAAATATATTGATCAGTATTGCAATGTCAAAATGGCATTGATAGTAGAAGGAATATTCTTGAGCAAGACTTCTACATCTATTCAAATAAAAGTTCATGAGTGCTATGTAAAACCATTGAAACCTCGAGAATCTATTTTGACAATAACCGAGGAAGAAGTTGATAGTGAAAGTGATGATGATGTGACTGTTGAGGTTGGAAATGTTGAAGATTTGATTATTTCCGACATTGAGGAACAAACATGAGATTTTTAATACAAAATTTGTATTAAAAATTAACCAAGTCTTTGAAACTCACCCATGAGTTAAATTTATCAGGGTATCCACTCCATTTTACCAATGCCATCTTTTTCTTGTTATCTCTTCTGATAACTTTTTCTATTCTAAAAGTTTGCTGTTTTGCTTTTTGAAGTTCTTGTTCGTAAAAAGATCCTTTGATCGATTCCGACATCAGATCAACGATTGAATACGTAACAGGTTTTGTTGGATTAATCTGTTTAATCATAAATATTTCCTCTGTCCAGTTTGGTGTGTAACCTTTATCAAATATCTTTCTTTTCAGCTTTGAAATTCTAACATGATCTCCAATCTCGAACTTTGGTTTCTCAGGTTTCAAGAAGATAGATTCGCCATACAAATTCGACCAAACTGTTTTCTCATTCTTCTTTTTACTCGCTTCAACAGGAGTCATCTTAATACTAGAATGTCTTGTATTATTGTAATCATTAACCAGTTTATCTATCTTATCCGTGAATACAGTGTTGTTATTCACAGAGAACATTTTCCACATCTTGTTTTTCATTGTCCTGTTCCATCTCTCAACAACACTAGATTTCTCTTCATTTTCAGTGTGATATAGTTTAATATCTTTTTTCTTCAAAAAATCTTTGAAGTGTTTGCTGATAAACTCAGAACCTTTATCAGTCCACAACATCTTTGGTTGTCGGCCTCTTTCAAAAATATCATCAAATGCTTCACTGACAGTTTCAGTTTTTTTGTCTTTCAGACCTCTTATCCAACCATACTTGCTAAACACATCAATGACCATCAGCAAATATCTTATCCCTTTGTTCCACTTGCTGAACTTTTGCATTTCAACCAAATCAGCAGCCCAGATATCATCAATTCCATTTGAGATGACTGATCTCTTTTGAAAGTTTCTTGTGATTGGTTTGTGAAGTTCGTCGGCAAGTTGTTGAGACCAATCATTTCTCAACGCCGACTCGCGTTTTTTTGAAGACCAAGTCCAAGTTTCTGTTTTGTATTAATCAAGAATCGAGCAGTTGATCCCCATTTTGGCATTTCGCCATATGGAATCTGATTCAAAGATTCTACCATTTCTCTGTCGCAATCACCTTTGTTTTTTCCCATATCATAGCATATATCATGATAAGCTGCAATTTCATCAACTTTGTTGAAAGGTTTGACGTGCCACTCAGTTACTTCTCCAGTATTTGGATCGTAAGTTACTTGTTTTTCAAGAGGATTATAAGGCCCCATATACTTGTATTGTCCTGGAGTCCATCCTGCTTTTGGTTTTGGGAGTTTTCCTATCCATTTGTGAATATCAACTCCACTTCCAAAACTTGTCAGAGGATTATTTTCCCAGAATCGATCGTCAATAATAATCTGATACTTGGTTCTCAGGATCTGAGGCCATGTATCGGGATTGGCAGAAATGATATTATTCATATCTGCCAGAGCTTCTGGATTGTTTTCAAAAAATCTTGACTTTTTCATTCTTCGTGAAGGTTTTTCAAATTTGAAAAATAATTCAGGATTGGATCCTTTTTTTATTATTCCCATCTTGGATTCTTCAGCGGCTGTGGGTCGTCTCCAGAATCTTCCAGAAGTCACACCATGTTCCGATCCAAAAGCTGATTTCGTGATATCACCAGATTTATATCGATCAAAGACTGGTTTCAAAGATGGAATCAATTCTTGAGTTGTTTTCATTGCAATTTCTGGAGCTTTTTTTACAACAGTCATTGGATCAATTCCAGCTCCATCCAAATCGCGTCTGTTGGTTTTATATCTTTTTTTGGGTCTGACTTTGGTTGATAGTTGATCCAATGCTGATCCAACAGAATCTTGAATAAAAGGAGTCAATTTATTGATTGCGTAATTTACACCCTTTTTTTGTAGTTTTTTTATTTCTCATTGCTTCACTAGCTCCATACTTGGCCATTTCGACTGTTTTTTTCCCCATCCAAGGAAGAGCATGTTCAACGAATGCTTCTGCGGCTGTCCCAACAACAGTGTCAAAGACATCTCCTCCAGATTGCTTGCCCGCCTTCTCAGACGGGCTTATTAGTTTTTTGTCTTCTTCTTTGTTTTTCTTTTCTTTCCCCCAGCTCCAGTTTGGGAGGTTGTTCCCATTTTAACATATCTCACCTTTTTTATTCCGCAAACAGCGCAATGACAAAAGAATTGTTTTCTTCCTCTTTTATCAGTTTGGTAACCACTTGGCTCGGTGCAAGGTGTTACCATTTTATCTTTGATGCAATATGATTCTTTCATTTAGTATAATGTTTAGATAAAATGTCACTGAGGGCTAATTTTGTAAAAAGTGAACTTGAAAAGATTTGTAATGTATTAGATGAGTGTCATGATTATGTTATTATAACAAGATTTGAGAATAATAATAGATTTTTTAAAGTATTTGAGTTGATTGTGGAGTTAAGTGAGAAATCAAATGATCTTAAACAAGTTGTAAGAGGAAGATTAGTATAAACAAGAGATAAATGGAGGCCAAGTTCTTTTCAGAGATAGAAAAAAATATGGATGTTGAAACACTCAAAGATTTTGAGAAAGAAATAAGAAAAAAGATAATTGAAGAGTTTGAGATTCTTCGGAGTAAAAATGCTGATCTTTCACGAGTTTTAATGTCTGGTGAATGTGAGATGTGGGAAAAAATAAGAAAAGGAGAATATTCTTGGTTGAAAATCAAATCTGAGAAAAAGAAGAAACTTTTTAGATTGATTGATATTTACACAAAATTTGATTCTATTGTTGATACTGTAAAAGAATTGGAAAGAAAAGTTGAGAAGGTCAGAAAGATGAAGGATTCACCAGTGGATTCAGATTAAATATAAATTTATATTTAATCTTGAAAAATATTATTCAAAGAATCTTATATATAAAAATAAATTTTTCTTTTATTTTGTGATAATCTTTATCCTCCAAAGTATTCTTTTATAAAATCACTGTTGTCATTGTCAAAATGAGGATTATGAATAACATCAAGAATGCTTTTTCCATTCTGTCTCTCAAACAAGTAGTAAAGGCACCAATAACCACATAGAACAGTGTTTCGATTTTGTATTTCATCCAAGGAATAAACAATATGTTTTCCAGAAGACCTGAAATACTTCAAAGCCTCATTCGGCATAATCAGACCAAATGGATCAAAATACTCGACTACTGAATCCAAGTTTCTGTAACAAACCCAGTGTGTGCCAGGTCCTTGTGTATCATCAAGATTTATTATTCCAATTTCTTTTTTTATCTTTTGAGGAAGGTTGTCTCGACTAAAGATTCCTCTGAAATGTCTCAGGCCAAGTTTTTTCACCCATTCCATCAAGTCAAAGTTTGAAAGGGGTTTAATCACAAAATGTCTCCTATGATGGGAATTGAGTTGAATGGGCTGTTTTTTCCCAACAGAATTCCTTTGCCTTTGGACTTTTTTTTTGCCTTTTTTTTTACCCCCATCCCTATTGGATTTTCCCAAGTTCCAATAAAGGGGGGTGGATAGTAACCCTCTCCTTGTGTGGGTGGAACATAAACACTTCTTGTGTTAGTTGAAGATCCTCTGTCAACCTGAAGACCTGATCCAAACAACTTTGGAAGCAGACTAATTGCTGCTGGTATTCCAATCGCTGCTAGTGTTCCCAATAATCCACCTTCTATTTGTTTTTGAGTCGGCTTGATAACCAATCTTCCTCCTGTCTTGAAAACTTTGTTAATTTGATCTATTTGTGCCTTGGTAAACTCACTTGCAAAAGGAGGAAGAAATGGGAAAAACTTTTTTGGAATTGGAATACCTCGTCCAAACAGTTTTTTCAATCCTATTTCTCCAAGTGCATTTGCAGCTCCAGAGGCAAGTGCAGGAGCAACTTTTGAAACTCCCTTTACTGCAAGGGGAAGAAGTTTTGCACCAAGTTTTGCCAAACTTGTGAAAAGGTTTCCCCCATGCTTTACCAAACTTCTGATCTGTGTTTGACTTATTTTCAAGTCTGATCCTGTTCCATTTGCAAGTGATTTTTTTATTTTTGTTATTTGTCTTTGTGTCAACATTAACTCATCAGGCCCCCTGAGATGAGAATGTTTTAATCGAAGTGTCAAAGGTGTTCTTTTTTGAAACGCATTTAACAGTTTTGATTTTTGTCCGTCTGAAAGTTTTACGCCGTATTCAATATAAGATGACATTTTATATATTAGTTATATTATTTTTTTCTCAAGCTCTGAGGAGTAGTTTTCCACTCTTTTGTTCTATTTCCGCTTCTCGTTCGTGAATAACAAGAGCGTAAATATTATAATTTGCAGCAGTCGCTCCAGATAACTCATAATGAAAAGCAAGTTTAGTAACTCCGTCCTTCAAGTCTATTTTCTGCTTTGTCAAATCAAAATACACAAATGGGAAAATATTCTCAAAATTCTGTCTATTAAGAAGTGTTCCACCTTGAAAATCATTGTTGGCAAATACATAAGACATTACATCTCGGAAAACTCTTGAAGGATCTTCTGAAGGTTTGTAATGAATATCGGGGTATTCATTTCCATTTCCAACTTCAAGATAACATCTATTCAAAGTTTGAGGATCTGTGGAAACACTGAAAGTATTGTATAAAAATGGATTTGCTGTCTGTGATTCAATATTTGGTGTGTTAATAAAGAAAACAAATACATGGCGAGGTTTTGAAATTCCGTTTGTAATTCTAAAATTACCAACAGCTTGGTTACTAGCCAGATTAGATTCAACAACTTCATTGAAATAAGACCATTTTTGAGGTTTGAGATAATCTTTCATATAAATCTCATTTCCATCTTTATTGTATATTAATCGAGGCACAAACAGTTGAAGATGGGTAATGACTACTCGACATCGATTTCCTCCTGTTCTCCAAATAAGATTATCATCTTTTTCAATCTCAAAGTTTATTTCGATTTTAGTGTTTGGAAGTAATTTGTCTTCAAGTGCCTCAAAGAACGAATATCTGTTGAGAGGAATTTCACAGTGTACTATGCTTGAAGTTCCAAGCAAAGCTTTTCGTTTTGCAAATCCTTCATTAAAAGTTGCAGGAGTGTTATCTAGCATAAAACCTCGTTCAGCTCCATTATTAGCTGCATTTTGTCGATGTTCAACATCTCTTCTAATAAATCTATTTTTATTAGCACTTGTGGATGTATCAAGAAAATAAAATTCATTTGTTGCAACACTATCAGCGTAAGATTTGTTATACTCAAGCAAATTTTTTATATTTACACTATGATTGGCATAATTACACTGATAAAGTTCCTTTCCATTTGCCAGCACAGATAATCTTGAAATAAAAGAATTGGCTCCATTTACTATTCCCATTTGATCGTTTTGGTAAGCAGTAATTTGAGCTGCTCTATTTTGAGTAAGATTATCATCATTTACATTAGCACCAATAACAAAATCAGTTCCATCATGTTGCTCAACTTTAAAGTCCATTGCTATTCTAGCATTGTACCAATCAAATGGAGTGGCTTCACCTGTATTGTCAGCAATGAATTTAAGATTATTTCTAACTTGAACGGTGTTATTTGCTGGGGTAATATTAAGAGGTTGTTCAAGATCAAAAAGAACATCTTCGTATCTTTCAAGATAATCGGGGTTTCTAATAGACTTCATTTTAATAATTAGATTATATTATTTTTTTCTTCCAGATCCAGACATAATTTTTAGCACATTATTATTGATTTCTTGCTGTGTTATTTTTCGATTATTTGTTTTACGAGATGGAGGATTTTTTCCAGAAAGCATTTTTACTATTTTGTCACCGGCCTTTTTATTTGAACTGGCAGGGGTTGGTTTGGGAGGTGGAGCAAATGTTACCTTTTTTCTGGTTGGTTTTTTTCCAAGAAAAGATTTTACCGAATCCATCAATCCTTCTCCGTAAATATGTTTTCTTAAAAACTTTCCTTTGTCAGGATCATATTTTTTTTTAAACTCTGATTGTCGCATCATTTTATTTATATAATTATACAACATTGCTATCTTCTGTATGGCGAAGCAACAGTGTCATAAACCAATCAATACCATTCAAGTCAACAGGTTGACTGACAGAATCAGTTATTTTTATATGCATTTCAGAAATTGTATTAGAACTTACGGGACAATAAAGAGGTCTAAATGGTTCAAATGTGAAAGGATACGATCTTGTCAGATTATCCGTTGGAATAACTGCTATTGTGTTTGTATTAACACCATTTACAACGGAGTCTTTTATAGCACTAACATTAATATTGAGAGAATCGATAGATTTTGTGATATTTGGAAGCTTGGTTCCATATTCAGTTTTGGTCACAAGTTTTTTCTCAAATCCAATGAGTTCTCCGAAATCTGTTCCTCTCAGATCGAGTTGAAAACTTCCCTCAAGTGTTACCAGGACTCGATAAGTGGAGAGAATGAAAGACAGATTTATCGAGTAATTCTTCACACCCTTTGCGTCTGTTGTGTGATGATTTTTTTGATCCATGTACTGATGAATGTAATCATTAATGTCTGAGTAAGAATACATACCGTCTGTGAAGGTGATAGTTTGCCATGTAGATCCGTTGTGGGTGTATTTAATTGTGTTGTTTTTGTAACTACTCCGGATGTTATACCAAGAGTAAGTCATCGATAACCTGTCCAAAGCAAGATAATGCCTGAATTGTGGATCAAGTTTCAAAGGAGGATTAAATTTGACCAAGAAATCGTGTGATTTGTTTATTCCTATTTTTTCTCTTTTAATAGATGAAATATGAATAGCACTTTCATTCATTTATAGTATGTTTGGATAACTTTTCTGAGAAGTTTGTTAAGTTGGTTATTAGACAGGATCCCGAGATCTCGGAGTCGATGGGCTATTTGAATGAATTCAGGCAGCACACCGTTGTTTCCTGCGACAAGAGAACCATTGACTAATTCAAATCTATGAAGTAGTTCTTGGGGGGAAAAGAAGAGGCCTTGGCCTACTTTATATTCAAGCGATCTTAAGTAAAAATCAAGAATTTCTTTATATTTTTTTTGTGTTTCCTGTTGCATAATGTTTAATTCAAGTTCTTTTTCTTGTTCCTCAGTTTTATTTTTTGTTCTTTTCAAAGCTCCAATTTGATAGCCCATTTCTTTTACATCATTTTTTACGATTTTATAAATTTCGTTTATTTCATTAGGATCTTTATCTAAAAGTTCATTTGGTTGCGGATAATCAAGTAAGTCTAAAACCTGTTTATCTTCTTCATCTAAATTTTTTTCAAGGTTATATTTTAAGATTTCTTTTTGTCTAACTGGATTTAAATCTGGATCTATTTCATTTTCATTTTCTACCTGAGGCAACTCTTTCATATCAGCCAATCTCTCAAACTGATTAAATCCGTCTGTAATGGCTTTTTGATTGGCTCTAATACCTTCTGTAAGAGCCAACTGATTTCGCAACATTTCCTGGTTTTGAGTGAAAATATTTTTTTGTTTGGGATCCTCAGGTTTTTCAAACTGAGAAATCAGAGGTTTGAATGTTTCAGTAAATCCTTCTCTCAGATTCTGTTTTTCCCAAGTAGTCTCTTTTATTTTTTGTCGAACCTGTTTAATAAGATTATCGGCTTCAATCTTATTTTGTGAATATTTTTTCATTTCTTCAATATCCATTTATATATTTATTATATAAAATGGAGATACCAAATTATGACAGCAAGGACAACAGCGATAAAAAATTCAAGCAGTTGTTTCCTTTCATGCCATCGGATACATTTCGAATGCTGATTTGTGGAAATAGTGGAAGTGGTAAAACTAATTTGCTCTTTCACATGCTTATGAAACCTATGTTGTATTACGATGAGATTTATCTTTACGCTCGAAATTTGGAGCAAGATAAATACAAGAGACTGATGCAAAAAATGAGAGACATGTCACATAAACTCGGTTATGAAATCCTTTCTGTGAGTAATGATGAAATAACTCCTGTAACAGAAATGGATTTCGAAGACAATCAAAAACTTGTGATATTTGATGATTATGTCTGTGATAAAAATCAGAGACAAATCGTTGATTATTTTATTCAAGGTCGACATAAGAATTGTTCGGTGATTTATCTGAGTCAATCATTTTATAAAACACCAAAAGATATTCGTTTGAATTGTTCTCATTATTGTTTGTACGAATTTCCATCTTCCAGAGAAGCAAACAGAATCTCATCCGAATTGGGAGTTGATAAAGATATGTATAAAGAGGCGACACGAAAACCATTCTCATTTCTTTATGTAAATAAACCAAAGAAAACCGTATCAAAAAACTTCACTGATTATCTAAATATTAAATAAGATGGGAATATTTAACGAACACTCTTCTAATCACTTTCAATTTGCAAAAGGAGTTCAAGGAGCTCCAGGTGTTGGGTTTAACCTCACCGCAGATGGAAATTATGACATGGTTGGAAAAAAATTGACAAATGTTGGAGCACCAACATCAGACACCGATTCTGCAACCAAAAAATATGTTGATACAAATTCTGGAGGTGGAAAAACATCACTTTTGATAGTAGATTCAAATGTTGATATGAAAAGTCAATTCTCAATCACAAAACTCAAAACACCTTCAAACAATGATGATGCTGCAAATAAAAAATATGTTGACGATTCCAAAGTCGATGGCAGTGTCTTTTTGAAATTGGATGGAACAAGACAAATGACTGGAAATTTGGATATGAATAACAAAAGAATTTTTAATCTTCCAAATCCAACTGGTTCCAAACAACCAATACCATTGGCTTATGGTGACTTTGCTTATCTTCACGTTGATGGATCAAATACGATGACTAATCATTTGAATATGAATAATAAAAAAATAATCAATCTTGTCTCACCAACAAATAACTCAGATGCCGTTCCCAAAAAGTACGTTGATGATAGCCTTTCTAACCAAGATTTCAGTTCTTTCTTTAAAAAAGATGGAAGTGTCACCATGACTTCAGATCTTAATATCGGAGGTCATAAAATAATTAATCTTGAAGATCCAGCTTCAGATTCGGATGCAGCCTCTAAAAAGTATGTTGACGGCCATCTGCACCAAACTCAAGTTCAACCAAGTCATTATAAGGATGAGTTTGCTTTTCTGATGACAAGTCCAACTCAATGGACAGATGAAATAGATAATAGAACTAGTTTTATTCCAAAAAAGATAACTTTCCTTCCAACCAAAAAAGGAAACTTTCACGAATACAATACAAAAGTTCTTTATACAACAATACTAAAGAATTTTCAAGGTGGTTATAAGTACAAGATAGGACTTAATTTCTTTAGACTGGTTGGAGGTGCTGATTATACCCTTTGTCTTGAAATACTTAACATTGATTATCAACTTTGGCATAAAACCCAGATAAGCGTTGATAACAACACGTCACAAGGATTGCAACTTGGAAATGTTAGTGTAAAAAAACTTCAACATAGTTTCATCGATTCAAAAAGCCAAACACAATTTATGTATTATCATAGAGTCATTATTAATTTCAAGAAGTTGACAACTGGAAACAGATTCTTTATTCACATTTTGGTCAGTATTCCAAATAATGGAAATGATCTGGCTGTGTATCCTCTTCAATATTCTGGTGTTTACATGATTGCTTATGGTATTATGAGCAAAGTTAGCAATATCGACCCAGATAAAGTTTATGATTATCATAAATCATTTGAAATTCTTGGATCGCAAGTAAAGTACAATGTTGATATTAACGCAAATAATAAAAGTATATTGAACCTTGCTCTCAATAGAAATCTGAATAGTAGTGCTGCAACAGTTGGAATGGTAAAAGAGCTGATTCCTTTTAGGAAAAACCATGTTTATAATCGATTCTTTGATCAAATTTATGACTTCACAGATGGAAATAATTACAAATTAAAAAGCGGTGCGTCTGGTATTGTAATTAGTGGCCTGAATCACTTTCATAGTTTAAATGGTATTACCATCCCAGATAAAGACTTGAATAATATCAAAAAGGAAGGATTAAATATTAATAATTACACCATTACTTTAAATCCCTCTTCTAATTTCAGAAATTATACCTTGTGCCTGGTTTTTTATCACTGGGACAACAGAGATTTTGCTTTGGTTAAGAAAAATAAACAAAATAACCAACATCTTATGAATTTAACTTATTCTAAAGCTGCTGGTTATTTAACTTTACTTACATCTAGTAAAAGACAATTTTTTGGTTTACCAAGTGGTTTTAATGGAAAAAAAATTGTTTTATGGTTGGCGCATAGTGTTGATACAATTGTTACAAAAGTTAACTTGAGTAACTACAGCTCAACATTAACTCTAGATAACGCTAATTACGTACCCGATCAAAATTTTGACTTTACAACTGAAGATGGAGTTTTGAATAAAATTATGTTTTCTACCAATTTTTACGACTTTGACTCTGAGGCATTTAAAAAGATAATGATTCAAGAAAAAATAAATGGTAGTTATATACTTTAAAGATAAATGAAGGACTTGTTTGAATTTAATCACATTGATAACACACTATCAGAATCAGAGATCAAAACTCTCAAAGACTTCTACAAACATTATCACAAGAAATTCTGGTGTTTCAAGAAATCTTTCAAACGATATAAAATTCTTGATGAAACTCTCACTCTGTCCGGAGGAGGACTGGTTGTAGTGGGAACCATTGCTGGAGGAATAACACTCAATCCAATAATTCTGGGTGTTATCAATGGTCTTGGAGTCTTGGTGAGTTCGGTTTCAAAAATGAAGAATTACAAGAAAAAGATTGAAATGTCTCAAATAGCATTTACGACCTATGAGAAGGTATTGGTTGAACTGCGATCGGCTTTGAGAGGTGATGATTTCAATAAACAAGAGTTTGTAGATCGAATGAAACTGATAGATGAAATGATTATTGATCAATCTCCAGTTGCAGATAGATTCTCAAAAAAATATAATAAAAAATATTTGTAAAATATTATTACATAATTTGAAAAGAGAATTTTATTTTATATTTAAAAATAAAATTGATTTAATATAAATTGTAATAATATTTTTCATCATGGCAAAGTACTTCCACCCATCATATTCAAATTTCTTCACAACTGATAACGGTGGTGTTTATAATTCAAGAACAGGAAGAGAACTTGGAAATAAACCAAATAAAAACGGCTTTGTTAGAATCTCAATTCGACCTCGAGGTTCAAACCCAATCAGCTTGTTGAAACACGAGTTTATTTGGGAAGCCTTCAATAACGAGGAAACAAATAAATACTTCAAGATAATTCACATTGACGGAGATAAGCTAAATAACACACCAAATAATTTGAAAAGAGTTATTAATGAATCCTCTAATCCAGAAGGACAATCCAGAAAAATTGTGGCAACTAATCTGACAACCAATGAAAACAGATTTTTTAATTCAATATATCAGGCTTCTAAAACACTTCAGATTAATGCTGGATCTATTAAATTAATCTCAGATGGAAAGAGGAAAACAGCAAAGTCGAAATTGAATGGTAATAAATACTCATTTAAATACTCCAATCCAAACGACTTGAATGTTGTAAAAGTAATCAAAGATAAAATAAAAAATAATATTGAAAAAGGTTTGTACAAAATATAAAAAGAAGAATTTATTTTTAATATAAAAAAAGATTCTAATAAAATAATTTGTAATAATATTTATCATCTAAAACTAGGATAGAAGATGACAAAATCCAATCCAAATATAGATAAAGATTATTACAAAACTTTAATTAAGAAAAGTATTTTTATATTATAAAAAGAATTTAATTAAAATAATTTGTAATAATATTTTTCATCTTCTATCTACTCTATAGATAGAAGATGTTAGAATCAATAGTGGCTTATGTGAATTTTTACTTTCCTTCTCATAAAACAAAGTTTTATGACGACAACTTTATCAAGGCCTGTTTGGTTTATCAGTACTTATATATAAAATACTTCACTCAAAGATTGGGTTTTAATCAAATTCTTTATAAATTGTCTGACTTCAGACACAGTTGCAGATCAAACTCTTCAGTACTATCCAATCATCTTATTTTCAATCTCGCTTTTCGCGAATTCCGGAAACATTTCCATCTCAGTCGAGGTTGTGTCTATACTTTCAACTCACCAATCAAATCTGAATTACTTGGGTATTTAACCGGAATCATTTACTGGATTTTTCACAGAGGTATTGAGTGATTTGTAACTTTCCCACCACTTCTCATAATTTTCCATAGTTTGATCTCCAATATTCAGTTCAACAAGACTGTGTTTTGGATTTGTCATTTCTTCAAGAATTTTTTTTATAAGGAATATGACATTAATGCTTCTTTTTCGATTAAATTGTTCGTTTAATTTTTCCATGACGCTGTTGTCTATTTCCATCAGTTTTGAATACAGATTGTATTTCTCATCTTCGGAGAGATTCAGTCTTTTTGAAATTTGTTTGACTTTCTTTTCGTAATGATACTTGCGCTGGTAAAAACTCTTCTTTCGGAAAAGCAATCGATCCTGGTCTCGTTTGTCAAATGAATCGAAATATCTCCCATTTTGTTTTCCACAATTCTCACAAAATACATAGCCTGCAACCAAATCAAATTCTTTTTCTTGACAGTTTAAACAAGAGATCTTTCGATCGGTTTCATTTTTTGGAGATTTTGTGTAATTATGAAATATATCAAGATATTTTTTTATTTCAGCTTCGGTGAAAGACATTTTATTATTAGTTTAAACAAATAAATTTATAAATAAGAGAATTTGTATCTTTGCCCATCTTTTTTGGATTTGCAAAATTTTATCTTTTTCTGGCAGTTTAATGTAATTGATGAAATAATAATTTGATAAAATTCAGAAGCTTGTGACAAAGAATCAAAAATCTTTTTTTCTTTCGTTTCCAAGTTTAATGAATAAACTTTTTTACAACAAGATTTTCTAGCATTTTCTTTTGGAGTAAGCAATTGAAGATTAGAGATAGAATTATTTTTTCTATTGTTGTCACAATGGTCAATGTGCATTCCTTTTGGAATTTCCCCCTTAAATGTCTCAAACACATATCTATGAAGAGAATAATCTTTATAAGTTTTATTTTCAAATATTTGAAAGCATAAATAACCATTGTTTTTTAGGCATAATTTTAAAATCTTTTTTTCCTTTCTTTTTAAACTGAGTATTTGGCCGCACCTGCTAGCTAAATAATATTTGTATTTTGAGTGCCAATAAAATTTAACATTTTTAAACTCAATAAATTCTCGATTCGTCATGATTTTATATTTTTTAAATATAAAATCTTTAAACCTTTTTTATCTAATCGCTTGAGTATTAACTTTATCCTCCATAATCTCTCTCTTATCATCATCTGCACTCAAAGCTAATTTATTAACTTCCTTTGAAAATATCTCATGATTCTCGCTTTTTATTACATTCATACTGCGCATTTGTTTTTTGCCTGTTTTTAAACATTCTACATAATCTTCAAACTCAATATTTTTTTTAATAACACTTTTCTTAATTCCTTTTAATTTCTTGGTAGTATTAGTGTCTTCAATTTTAAAAGAATACATTTTTGGTCTGAGACCGACAAATTTAATTATTTGCTGACCAGCAACTTCATCTTTGAACTTCCCAATCACTTTCTTGTTAACTCCCGTCAGTATTCCAGACTCATGCCCTGGAGGGTAATCCGATGTGTCAAATCTGGCTTTTATATCATCTTTTATATCAAAATAAAAATCGTCGGTTTTTAATTCATACATGAGGGAATCTGTATCTGTAAATAACAACTTGGCTTTTTTATAAGAATATTTTCTTTGAATAAAATTGTAATGAAAATCGAACATCAACAACTTTGACAAATCCAATATCGCCTGCCCAACATACACAGGTTTGTTAAAATATGTTTCAGTCTTTTTTAAGTGAATCGCAAGCAAATTTCGATCAAATATTGTCAACCGTTCAAAGTTTGGCCGACATGTTAATTTTGCGGCTTTTTCTCGATTATCAACCAAAAACACATTTTGTCTCTTCCGAATATTCTCTATCGTCTTTCCAAACACTGAGTTATTCATCAACTTAAAAAAATCCTTCTCAAAGCTGTTTGCCGCTGTTTTGCGAAGTTCTGTGTTTTTCCTGATATAGGGCTCCATCCAAGATCTCTGATTGAAAGAAATTCCTCGATAAACAGCAGTAATTTTCAATCCCAGTTCAAGACATTGTCTCAGATTACGATAATGTATTACATAGTTTTTATGAGGTTTAAAGTGTCCAATAAGTTTCTCCACTCCTCCCACTTTCATCTTCTCTGGAGCCAAAGGATAATCATTGTGTGACTTCCACAATTCCTTTGGATACTCCAAATCAACCTCGAATATGTAACCAGTCTTTCCCATGTCATTCATGCTGCTATTTGTTTTTTCAAGAATTTCCATCACCTTTTCTTTTGTCAAATTGGAAATCCATTTAAATCCATTAGTGGGAAGAGATTGAGACATTGCCCAACCATAGAGATTATTAGCATCAAGATATTGAATGTATTTAGAAGGCTTGTCTGGGTCATAATCTTTCATATATTTATTATTCGCTTCTGAATATCTTTTTGCTATGTGAGTCATTCCACCTCTGATTCCTCTCTCAAACATCATCAACATATCATAATCGCACAGCAATTCAAGTTGTTGTCCTGTCTCTTTGAGACAAGCATCCCAAGCCAATCCAGGAGATGTATAATAATGCGCCGGATCCAGTTTGTAATGCTTCAGGCATGTCCTTCGAAAGTTTTCAAAAACATCTGCCAGAAGCAATACATCAGACTTGAGATAAAGATCGTGATAATCTCTGATTGTTTGGCATTTGAACGTATTCCAAACATTGATTGCGTGACTGTAATCTTCTTCCGAAATGTCTTCATCATTCAATCTTGAATAAAATTGCTCTTTGGTTGGAAGTTGTGTTTCACTCAGTTTTTCAAGAGATGAAACATAATCATAGGGATAAACACCTTTTCGAACCAGAAGTTCAATATTATCTTTCATTATTTCTTTTGTATTTTGAAAATCATCTTGATGCAGATTTCCAACAAGATTCGCAAGACTCGTCTGAAGAAACTTGAACGAATCGATGAATCTCAACTCAAAATTCAAAGTCACCATTTCTCCAGTTCTCTTGGATCTGTATTCGTCGACTTTGATCTTCTTCGAAAAACTTATATACTTTTCCTCAGTCGATGGAATACAATTCAACTCACCCTTCAAACCTGAAAGTTTTTTTATAAACAAATGCGCATCATATCCTTGAAGATTGTGAAATATGACAGGCAGTATCAATGGTTTTTTGCATTGAAGATTGCAGCTGTTATGCGCAGCTCCTCGATATTGACCGGTAAAATGACAATGATCCCGGACTTTATCATCTTTTAATTCTTTTGAACAAATATGACAGATACTGGCTTCTTTGAAAGATTTCTGTTCTTCCTCAGTTAATCTGAGAGGTTTTGGATGTCGATAAAAATCATCGTATAATTTTCTTGTTATCATTGCAAGTTTTGAAACAAATATTTCAGCAACATTATCACTTTCTTTCTGTTTTGTAAAACAGATTGGTTTAAAAATATTTGGGACTATTCCCTTGATATAGAAACAAAACCCCGATGGTTCGTGCTTCTGGTAACCAAGAGTATATGAACCTGCTGGATTGGGTTTGCACGTTTCCAAGGATTTGGTAAAACATTCAAAATCGGCGTAAACCACAAAAGGTATTGGAAGCTGTTTAAAATAATTTTTGAATCCCAACTTCGAATTTTTTGCTGGCATTTTTACAACAACTGCTTCATTGGAAGAACAATATTCAATATGACGCTGAAATAATTCCTCTTTTGAAAAATGAGAAAAGCATCTTTTGCAAATGTGTATTCGACCATTCGTTCGCGATGTTATTTGAGATCGGAATAATCTTGAAAAACTTTTGATAAGAGAATAATGATACTTGCCATCTTTCTCAAACAAAAACAAATCGATTGTTTTCTGAGGATCTCTCTGTGCCATTCGGAGAGGGTAAAACTTGTTTCTCTCATTGACTGAAAACACATTTATCCCTGGGAGATCTGGATTGAGTTTTTCGAATTTTGAAATGTCTTTTAATTTGACTGGAAATTTTATTCCTTTTGTATTCAAACTATTTTCTTTTTGCTTCAAATCTGTCAATCGAAAATCATTTTTGTCTCTTGGATAAAGATATCTCAATAAGCACCATAAAAAACATTTCTCATCTTTGTTTCGAATGCTCAATATCGCTTTCTTTCGCATTATCCAATCTGGAAGTGGAATATAAGATGATCCTCTCATTGGGTTGTAATCGACAGTGTGTATCTCAAGATGAATTATTTCCCTGAAATACCAACCACTTCCATTCTTCTGATAAACTTCAATCTTTTCAATTATGGAGCGAATAACCCTGGTCAGTATTTCTTTGTCATCGGATGATTCAAGATTGATATGTGTTTCAGAATTAAAATAAGCTTTATCTTGAATGGAAAGACTTGTCTTTCCATCGCTTGACTTTCCCATTTGCTCCATCATGCAAACAAGAACAAATCTGACTTTAATATTTCGATGATTCCTGAGAAACTCTTTAAGAGAAGCAGCCTTGGATTTGAAAAACTCGAATGGTGTAATATCAGTTTGTCCCTTTACAATGTATTTATTAGCAAATCCTTCCAAAGCTGATTTCTCTTTCTCAATTCCTTGCTCATATTCTCTGAGAGCTCTCTCAAGTGCTTTGCGCAGATAAGAAGGAGCATCTGGAGGAATTGTTTTATTCTTGATACACTCCTGAAAATAATCTCTATATGAATTGGATTTAAGTTTCTGTTTGGGCTTTGATTTGATTTTTTCTCTTGTTTTTTGTATTTTCTTTATATCATCAATCAACTTCTGTTTATATTCTTCCTTGAGTTTTTGTTTATTATCTTTTTTTATTTTTTTTAGCTCTGAAATAGAAAGATTAGTTAGATCAGTAGCCATCTTTATTTTATTGGTTTTTTTATTTTTAAACTTCAATTATTTTTCTGTTTCACATTAGTAAAGTCTTGAAACAAAATTGTTTTAAGACTTAGAACATCCTTGGATCAAAACCAGTATTCCATAACTTCTGTGCAATAGAAATAAATTTTTCTTTAATATAATCTGGAATTTTCTTTGATGACTCATCTTCTTTTTCGTTACCAAAATCATCTGCTTCATACAAAAAACTTACTATTCCTAAAAATTCTTTAGTAAAAGCTGCACTCTCATCTGGTACATCATCCTTAATTTCCGCAACTTCATCTCTTAACCTATAAACCCTTTTTTCAACTCTATCAAGTATATTTTCAATTTTTTTAATATCATATCTCGCTGAAGAATATCTTATTGTTGGCCACAAACTTCCTTGAGGCGCCGGTGAATAAAGAAGATCTAGACTTTTATTTATTTTTTTCACAATTTTATAAATTCGTTTTTTAGAAAACGAAACATTACTTTCACAACCTCGATCAATTTGCGTTTCTGGCTTGAATCCCATTTTTATTATTATTTTGAAACCTTTAAACATTAAATTCATTTTTTATTTTTCTGACTCAAATATTCTACTTCCCCGACCAAAGCAGATTAACACTCCAAAAATTAGCCGATTCAGGATTTTCATAAGTCAACTCACCCTTCTTATTCTTTATCTTCATCGCCCGCGAAAGATATTTTTCTTTTCGCTCGTTATCTTTGTGAATTAAATAGTCTGGATATTGCGACGAGCCAAAATGCAAATTCTTTCCACTTGGCAGCTTCACCACGTACTTATTATTTTTCCGCTTTGAATAATCAAGAGATTCGGCGCCGAGTTTTTTTGCCTTTTTGCTCAGCTTCTGAAAATCTTTTCCTTTTACAACATATTTATCATCATCGGATGATGATTCCTCTTCCTCAGGAACATAATCAGGATCTTTATCATGTTTATAACCATCTTCAACAATGAAATCTTGGTCCTCGGGGTTTTGATATTCCATTTTAGTATTTGTTTAGATTATTTTAAAGGAAAATCCCCCACAACTTCTAATCAAAAATGAGACAAGTCTAGACATGTTTGGTAAACAGAATATGAGTCATAACTTTTTAGCTATTGTTTGGTGTCATGAGACAGTCATACGTTTTTTTCATCCAATCAAAAGTTACAGATTTTCTCTTCAGACTTTTATAATTTTTACAATAAAAAACATTTAATTTGTGAAATTTTTTTGTGAAGTTTGGGGATAAAAGAATTCGATAAAGGTTTCTACAATATAAATAAATTAAACTTATTTTTTATATTTAAAATTAATCTTTCCGAATATATTTTATAATAATATTTTTCACAATTGACTTAATATATCCCTTTAATAAAATGATCATTGGTAGTCGGAAACTAGACGAATTTGAAGTTAAACCATGGATGGTTTTCGATACATTTGACCCAAAAGAAATAAAAAATCTTGACATAGATCATCCTTATAAGTATCTATTGTGGTCTCTCTATAAATACAACCTTAGCTACAACTCGACTAATGAAAATGATGCTAACCCAGACTATGATGGATATGACGACAATGTCGTTGATTATTACTTCAAAATTATAGATGATTTTAATAGGTATGGAATTGTTTTTTCTCATAAATTTGATGTTTTCCCTGGTAACAAACTTTACATACATAATTATTCCGTACTTAGTAATCATCTTTATAATGAAAAAACTCTTTTATTTAATAAAGTAAAAGTAATTTACCTAGATGATTACGATAAAGGAGTAGAACCTCTTTCAGAGGAAGAAGAGAAAGTAAGAGATTTTATCAAAAAAACAAAAAATAAAAAACTTCAAGTAGCAATGATGGATCCAGACATTTATAATAAACTTTTAAAAAATATAAATACACCATTTTGTAGTAGACTTCTTATAGAAAAATTTAATAATCGTATGACTTGGCATGGATTTAATGATTTCCTTAGAATAAAAATGACTTCAGAATCTTAAGATAAAATGGTTTCACAGTTCAGATAAAAGAAAAGAATCCGATAAACATTCCTACAATATATTTATTTCAAAATTATTTTTTTATATTTATAATTAAACTTTTCTTTTTTTATTTTGTAATAATATTTATCACATTCGCGATTGAATTCTTTCAGAGTAGTTAATAGAGGATGCCTGTCCATCAATTTCACCTCTGATTATTTTCTGTCATTTCCGCGAGCCCGTAGGGCGAGCCGATTAATCCTGTCATTTTTACCAAATTTACAAAAGTTACAAAATTTGAATCAGATTTTTGGATTTTTTTGAGTTAGAATATTTGGGAAAAATGGAAAAAAACTCTGATTATTTTCTGTCATTTTTGTACTAAATGGTTTGGTGACAGAGTTAATCAGGAAATGACAGAAAATAATCAGAGGTGAAATTGAATGGTAAGGCATCCTCTATTAACTACTTCACCAGACAAGACCTACTGTACATATAAGGAAAGATTTCTCCAGGTTTCATTTCTGCAAACCACAACTTACTGTTTCAGCTGTTAATGAATCTTAAAACAATCCGTAGCAAAAAAACACTCTAAGGAAATTTTACTCACTCGCAACAAAACAACCTAATGTCAAACAGGAAGTTTAACTTCAAAAAGAAAAACAAGCAATATCGTGAATTTTTCCCACAGCACTCCAAGTTGCATGATAACAAAAAAATAATTAGCCGGAAACAGGTGCCGGCAATATCAAAAGGATTCCCATGCCAATTTTTGACTAATAACTGGCCACCCAGTTTGAGACTAGCTAAACTGTGAATGGCAATTAAGGGTAAAAAGACATCGATTTTTAACTGGGAGTACTATTATTGGGGTTCCCTCTCATTTTTATTACGATTTTTTTATGGCTTTTGTTTATTATATAAGGTGCTTTAATTTGTTGGTCTATGTCAGTCTTGTTGACCTCTTCCAACAACTAAATTTCTGTGACTGTAAATACGCATTGTTTGAGTATAAAATATCGACTGACTCAATTCTCCATTGATTGTGACCCATTCCAGGACATGAGTACTGAATCTGTATGCCGATCAGCGATCTGAAAGATCTAATTAATCCTTAAGCACAATGAGTATAAGTGTGATTCATAGCTGGTTCATATCTTTTAAAGAAAACTCAGGAGACCAAAATTGCCAATTAATTATCACTTCAATGACTAAAATGAACAGCGTTCCAAATAAACACTATGAGTACTACGAACGACAATTAATGGCTTTTCATGTGTCACAAGCAATCAGGAGTTGAATATGTTTTCCTTATTTCTAAATACATCGGATTCCACTAAAGGCACATATTTTATTTTCCTCAAAGCCGAGGAAATTAATTAGTTCTCCGTCATATAGTTCCTAGTAAGTGACAGTTTAAAAAGTGCCATTATAGCTTATTATATTGTCTTTGAAAACTGCCCCTTCGGGAAAGACAATAAAATGTGAATGTATGTATTTAACTCGATAGAGCTGCCAGTTAGCTTTTAGATAAGAATCGCCTTAGTGTTTTTAAATGGATCTTCAGGCGATAAGATTGTCTTTCCTTGAACAAGTTCAGATATTTCCGCTTTGCTCCATCCTTTTGCAACGTGCTGCTTTCTTACTGCCTGTCAAGTGGTTGTAAAGAATGCTTTTAAAAGGATAAACCAGTGAGCAGCACTTTTGCGAACTTCTTGAGTTGTAAAATTGTTTTGTTTTCTCCTACGCGTTTCGTGTGACTAGCACACACTTCATCAGCCTGAGGGCGTTTTATAATACAACTAAGAGTACCTGTATACATACCTAGAAACGAACTGAATTTCACATTGAACACAAAACACAGTACACCTACGGATTTGCCGAAAAAGGATTTGAAAAACTATCCTTAGGAACAGCGGTCTTGCATGCACACGCATAATTAGTAAAAAAAAGACCGCTGTTCACGAGAACAGCTTTGCAAATCCTTTTTCGGATTTCCCAATCGAACGACAAAAAGGGAAATCCAAAAAATCCGGATTTGGATTTCTTAATTGAAATCCACCCTGAGGACGGATTTCTTGGAGGTGAAATCCGTTTTCGGATTTCGCGTTTGATTGGGAAATCCGGATTTAGATTTTCAAAATCTAAATCCGGATTTCCCAATCGAACGCACCCAAAATGTCCTTTTGTACTACTGTGGCAGAAATTTTTAGTCCACTCTGTTATGCCAACATGGATGTTAACGGCATGGGGCGGCAAACAACAAGCGCAGCTGCTTCTATATATATCGATAATTATTTGCGTTCTCTGAGGTTTTGACCAATGAAAAGCCATAAGGAAATAGAAATAATAGACACGGCGATATTTTCTTCCACCTCTGGCTTTGCTCCAGGAGAAATTACAAGCATTGTTGTTTTGTTTTTTGCTGTTTGTTTGTTTGTTGTTTTTTTTTTCACAAAGGCGCACGGGGAAATAATAAAGGGGAAATGAAACTTTTAGCTTGCTTAAATTACCAAACAACTTCCGCCTCGGCGGCCCATGATTTGCCTTTTCTGAGCAACAACTTGGTTTCAGAAATTTCGAAACCAACCTTCAAAAAAATATGGTTTTCTAAATTTCCTGAGAAAACCAAAATATATAAGACATGTCACAAAAAAAAGAATTGTTGAAAGCATTGTTGCATCCAGCGGTGGATGCGTGTTAATACATATACACTCGTTTACAAAAAGGTTGACATTTCAAATATATATATATCTTTTGTTTCTTTGGGCGAAACAAAAGAAAAGACAAAAGGCATATATATTTATATATATTTCTGAAATGTCAACCTTTTTGTAAACGGGTGTATATATATTCAATATAGGAAGCCTGTGTTACAATTTTTCTCGTAATAAAGTGCTCGATACGCTAAAGTAGAGCGTGATTTATAAATATAGGAAATAGGAAAAAAACTACACTTTTATCCCGACAAGCCTGTTTCGTGATCACTCACTCTTCAGGGGATTTAATGATAAGAATAGCCGATGGTTTTGAATATTCTTATCATTAAATCCCCTGAAGAGTGAGCGATCACGAAACAGGCTTGTCGGAATGAAAGTGTAGTTTTTTTCCTATTTCCTATATTTATATATATAATATATATATATTTTTTTTATCACGTTAAAACTAGTATTTCTTTGCAGCGTATCACAGGCATATATTAAATCACAACGCTAAGCTTGCTATCAATAACCATATCAGTGCCCAAAAGTTAACTGGGAAACAAATACTGAGTTGAAAGGTTTGAAATTAACTGAACCAACACTTTAACCCTTTGTTTTAGCCTTAAGGTGATTCCCTGGTTTTGCACTGCGCATCTCTTACTGCGCATAACAAGATGGCCGCCGTAAAAAAGAGCATGTGAAGTAACCTTATTAAAATGAAGTTGACTGAAGAGAAACGCTATTGGAATTTTTGCTTGCAGTTCTTTCTTGCCGAGGTGAGACTCAATGTGTTGGGAAGGTGCATAATGTAAGCAGTACGCGTGTTGCTGAGTTCGACTTCCTCACAGAGAACCTCGATAGTGGATGTTTAACTTGTGCTTACGATACTCACTTTGATTTTCAAAGAAGCGCTTTCTTTATCACATTGTGTCCTAAATGTGATATCTCGATGTAAATTCTGAAAAAACGGATTTTTTTAATACTTTCTTTCCCCTATGACATGCATTTAATTTTGAAACTCGCCCCAGTCCTCTCTCAAAAATCGGAGAAAATGCATTTGGAGCGCACTTTCTGCAGCTCTACCGCAAAAACGAGTACGGTGACCCCCATTTTTTATTTCATGATTTTAATAAGGACAGTGCTTCCTTTCGATGAGAAAAAAATTGGCACAAATCTATGTTCAGTTTTTTGGCAATTTTACTAAATTGTACTGATTGAGCTATCACGGGTCGTAAAGCGTGTGTCTAATTTAGTTCTACTTTGGAGCGTAAAGTAAAAACAAGGGCATTAAAAGGCATTTTTCTGGTACGTAAGTGGATAAAAAATACATTAAAGTCAAATTCTGTGCGATACCACACGCATCATCGAAAAAATCTCTCCTTTTTGTCTAGTTTTGGGCTGCGCGTGGTTTTTGCCACAGGTTCCTAAATAACCGTATTTGTCAGCATTGTGACGTCAAAATGAGCACGGTGACCCCCACTTTTTATTACTTTTTTATCATCTTCTTGACTTGTTACATCAGTGTACCAAGTTTCATCTACAATCTATGTTACGTTCTTTTACTAGGGAATCACCTTAATAGACAATCTCCAGACTAGAATTCATACGTTTCCTCAGAGAATTAGTACACATGATCATGAGTTGAGGGAATGTGATAAAACGTTATCCATACAATATTATGATTAAAATTACTGCATTTCATGACCTTTTCTTTGTTAGAACTTTTATTACGCTTGGGTCCAAATGTTATTACAGATCAATGCACTTAGGTCCATTATTGCACTTGTGCCTTCTACAGCCTCTAAATTTAGCCCCCGGCATTTAACAAAAACGAAAAGGAAGTTAACACGTTTCTTTGAGGAGTCTATCTAATAATGATACATGACGTGCCAAATAAAATTCTGTCTGTACGAAACGAAACGAAAAGAAAAAACTTATATTTACGATTTAAAAAGGTCACAGTCGTTGGGCTCCCGGTAGTTCCGATTACTTTTGGAGCCTGGTGTAGTATTTCAAATCAGACTTTTGAGTGGCTGTGTCACGGCTGTTGAGTTCATTTTGTTAAATAGCAATTATTCGTCGCAATGAAACTTAACTTCAGAGAAGAAACTACTTGCAAATGACAAAATCACAGCTTCCTCTCGAGCAATTATGTCTCCTTAGCATTATTCATATACTGAAACGTTATGGACAAAAAAGAGTGAAATTTGAAAAACTTTTTAGGCTGATAATTTTTAAAAAAAAACCACAATTAGAATCCGCTCCCCTGAGTCTTCTCAATGTTTGCATATCCCGCCTTCTTTTGTATTTGCCATATATTTTCCATTTGTACGACGTTCTTCCTACGTTTTAGAGGTTATTTTCATGTCTCTCTCAATTTGGTGCCGTTTCCGACTGTTCAAAAATCGATAAATTTCCTGATACAGCTCCTTCAGCAATTGTGGCGTAATTTTAACAGGCTTCCAAGCTTCATCAAGGTCATAACTGAAGATGTTTGCATCCCAATACCGCCCCTAACAATTTTCTTTTCGAGCCGTATAATATACTCGAAACAACACAGGCGAGCCCCCCAATTTTCAGGAAACGTGCCCGCCTGGCTAAAATCGAGAGTTTCCCTCCCACCCCCTTCGCGATCACCCTGCATAACACCATTTAATTCGTCCAAAAACAAATGATGTTAATAGTAAGCTATTGTATTTTTAAGAACTTTATATTTATTTAAGACGTGTTCTTGACATAAAGCTACATTCTTGTCTTCTAGTCTTCTAGAAATAAAAGCATCGGTTTGTCGCTTACTTCAGAGCCTGCGCAAGGGGAGGGGCAAGGGGGGCCTCGCCCGGCCCCCTTTTTTTGTGCTAAATTCTTAAGGTTCTTGACCGGAATAGTGAAGTCATTTGATACTAAACTAGGGGTCTGGTTTTCATTCCTGCCGATAAAAGGGAATAACTGGGTAGAGTATATTTTAAAATGGTTGTCGGACAGACGAGGAAAAACTGAAAAAAACTTTATCGTAAATGGCACAGCAAAACTGTTTCCGTGCTCCCAGCTTTTTTTCAGCAATTTTTTTCGCCCGTAAACTATCGACGATTTCATGCCTACTTTTTTTGCCTGGAACTGAATTACCAAAATTAGCTTCATAACACGCACCCATGGGACCGCTGCATAATTTTAGCGCAGCCACAGTTAGCCATTGTCTCGCGAGTTTTGTGAATTTCATGATGATGTGGATACCAATCTAAACGGAAGATATGGTTAAGCACTTTATACCCAGGCTGACATCCTACACTACATCTAGTTTGCAATCAAGAAACCATAAAGAGGCGCTTGAGGAAAATCGGCATGCTGGAAAGGCAAAAGAAAGCGACAG
This sequence comes from Porites divaricata, assembly GCA_038088405.1. Classification (NCBI taxonomy): domain Eukaryota; kingdom Metazoa; phylum Cnidaria; class Anthozoa; order Scleractinia; family Poritidae; genus Porites; species Porites divaricata. The sequence continues at coordinate 10,017,714 of JBBMOI010000014.1, forward strand.
GAATTTCAGGCTATTTCCTGAAAATTTGAAAACACATTGCATTCAGCTTTTTGACGATAATATCAATCCTTTCTTTTCTAGATAACTTGCGAAGCAGCTTGGGACAACGCCCCGCTCCCCCTCCCACCCACTGCTTCCTAACGCACTTGAATTCAGTGGTCCCCGCACTTGAATCACTGCTGCGCGGGCTCTGTGTTTGTAGGTAAATATAATTACTTCCTCTAAATTTACTACTACTGTCTTTGAAGTTAGTGTACTCTAAGAGATGTGCAAGATACATAGAATACGATCACAGTATAAAGACAACTTTACGAACATAATTTTTTGCATATTTTGTTTATTCTCACTGCACCAAGATGTATCCCATGGCCTTGATGTGCTTGTCACCATTATCACCCTGTGAAGTAGCCTCGTTTCCACATGTGTTGGTGTTGTCGTGAAGCCCTCCTGTACCAAATCCGATTCTGGAGTCACATGTACCGCAGTCGTATTCATTGTTACCAAGGATACCCATTCTTGCTTTGGACGTATCTTTTCCGAGATACTGTTCCGTACTCCTGGCATTAAATCCTTCCTTGTTGCAATTTTTCTGCAAGGAGCCCAGAGGACTTATTAGCAACTTCCACCTGTCACGACCCAGTGAAGTACTGCGGTATTGTCCATCAGCAATCAATGAATGCAGGGAACTGGCGTTCTTGTTGATTACAATAAACTTGATATGGTTGTCAACCTTCATACCGAGGCAGATTTTGGTGAAGGTTGTGTTCCAGTAGGAGGGAAGTTTGGTTTCCTGTGAGTCAAACCCAGTCTTCCCTCCAGTAAGGTTAAAGGTTTCCTTGTTCCTCCAAAAGGCGTTATCGTAGTGAAAAGTATTCTGTAATAGAAAAAAGGAAGAAATAGAACAATTGTAATTTTTTAGAAAAGAAAAGGTCATAGGTTTTAATTAACAAGGACAGAGGGTGTCCTCGTTTTTTCAGCATTAAATCAAAATAAGCCTCAGCAAGAGTTTTGAATGGTCCCCAAATAATAGTAATAAAAATAATACCGCATTGTTACCGCATATTAATATAATTGGAAACTGTTACATAATTATCCTTAACCCTTAGCTTGCTTAACCCCCGTGACCCTAAATGATTTGTATGAAAATCCTTTTGGTAATTTTTTCCTATGCTCCATTTGGATTAAATCGTAACCTTTGTCATTACTACAAATCCAAGACATTTTACTCCCGCGTTTAAATCGGTCAGTGGTTTCGGTATGTAGTACTGCGCATGCACTGTGGAGTCTGATTTCATGTTTACGTTTACATGTGAAACATGGCCGGGCGGAGTCGAAGAGTGCAGCTTACCATAGAAATGCTCGGCTGCTAAGCTGAAGTAAACAAGGCAGCATTTTTTGTGAAGAGAAGCAATGGAAAGGGTTCGTTCTGTGCGTCCTACATTAGATCCGTGCGCCCAAATGAAGGCTATCCATTCGTGAAAAATACCTTTTTTCTTAATTGATTTGCGGCCTCCTATTTTGTCAGGAAAGGCTTTACTTTACATGTTAAAAAGGGGGGACAGGGGGGTCACAATGTCCCACTTCCCGTACCCAGTTCTCCCGCCTCCCGTACGTTTTTGTCCCATTGTCTCCCGACTCCCGCCCTTTAGTGTGTTTCTCCCGTTATCATGTAAATCACGCTGTTTCACTCCCTATTCAGATTCTCAATAGGGAGTGCTTTGGCCTTGTCCAAAATAAAAAAATTGTGTCTTGTAAATCGAACCACTCCACACTTTCCAGCGCGATCATTGAAGCGGCATTCCTTCGACACAAGTTTACACCACGCGGCAAAGTCTTCACTGACAGTGTTTTGTGAACTACAGTCGTAAGGAGCGAGCTCCTAGGAAGGTCTTCCATGGACAGATTTTTCCCCAGCAAACCGAAAAATACTAAGACCGATCAAAATGGTCTTTGACGACTTTTGACCTGACTCGCTTTGTCGTTCTTACGGAGAATTTCGACAGCTAGCGAGACAGACGAGACACTGACACGACTGACACAGTCGACACACATGTACATATGTCATGCCATCTTATTCATGTCCTATGATGTAAGCGACTTGGAAAGGTTTCCAATTTCACAAGTAGTAATGTTTTTTTTTTTTATCCCGAGCACGAATTTTCGTTTTTTGACTTTTCTCGTGTATAAAATTTTGCTTTAAGCCTCGGAAAACGTTAAATGGAAGTCAAGAAAAGTTATTGGGTTCGTTTCTTTGACTGGAAGTAAGCAGTAACAAAAAATAAAAGCTTGCCTTTTTGAATTTCTCTCCCGCTTCCCGCCATCGTAGAGATCCCGCCTACCGCCCTTTCTTCTCCCGTCTCTCGTAGCACTACCGCCCCCTGTTCTCTTGGGCTTCCGCCCCCTGTCTCCCTCCACTAAAAAAGATCGTAAACTGAGGAAATTTTTGAGAGGTCGGCACCTATGGAAGCATGATCGACGCCGGCAGCTTAAAGCTCGGAAGTCAGGGTAAATGAAGGAAATTTGATGAAATTATATACGGAGTGTAAACAATAATCGTGGTTTGTGAAGCTCTGATTCGGGGCCAAAGGAAGAAACGAAACTATAAAAAAACGTTTGCTTCGTAGTTCAGTTACATATAATTTATCAATGAGAGGTCGGCACGCAGAATTTGATTTATTTGAACTGGCAAAAAATAAGATTTTGTTGTAGCGTCCATACATTTCTTTGTAACATCGGAGAGCCATTTTTAAGTGCCGTTTTGATTGACGTGCGGTATTCGTGACGCAATATGACTCGGATTTCTGGTAATGTTTTGCAAAATAGATGAAAGGAAGTTTTCCTTACACGGACTTTGTTAGACGGAACACTCACAGTAACACAGATTCCAACACTCAGACCAACGTCCATGCTGGCTCTGTTAGGACAGCGACTACACCGCACATCAGAGGCACCTCTGAAACTATCGCAAGTATACTACAACCTTACAATATACGTGTTGCACACAAACCGATAACCTCTTTACGACGAATTTCAAGGACAAAGACAAACCGGAGGACAAATACAAGAGAAATGGTGACGCAATCACATTGCTGAACACCTGGACATTTACAGACGAAACATCAAATCGACTGGAACTCTACGACATGTGCGTATTCTACAGACTACTGTCAACGACTCACTTTTCAGAAAGCTGGTTTACTAACTTGGAACAAACGCCACGGAATCGTAATCAACAGTTACCGACACTGTACAAACGACTCATTGACGAAATCAAGCAAAACTAGCCACGAGAGAACGACTGAACAACTGACAATTTGACTAATAATACACGACTGTTTGATTGTGACAAAAGACGGATCGAAACGTACCAATTACATTACGAGTCTCTTCATAACCAATAACATCACGGATTAACTGACAGACGACCAATAACATCACGAAGTAATTGACCAATCAGGTCAATAACCTGAGTATAATACCATCAACTGACGTGATAGAGCTCACTTTGACTCTGAAGATGACTACCACACAGGTTAATTGTCGAAACGTCAGTCTGACTGTGAACAAAAACAGTCCTATTCAGGACTATGTTCACCCGGACGGTCAAACTCAATTCATATTGCGAAACATTCTATAAAAATATTCATATGCGCATAAAGAAGTACGTATTATACTTTGTTTCCATCTATCTTCATAACCAGCGTCCATCCACCAACTCCGCATGAGTCATTTTCAGTAGGGGCCACATTCATGTTGCAATAAATGTCAAAGATATCATCTCCCAAAATCAGTGGGAAGGCTTTAATTTCAGTTGATCTGCAAGGAACAAAATACCTTAACATAAAGGAGACCCTGGGACAGTTCAATCGCCAGTAAGGCAAATTGGTTGATACAAAAACTACTAAGCTGTCTCTGTACGTACTGTAAAGGTATCTGATTAAGTTTAGATAAGTTTCATTTGTGGCACCACCACCATCATATGTACTGCTGGCAGGAATTAATTTATACCGGATATATTAATTTAGACAATTCTAACCGAAATCTGTTTGTTAAGTATAAACCATTTGATTTACCGGAAAAGCTAACTTTAATCACTGCCTTTGAAATAAGCACAAAATTTTTAAACTGAAAGCAAATTATAACAATTATCATCTGGTCAGCTAGTGACTTTTATGAGTATCGTACTCGAGCCTAAGAAACGCTCGTCTGATACAGGTCAATGGCGCATGAGTGACCCATTTTGACAGCTGTCAACTAACCTATATTTGAACGCGTATATCAAATGACAAAATTGACAGGTTACAGGATTTTCATATATATCTAGTCAGTGCCTACTGTGGGCATCCGACCTTTCAGAGCTAGTTATAACATGTCGACACATTACGTAAAAACCTAAAAAAAAATTAAAAATTAACTTACATTTTTTTGTCAAAAAGATCTTTACACGATGAAACTGTTACAAAATAAAAGAAGAAAGAATTAATCAATAGATTTTCTGAGGTGCTTCAACGCGCGAGTCATCGTATATCCAGTTGGTCAAATTGATTACCCCGGATATCACAAATACCGAATCTAACAGTTATTTCATTATTCGTTGTTTTGAAGGAAATTATAACACAGCGTCGCACTAAACACAGATTACCATTTTACAAAAATGAATACAGGTTGCTCTTGGAAATCATGACTTTCTTAGCCAAACTACTAATTTGACTGATTTGTTAGTTATCTGCTGCAGATAATCTGAAGGTTGAGTTGAAATCCAAAATTAGCTGTAGGCTTCTAGTCAATGAGAAGACAGATAGTGAATGAGTGTAATGCATAATATCGTAATTTATCAAGCATCTTCTAACTCACCTGGTTCACAATTCTTTCCATCTCCGTAATATCCCAGATGACAAGTGCAGTTGTATCCTCCCTTGGTATTATTGCAGTAAGCATTGGCACCGCAGTTGTGAATATTTCTTGCGCATTCGTCTATGTCTATAAAAACAGATTATATAATCTTGTGAAAAAACACTTTATGATTAATCGATGGCCGGTCAGAAGAAATACTCGCAAATAGCACTGTTGGCAGAAAACTTTTGATATGAGACAAACTCTAAGTACCTATTCTAGCATATTTAAAAAGCAGAGGACTTAGGTTGAAAATTGCCACATGCCAACATTTCTCAATTCCAATTCGATCAGAAATGTTGTAGCCGATAGTAAATAAGAACCACTTTGTGGATGCAAAGAAAGTTCGAAACATTTATTTATTTTATCTATTTATTTTTATTTCATTAGTCATTCAAAGGGACGCCATACTAATACATACATGAAAACACTAAAAATATATTCTTAACTTAAGACGAGTAGAAATTGAACTAGTAAAACTTGAAATCGTCGGGATATTTGAAGTGAAGAATCACTTCAAAACGGCGCAAGAAAGTTATGCCTTTCAGTCTTAAATATCGAAGATTATTGTGTGCGAAATTCTATCGTACTAGCGAGAAGCGTGGAAAAATTCTGGTAAATCGAAATTGTCCATTGCTTGCTATAACTTACGTACCGTTCTCGCAATGCTCTCCGTCAAATCCAACAGGACACAAACAGCGGTAGCCTTTACCTGTAAAACCGGTTTGACAGGTTGCTTTGTTCTTGCAAGATTTATTCGCACATCCGTTCTGGGACACGAAAAAAAAGACGTCCATCAATACTTCCTTAATGGGTAACTTGACTGTAAGCTTATTCCCCAAAAGTAAACAGATAATTTGTACCTTAGCTCCAAAGTATATATATTCAGGATTTTTCTCCACATTTTCCTCTCCTTCTCTTAAAGTGGAATTATTCAGGTCACATTTTCTTGTGGCTCTGTTAAAGTTGTAACTGACGCAGTTTGGTTCCATGTAGCACAAAGTCCGACAGGATCTTTCCCCGATGACGTCAACAGTACGGATCACGTGATTTTTGAGGCGCTTTCCATCAACAGTGTGGTAGAACTGTAGCTGGCGACAGGTGCCTGAAAGAAACGAACATTTTAAAATGAGAACTGAAAATAGCGTCACTTTCACTAGACAAGACCTACTGTACATATAAGGAAAGATTTCTCCAGGTTTTATTTCTGCAAACCACAACTTACTGTTTCAGCTGTTAATGAATCTTAAAATAATCCCTAGCAAAAAACACTCTAAGGAAATTTTACTCACTCGCAACAAAACAACCTAATGTCAAACAGGAAGTTTAACTTCAAAGAGAAAAACAAGCAATATCGTGAATTTTTCCCACAGCACTCCAAGTTGCATGACAGCAAAAAAATAATTTGCCAAAACAGGTGCCAGCAATATCAAAAGGATTCCAATGCCAATTTTTAACTAATAACTGGCCACCCAGTTTGAGACTAGCTAAACTGTGAATGGCAATTAAGGGTAAAAAGACATCGATTTTTAACTGGGAGTACTATTATTGGAGTTCCCTCTCATTTTTAATACGATTTTTTTATGGCTTTTGTTTATTATATAAGGCGTTTTAATTTGTCGGTCTATGTCAGTCTTGTTGACCTCTTCCAACAACTAAATTTCTGTGACTGTAAATACGCATTGTTTGAGTATAAAATATCGACTGACTCAATTCTCCATTGATTGTGACCCATTCCAGGACATGAGTACTGAATCTGTATGCCGATCAGCGATCTGAAAGATCTAAATCCTTAAGCTCAATGAGTATAAGCGTGATTCATAGCTGGTTCATATCTTTTAAAGAAAACTCAGGAGACCAAAATTGCCAATTAATTATCACTTCAATGACTAAAATGAACAGCGTTCCAAATAAAAACTATGAGTACTACGAACGACAATTAATGGCTTTTCATGTGTCACAAGCAATCAGGAGTTGAATATGTTTTCTTTATTTCTAAATACATCGGATTCCACTAAAGACACATATTTTTAACGTAACACACGAGAGCCAACAATTTTAAGTTCTTCAAACGTAGATATAATTAAATGACCTTGTTTGATAACCTTTTTAAGTCAGTAAAGAATTGAAATAAAATCATTTATGATACTTACACCGGCCTATCCTAAACATTCCTAGCTGGCAATAGCAAATACATAAATAAAAAAAATTAAAATTATTTTAGTATAAGCCTGTCCTGTCACCTTTACTTTGAAACCGTTTATACCATGTTAAGCCCATAGATTGGTGAATATGAAAAAGTGAGAAATCTGCAAGTTACTTAGTGGCAATTTGGTTTTTTATCACTGTGTTTAATTTTGTCTTAAACAAGGTACTCTTAACTGCTTACGGTTCCAAGTATCTTAACGAGACTCAGGGAACTATCAGATAGATCTGACAAAACTAACCTCCACTTGGACTGCAAAATTGCCCGTGAACCGGACAGAACAACTTGATTGTAAACCATAAGATACAAAGAAAGAACATAACGAAAAAATGACAATGCTTTCGTGGAGGTTTGATAGAACTGTGCACACCTCGAAACAGCTCCTATCATTGCATCAACATGACGAGTGGGTCTTTAAACAGTGGCAGTTACCTAATGATATCAGCCTTTGACCAATCAGCTTACACCCAAAGCTTTAGAAGTGAAAGCGGAAAAAATGAATAATGAATAACGGGTTTAAAAAGAAAATGAATACTGAATATTTGCTGTTGGAAAAATAATTTGGCATTTTGATTGCCAACGGGAAGAATGAATTACTGTTTAACGCACCCATTGATACATGCAGTTCCATCAAAGTAATTTTTACGAAAACACATTTTAAGGAAAGAATTTCCACTACCATAGAGAATTCTTCTGTTGAAAAAAAAAAAACAGGGGAAGAAAGAAGCGATTAGAAAACGTCCTGAATGGAAAGAAAATACTAAAATACTCCGGTTGGCCGATCACCGATGCAATAGATCTTTGTCACGCGGCGGCCATTTTATCTCAGGAGATTTAAAAAGCTTTGTTTATGCACGGCTAGCCTCGTTCTCTCTACGAGGATTATTTAGACGACAATAAAAAAAGTATCACTATCCGAGTTTTCTTTAACAAAGATTTTAATTTCTTCATCGGTAGTCTGCTAGGTGCACGACCGCGTCGAGAAAAATGATTGACCTTATTTAAACCTTCTGGATTGTAAGTTCTGTTATTAATATATTTCCCACGACGAGATCTCAATTCAACTTCTTCTATTTCCTCCACAAAACAATTTTCCTTCCGTACAAGTTACTCATTATACCTTTTCTTGTCGTCACCTCACTGGAATCAAAACACTCTTAACACAAAACTTGCTGATAATACAAAATCCCGACGCCGGGCACATTACCTTACATTACCGCGTCACAATATACACATGAAAAATACAACGCGCAAGTACATTAACAGTCACTCTGCTAAACAAAATTAAAGGAATAAGAAGAATTGTTACCGGTATCAGTAGTTCTCGAAGAAGCCTGAGTCCCTTTTGGTTTCAATTGTTGACAATCTCCTCTTCCTTATTTTTATCACGGGCAATTCCTTGTGTTCCGCATTGTGAAAATCAAAATCACTATCGTCACACTGATTACCAGCTACCCATTCAAATCTTGCGACTCTCAAACCTGATGCACATTCTTCTGTTCAAACTCGATTTTTCAAGTACACTCCTGATATTCCAAATTGGCGTTGCGTCTATGAGGTCCATGGTCTTTGAATGTCTTGACAATTTCCATAATTTTTCTTTGAGTTCGCGGACCAGCCGATTATGAAAACACTCGGTGTTATTTTAGTGTGGGCCTACAGCGAACAGTGAGTGCATTTGTAAGTTCAACAATCGATTACATACTTCAACAATACGTTCCTCGAAACACTGTCGTCAAATTTTATCCAAACTGCTTCTTTCTGTTGCTTTGAAATTATATCATTGGATTACTACCATCCTGCGCGTAGTTTCACATTTCAACCTGTCAGTTTTGACCAATGAAACGTTGTCGGTTAGTTTCTGTCGTGAAATTTGGCGCCGTCCGTACGAACATGTCTTGATCACGTGCTGTCTAAGTTTTCAGGATTTTCGTGGGAACGTATTCTATTTTTAAACTCTGCATGTGTCAACATACTAGGAGAGTTTTTTTATGAATCCGCCAGGGAGTGTTGAGGATTAAAAAAACTACATTTAATTGCGTGAGTTTCCGAAGGCACGTTTTATGGATTTTGGTTTACTTTACGAAAGCGATAAAGGAGAATATGTAGTGTTGAATGACGTTTGCATGGTAGACATTCGCCTCGCTTCGCTTACTTGCCTTGTTTACGTTAGCACGTATTGCGTGTCTATTGCACATTTTAAATGATAAATGATAAACTTTAATAGTATCTCCTCTAAAAGGTTTTTAAGAAACTATTTACAATAAAATGAAAAACTACTTACAACTATAACTACAAATAATATTATAAGATAAGACGAAAAATCATCAATGGATACATTAATACTATATTACAATGTCGGCACTTTGTATGCTGTCCCTTAGTTTCTTTTTAATGTCGCAACAGATGTGGACGACTTCAAAGGGCTTTTTAGATCGTTCCAGATCTTAACCGACCTGTACGCAAACGAGCGCTGCCCTGAGACTGTCCTGAATAACGGAATGGTCAGATCATTTCTGTTGCGCGTGTATCTTGATTGAATAGTGGTTCTCTGATTTACGTTAGAGCTAAGATACATTAGTGTAAGGTTGTTCACGCATTTATAAGTCATTACAGCATCTCTGAGATACAACTGTTGCTTTACAGAAAGCCAGTTTAATTGGCGCAGCAATGGAGTTACATGATCAAATTTAGCTGCTTCTGTAATTATTCTAGAAGCAAAGTTCTGAATTAATTGTAATTTTTTGATATTACAGGATGACGCGTTAGCCCAAACCGACGAGCAATAAAACATCTTACTAAAAACAAGAGACTTGATCATTAAAGATAGCGATTCCTTATCAAAACTGTGTTTTACCCTACTGATCTGCACTAACTTTGCTAAGCAAGAGGAGACTAGCTGAGAAATATGGGCATTGTACGTAAGATTCGGATCCAATATTACGCCCAAGTCCTTTGCAGACGTCAAAGGTGATAACGTTTTGCCCAAAAAAGTCAGAGTTGGCGTGGTTGATTGTCTACTCATGAGTTGCCTAGTTCCAAAGAGCATGAACTTAGTCTTATCTGGGTTAATTAGTAGATGGTTTTGGCAACACCCTGTGGCAACTGCAAATAGGTCTTCTTCTAATGTTCTTATTGCATTGTTAGTGTCAGCTAAAGGAAAAGACAAAAATAATTTTGAGTCATCCGCATAGGACTCGAGGCAGCATTTCTGAGGTGCACCTGGTAGATCGTTCAAATATATGCAAAACAGCAATGGTGATAAAATTGCTCCCTGGGGGACCCCATGAGTAATAGGAAGCGTGTCAGACACAGTAGAGCCAATTTGAACAGCTTGCGTTCGACCGGATAAATAATTTCTACATTTGCGTCAAAACAAGCCGTTTCCATTACTCGTAGATAGATAGAGAGATATTCTGTTTATTTCACCCACTTGCAGCAATAACTGAATTGTTGGGGAAGGTCATTGTCACATACATTTAACTATTTACATACATTCACTGAAATTTATAAGTTACAAAATCATTAATTTTTCTAGTATGACCATGTTGGCGTCTTGGAAGTTGGACCCTTATACTTTAATGAGACTCAATAGCGGCAGGAGAGGGGATGATGTTCTTAAGGGGGACATTTGGCGTGCAGTAGCCATAAATCGCTTACAAGCTCCTACTCTCCTGTCACTAAGAGACTCCAGGCCGGCCAAGACCAATGCTTCCGTATAGTCTACCCGGCCAAATAATATTTTGAGAGCTTTCCGCTGTACAGACTCAATTAACTCGTCAAGATATAAAGGGATCGCAGCCCAAACTGGCGAGGCGTACTCGACAATGGATCTAACAATACTACAATAGACTAACACGAGATCGTTAGTGCCCAGAACAACTCTCTTGAGGGTCCGCAGCACAAACAAACGCTTAGGAGCTTTTTTATGGATACTGGCACAATGTTCGTTCCAAGAGAGGTCATTAGTGATAATAACCCCCAAGAGTTTATAACTAGATACTCTTTCAATGACTATACCATTAAGCTGAATCGGCGTTATAACAGTGGGCTGATACTTCAAAAAATTGATAACCATATCTTTACATTTTTTCTCATTAAGTCGCATGTTACGCATGGAAGCGTAGGTGTTAATATTTGCGGCGATAAATGGAGGTAGCTAGGCGAACATCGAGGAATAAATTCAAATACCGAGGTGTCATCAACGTATTTAATCCTATATCTCCAGTCCCGCTACACAGATTGTTCACTAATATGGCGAACAGCAATGGAGCGAGTTTTGTTCCTTGTGGTATTCTCCCATTCGGTGTAACTGGTTGCGAATAAACCTGACCGATTCGCACTCTTTGTGAACGGTCCGTTAAAAACGAGCCGATCCATCTGATAGTGGCCTCATGCACACCCAGCAGCTCCATTTCTTGGATAAGGATATTGTGATCGACTAAATCAAAACCTTTACTGAAATCAGTAAAGAAGATGCGTGCATAAGTGTCACCTTGGTCAAGGGCCTCAAGGATGACTTGGAGGAAGTAAACAAGAGCGTGGGTTGTGGACTTCCCGGCCAGGGCAAACTGGTGGGTGTCAAGCTTGTCACAGACTTGCTTGAAGAGGGAATCCAACGTAAGCCCCTCCATGACCTTTGCAATATGGGACGTGAGAGAAATAGGCCGAAGATCTTGTCCAGCTATTTTGGGTGGCGAACATTTTGGTAAAGGGACAACTTCGGATTGCTTAAGAAACACAGGGACGTATCCTTGTACCAATCGAGGCATTATAGATATTAGTGATGACCAGCTGTTGAAAGTTCAAAAGCAAACTCTTTCCTGACTTTCCCCGGGATGGGATCAGGCCCCCCTGACTTGTTCGATTTAATGCCTCTCAGGGCCTTGTATACCATACGTGTGTCAACCAGCAGCGTGCTTTGTTATTTGGCATAAATATCACTCGTGATATTTCAAAATTATCTCAAATTTCACTCGCCTAACGGCTCGTGAAAATTACGTATAACATTATTTCGAAATATCACTCGTGGTCAGCCATATTCATCCTATTACCTACAAATTTGGCTCCAAAATTAAGGAGTAATTTGCCACCCATGTTATTATTTAGGAAATTATTGTAAAAAGGGGAACGAGAAAACTTTAATGAAACTCTGTAATTACAAGAACAGGTTTGCTAGATTTGAAATACCTACATGTGAAAATTACAAAACTTCTGCGGGTAGTAGTATAAACAAATAATAACATGATTTGTACGTGATAGTATTTGGTATAAATATCACTCGTGATATATCAAGAACAGGTTCGCAATATCAGAAGTGTTCGCATGCTAATATTAAGCAACCAAGCAACAATATGGCATTAGCTACGTCTTTGAATAATACAAGTTAAAACTAAAAGATAATGTCTCAAAATTTTTCATCCCTGTTTGTACATCCTTAAGTCCAAGAAGTTCAGTGGCAAGTTTTTTGGGTTTAGTTGATTGGCTCGTTAGGGTTTGGATCATATTTTTCAATTTTTTTTGGCAGCGTATTGATGTCTCGGTTAGATGGTACATAAGCTGATGCTCCTCAATCAATTGAGTCGAGCGCTCTACGAAATACGTTCTACTCAAAAAACGAGTTTATATATACACCAGTTTACAAAAAGGTTGACATTTCAAATATATATATATGTTTTGTTTCTTTGGGCGAAACAAAAGAAAAAACAAAAGGTATATATATATTATACTCTTCTTAATTTTTACTACCATGATTCGAAAAGAAAAAGAGACTGAAACGTAGTATCCTTCAGTTCCTAGCTTATGAAGTTAGTTAATGAAGTTATTGTCAGAAGGTAGAAGTTAAGCCATATTTAACTTAAAGACGCTTTGATATAACAGACTTATATTAAATCATCACTGACTAGACATTCCTCGAACTAATAAAAAACAGTCAAATCTTCCTGTTTAAAATTTGTAAAATGCTCATACTTTTTAAGCTGAATGGAAATAACATAAAATGAGATGCTAAACGCTTATTAGTTAAAAAGATCCTTGACACTGTCAGGTGGCACAAAACCCCTATATTGATTCAGTCCTGAGTCAGATGAATAACTAATTAAAAATAGCTTTCTGAGCTTTCAGTTGTATTCAGTGCAAACCTTTCTACAACCTTTACTTTGAAAAAATCTATTTACATTTGTTAAGCTAACTTACCTGATAAAAGTCATAAGTTTGTAAGGTAGCCTGGCAAAGTGGCTTTTATCGCTGGTTAAAATACCAAGTGTTTTTAACTCAACTTCAATTTTTATACTGTTCAAAGTTTCTAAGGCAGCTATTAGTATATGAGTGTGAGAAAATTGAACTAACCTCCAGTTGGACTGCAGAATTGTCCGGGAACCGGACATAACAACTCAGTAGCAATCCAGAAAATAAAAACAAGTAACATAATGAATAACAAATGCTAGAATATTTTTTTGGAAGTTTGAAAGAAGTCTGCACACCTCTACAAGCGGCTTCTGTCATAAATTCAACCTGCTGACTGCGTTTTAAGACAATTTATTTACCAATGGGCGTTACCTTTCAGTCTTTGAACAATAAGCTTAAGCTTGACATTCAACACCTAAAATAATATGTATAATATATGAATATTTATTTCTGACACACATTTTAATCAATGCATGTGTTAAAGTTTAATTTTTCAACCTTCGAAATTTTTTTTCTCCTTTAATCCATTATTTTGATGGATTTCTTCAGTTTCTTCCTTCTTGCAAATAGAACAGTCAGTTATAGACTAAACGTTTAGCTTAGCCCCTGTCTATACGGATCCCCTAACTAGATGCCAAACCCGTTAACAAATTAACTACACAATGGAAAGAAAATAGCAGTGTCAGTTTCAAGTGCTATGACATAGAGGACATTACATGGCCGCGCGGAGATAAGAAATTTCTCTTCTCGTGTTGAAAAAACAACACTCGAAGAGAAATTTCGTATCTCCAAGTGGCCATGTAATGTTCTTTTTATTATATAAACACCAATTAAATACCAAACTATTTCACTCTAATACTTTTTTGGTGTGAAGGGCGCGATTTATTATGTAGCCATAGCAAAGGTGATATTTTCACATGTGAAGATAACATGTTATTTTCACATTATGAAGAACTGATATCAAGTTTTCGCGCGAAAGCTCACCTGGTATTAGCTGGTATTTCATTGGTGTTTATATAATAAAAGACCATATCTTCGAACATAATCAGGTGATATTTTATTCAAGGATTTCAAGTCACAAAGTTAATGTTACATCATTTTATCCAATACTCCTATTGACTATTCTTACGGAAACTACTGTTCCTAACTTTTAATGCCTCATTGACGCCTTCCCGTCGACCCTTTCGTCGAGTTGCCGCGAGCCATCCACTATCGCGTAAAAACAATAGGGAGCTTAAGCATTGGCGACAGCGACGGCAACAAGAACGTCAAAAAAAGTGTAAGTTTAGATTGGCAAAACAACAACTTTACACGTGCATCACGCTTTTTTGTACATTTCTTTGCCGTTGTTGCACTTCTACAATAGGGCCATTTATACGAGAAAAAATAAGACGCGTCTTACGTAAGACGCGAACTGGACCATTTATACGAGCATGCCTTATTTAAGACGAAAACAGCTCGTATAAATGGTTCGCGTCTTATTTCTGTTCTTGACTCGTTTTCATGTGAATGTTGCCCGTAGCAACGGCAATCCAACGGGAATCCAAATTTTCCCGCCAAAAATTAACGCATGCGTACTATGCGTTTGCGTCCTATGTAAGACGCGAAGGTCATTTATACGAAGTTTTTCTCGTCTTAGCTAAGACGCGTCTTATCTAAGAACAGGTGTTAAGGGCTGTTCTAAAATAAGACGCGTCTTAGCTAAGTCGCGTCTTATTTTTCCTCGTATAAATGGCCCT
Source organism: Porites divaricata (assembly GCA_038088405.1). Classification (NCBI taxonomy): domain Eukaryota; kingdom Metazoa; phylum Cnidaria; class Anthozoa; order Scleractinia; family Poritidae; genus Porites; species Porites divaricata. Next base: position 10,032,738 of record JBBMOI010000014.1, read on the forward strand.
AATGTGAAAGTGCCTAATTTCACGTCTTGTCGAGGACGGGAACGCAAGACAACAACTTTCGTTTCTTTTCCTGAACTTTGATAGAGTCCTTTCGAATTCAAATCCAAAACATTTTGCCAACATTTGACGAATTAAACGAGATGGAAAAAGCGCGATAAAGTTTGAAGCAGCGTGAATTCACTTTTTAAGTGACGTTTTTGTAGCCGTTCCCGTCGTTGTTGGTTAAGCCAGTCCCTAGTAAAGAGCCTAGTCTGATTCTACGACACCATGGAAAAGGTCACTGATAAAACAGATCATTTCAAACTTTTTCTCGATTAGCCCAAGTCGTTCACTGAACTAAAACTTAGGAAATTTAGTTGGAGCTAAAAGAGGAATCGCGTACGAGTTAGACACAGCTGTAGACACAAACTAAAGTTATCACGTTGCCACTCAAGTTCAGGGACGACGTGATGCACGTGCAGCTAAGCCAATCGTTTTGTTTTCTTTCCAAGAGACGACCGGGGAGGAGATGCTCTCAAATCTGATCCCAGTATATATGCAAGGTTTGCTTACGCCATTGAATAAAGAAAATAAATAGATCATTGTTTACAGCGATCTAGAGCGGAAGTCGGAGTTTAAGCCGCGCGGATGACTGGTGCCAAGCTGAAAAATCAGGCTCATCTCCAGGCGCTTCCGTCACGCGTTTTTTCCGCAGAGCAACTAGCGCGTCATGATTGAGTGACCAGCCGTGTTAAAATGCTCAGCGACAAGAAAACCCAACAGGTTCTCAATGCTTTGAAGGTGCTCGCCAGAACGTTGTCTTCGAAGATATTAGCATGTATTTGCTATCGTAAGTTCGAAGTCAAATAAAGTTTATTGTCATTGTCATTGTCGTTGTAATTGTCATTGTTCGCCCAATTTTCGCCGATGTAGATCTGACAGGGCGAAGGCGACAGGAGACGGCAGTAGACTAAGCCAGACTCTTGGCAAATATAAGGCTTTCTTTATGAATGTCTTTTTCAAAGAAGGCCAGCAAGTAGTGTTAAAACACTTGTAGGTAAGATAACCGAAAATAAAACAAATAATTGTAGCTCATGATATCAGTTCTAGCTGTAGTAAATAAATTGCCTTCCCTTTATGGACTTACTTGACCGTATATCTTAGTACAAAAGAGAGGTTGAAATTTGATCATGCGTAAATAAAACAGGGAGAGAGAAACACGAGTTGGGTTTTTATTACATGCAATTTATACTTACTATCAATGTGTAGTTCCATGTAATCGTTAAAAGTTCTTCGTATCAGTACTCTCAACGAACATAGATGATCGAACGATGCGTGCCATTATTTAAACCTCGGATTTACAATTATAGTAATATAGTTGGGTTCACATTAGACCACTAAGTCTGACTTAGTAATCTCTTAAGTCGACTTAGTGAAAATGACAGGTGTGAACCGCTAAGTCACAGAAGCATGATTTCTGTTTTAGTGTCGGCAAACTCAAACGACCTAAGCAGTTCTTAAGTCTGTTTCAAACATGACTTAAGGCTGACTTAAGAAACCTGATAGCAAAAAATTTAAAACTCGTCGGTTTTATCAGATAGAGATTCTCGCGTTAGGCGCCAAAAGCAAAGAAATCACGACACAGTTTCTTCTCACGACCAAAATTAACTGAAATTTGTATTCTTCTTCAAAGGTGTCCATCGCTTCTTGTACCTCGTCTTCAGTGTAAGGGAATCGAATAAATAAGTCCTTTTTTCGACACAAAGCTTCCTCGAACTCTTGACATATCACTTTAGCTGTAGATTTTCCCAGGCCAAACTGCAGACCACATGACCTATAACTGTTTCAAGTGGAAAGTCTCCAAACACCAACAGCAACACGCTTCTCTACAGACACAGGCTTTCTCAACCTCTTTTCCTGTCTCGTCAGATCACCACGAAGAATTCGCCAAAGCTCGTCAAACGTTACACGATCCATTCGAAAGTTTGGTTTCCAAAGAACATTACATCAAACCAGTTCTGCGGTCTTGGCCAGGCCCACGCTCTTCTTCTTATGTGCCGAAAATTACTTCGTCTTCGGTGAACGCTCAAAAGTAGGGCGGTCAGAAAAAGCAGGCTTTCACTCTCTTAAACAAAATCTTCCATCATTCTTTCACGAAGGAAGATAAGATTTTGTAAGGTTATTTGGCTGATCAACCTTTGTAAATTCAATAAACAGACAACAGACGCAATTACAGCGATTTTACGGCTTCTCGGTCTCGTTTTGATCTCAACTTCTTCGCTAAAATGGATCGTGACTACCTCACCACATTTATGATGTTAGTTACCTTATCTCTATCGTTAATGATGACAGCTTTGAACGGAAAGAATTTGTCTTCTAGATATGTCTGAACGCTTAAGCGGACTTAGGGTGACTTGGCTTGACTTAGGCTAAGACAGACTTAGTGCCTAGTGTGAACCCAAAAATTGATATTAAAAAAAAGAAGAAAGGAAAGAGAAAAGAATGAAGCTGACTTTGAATTTACACTCGTCAGAGTATCATAGACCAGAAACAAACCTGGAGCTTAATATTTTTTATCACCACCGATAAAAATTGTTCCTTTGTTTCTGCGAGTCTTGCGATGAAGAAGCGCTTTTTTGACCATGAATTTCGACGGCAGAAGTATTTTACAGAAAACACTGGAAAAAATTGAATCAGTAGTTTGAAACTTCAAATGATCAGTTTTTCAGTGTCGGCTTACGATTGGTAACTTAACGGAACTGCCATCTTTTTATTTTTAATTACTCGACACTGACTCGAGCTTCCGTAGGGGCGACAGTCTAAAGATGCCAGCTGTTTATTTATTTTTATTTTATTTTTCGTATTTATTTCACCTGGTATTTGGTCGCCTAAAAGAAGCTCATGCTCTCAGTTTCCCGGCAAGACAGTGGAAATTGGGGATGAAAATCACGACGACATGCAAATCGCCATATTATATAGCTCAACCCTTCTGTTTAACATCCTAATTTGGGCTTTGCCCTCTTTTATTGTGTTCAATACTTGTAAAATTTAGACTGCGAGAACGTCTCTGTTTTTTCCTTTGCAAAGTTACTCCACGCGCGTAACCCATGCACCCGCGAGGTGAGCGGGCAGCCGCGAGTAAGCAATTATTCAACGTCGTTGTTCTTGCAATCGCGCTGGCTGGGATAAGAATTGGACGGATTTAAGACAAAAGAAAACATATAATGATCCGGACGTTTTAGTCAGTTTTGCGTGCAATCTGTTTTAATAGATTAGAGAAACGTGTTCTTCAGAAATATACTGTCCTTTTTAGGTATTCGAAACTAAACAACTGAATGAAGACGACGCTGCTGTTTCCGCACTAGACAATCAAAGACGATTAAAATCTTTATTAGTACTCTTGGTACTAGTCTGCTACACAGCCGTTTTTAGTGTCGTCACGCAACGCCCCTAGGAACGTTGCGTGACGACACTAAAAACGGCTGTGTAGCAGACTATCTTGGAACATACAGAGAAGTGAATTACAGGGGTTGACAATTAGCAAAAAAGAGAGGACACCCACTTACAATAAGCAAATGCTGGTCGCGAAAATTAAAGTGGCTGAATAAGTAAATAATATATTTTCGCTGGAGTAAATTCTCGCGATTTTAATAGCGGGAAATTCATAGTAGGGACATTTATTTCTCCGAAAAAAGAAATTTAAAAATTAGCTTTCGTTAAATTTAAGAAATGATTAATGGAAAAGTTAAAGTGCGACGCAGACTGGATTTTTTTTTTTTTTTGCCGCGAAGATTGGTTCCGTTTATATAATACAACTTTTACTAGTGAAATCACTGACATGCCAACTACGAAAATTAGTACCAATAAGGAAGTGATAAGGTACTGTTGTAGCATGGCATTCGGAGGTTGGTATCTATCTAACCCTAACCATTAAACTAGCTCCAAAATCAGTTACGTATTAACTAGTAAGGTAGCTACAAAGTACATGTTTTGTAACTATAAAGTATACTACTTCTACCTTACGAACTGTGAACGAGCGAAGCTCCAAGTAGGCTACACACACTTACTAGAATTAGGCTACTTATATATATTCAAGTTCCTTTATGTATGTTTGCCCCGAATAGTAAAAGTAGCGATCGACATACATAGTTAGTTCTTCGTTTCTAAGTTGCTTTCATTTATTCAGAAACGTTCAGGTTAGGTTGTTGTTAAACACTAACTTACTTCCGCTCATCAGCTTGACAATAACTTTAAAGAGATTGTGTACGTATAACATCTCCCTACTACTCCCTCAGAAATATGCGAAAGTAAATCAAACATATTGAATGAAAGTGGAAATGATCCTCGCAGTTGAATAAACAACCTTAGAGGTTAAAAAAGAACCTAAAAAATTTAAGGTTTGACCGGGAATCGAACCCGGCCCTGACCTTTGCGATGATCGGACGCAACGCTCTACTAATCAAGCACTAGGCAATTGTGAAACCTTAGTTGAATAAACAACCGTTGAGGTTGTTTGTTCAACTGCGATGATCATTTTCACTTTCATATCCTTATCCGTAGTTCAAAATATAAGTCATTTCATATATTTCCATTCATAAAACATCTTGTTTTGCGGTAGCTTTGTTCTCACTGCACCAAGATATTGCCTTGATGCTCAGCCTTTTTCCCTGGTTATTATCCAAATTTCCACACGTGTTCTTATTATCGAAGTTTCCTCCACTCCCAATATAAATTGCAATCCATTTGATCGTTACCAAGGATACCGATTCTCGCTTTGGAGCGACTTCCCTTGATACACTCTGCGTTGAACCCTTCCTTTTTGCAGTTCAGCTGCAATGAGGCATCAGAACCAATCAGCGACATCCACGTGTCACGACTCAGTGAGGTGTTGCGGTATTGCCCATCAGCGATCAGAGAGTACAAGGAACTGGCAGTCATGTTGATGACAATAAACCTGATCTGCTGGCCGAACTTCATACCGAGGCAGATCTTGGAGAAGGATGTGTTCCAGTAGGAGGGAAGTTTGGTCTCCTCTAAGTCAAACCCAGTCTTCCCTCCATCAAGATTGAATGTTTCGTTGTTGCTCCAGCGTTTCGAATTGTAGTGAAAAGTTTCCTAATTGAGCAAAACTGGGAGGAAATAGTATAGGAATGTAAACTGAAAAGAAAGTAGCTCTGCTACTTTTAAGAACGAGTACTTAAATGTTCTAAAATACTGCTGAATAGCAGATGAACTTGCAGTGAAAAAGCCGGGGAAACTCAACTCAAATTCGAGCCTATGAAATAGTCTGAACTCCTGTGTGTCAGTATTAAGTGAAACGGTTACTCCAAAACACCCATGACGGCCAAGAGAGCTGTCATGTAGGTTAAAAAAAATTACCTATTTCAGGAAATTTTGCTATTTAAACAGTTCATGTATTATAAAAATTATTACTTTAATGTTTATGAGTTTCTCGAGGAATAAATTCACGCTTTTGTAGCAAAACTCGGTAACAGATGTTTCTGTTGGTTTCCGTCCGCCATGTTGGAGCTCATCCAGGTGAGCACCCATGGCGTCTCCATACAAATCTTTATAAATTTGGGTAAAACATTTCTTCGGATATCTCGTATACGAAATATTCTTCTGACCTGAATCCTGGAGAGGGTCTTTGTATATGTACTTCCTTTCATTTCCCAGATTCTGGACTTTATCTATTGGACGGTTTTGATTTTTATTTTGATCTATTTTGAATGGCGTGGCACTGAAAACCAGCAATATATACAATGCTCAATTTTAGGTCCTCCCATTCTGCTATGCTAATTGCCGATATCGATCTTATTCAATAATTTCAAAACTTGTAAGGCGCAAATATCTATATAAATATATTCAAATATATTCTTATTTATGCCTCTAATCCTTTTCAGATATTTTTATGGCTGACAACAGGTAATTATTTTATTTTTCGTTTTCACGGAACCCTATCTTATCATTCAAGGCAAAATAAGTCAGGAGCAAATTTACTGTTCATAATAAACTTAAACTCTACGAATCTATGAGCGGATTAGGGAAAATCGTCCGGTTAGGAAAGAGTAACAAATAAACTTATTGGCCGAAAAGAAATCCAAAAGCAACCATACTCTCTTTAAAAATATACTAAGAATAGGTTCAGTCGAATCTCTATCATAAACAATATCGTAAAGCATTTTCATCAAGTAAACTTTATTTGATGAGATAGTACATGCATAATTGAAGGTACCTCTTTGCCATCAGTCTTCATGACCAGTGTCCATCCTCCATTTCCGCATGTTCCATTTTCAGTAGAAAAGGCGGCCATGTGACAGTAAACCTCGATTACCTTATCCCCCATCATCAGTGGGTAGGCTTTGCTCTCATTCGATCTGAAAAGAAGAAATACTTGATATTGGAAATGTTTATAAAGGAAGGCCATACAGCCAGTCTACCGCCTCAAAGAATGCGCTATCGGCTGACCTGATCATTTGAAAAACGCCAAGTAAAGCCACTTATTTACAGTAGTTTCATTTGTCACATTGGCCCACACAGTTTTCCTTTTTTTCTTTATTTTCTTTGCTATAGGAACAACGGGCTATAAATCAAGAATCAACATGTCCTACAAATGTATTGGACAGCTAAGCATTATAAAAAGATACGTAACTTTCTACTCACATTTTCTTGGCAAATATGTCTTTACACGACGAAGCTGCATTATAAACCAAAATTAAGGAAATGGATCATACACTGAATAGTCACTAGAGTAGTTTCTTTTAAATGTTTATAAATTACTCTAGTTCAGCACCAGCTTTCTTTTTTGTGCTGAAATGGCTCATCTTCAATTCAATGCCCTTTAAAAAAGGTAAAACAGGAACGCTCTTAACAGCAGCGTTAAGTTTCGCTTGCTTCAATTACTTTATTAACGTGTCAGATGGGTCTAGCTAACATATAGGGTAAACTAATTGGGACACCTAATTACAACTAAATTAAAACTAAGAAGAAGTATTTAAAATATGACACAAATACCGCAAGATCCCAACCCATAAAACAAATAAGACAAATTCACTTATTAAAATATTTCCCATAAGACCTATCCCCTCTCAGCCCACTATTTACAAGCAAAAAAAAATTAAGTAAAATCCAGGAGCCCATAATTCCATTCTTCGAGAGTCTTGTTAGCTAGCCTGCAAAGCAGGAGTATTTTGGAGCGCGATCCATGAATTGTTTTCAGGAATAACGTTGTCCCGCCATCTTGGACGCTAATACTGCCAGAGAGTTGGGACGAGTCAAAAACTGATTTTAAGGGAGAGGTTGATGCAAATTGCGCGCCCAAAGAAAACGCCTACACTGCAGGCTACTTTTTAGCTGATACATAGTGCACAATTTTTACAATTATCCTCAATCAACACGATTCTACAAGAAACAGAATTTACTTGGTAAAGGCTTTTCACTTCCTCCTTTATCGGCGACGCTCGAGTATTCTTCAAGTTATTTACTTTATATATCGTATTCGACGATTTTTTTCAGAATTGATTTAGTACGCGTGTTAGTGACGACCGCAAATACGTCTGCGGTCGATGGCAGGCTATACGCGTGTATAAATACACGAAAATTCAAGGCCTCGATCGAGAGAATTTACATCATTGCCAGAGATAAAAAAACGTGATGAACATATGCATGGCGCCTTATTTCAATCATCGTCCAAAATAACCGCATGCTCATGAAAGTGTACAACATCGGAACAGTTAGCCTCACCATGGAAGTTTTGCTAATTAAGATTTTTTTTTTTTTTTCCGACCACTGAAGTATTCACTTGTTCCAAAGTAATCAACGCTCTTAAGCGATAGAATGCGCGCGAATCGATCCGTTCCGAAAAGCTCTACTAGTCGCATTAATCTTTCCTAAGCTTTCTTCGCAAAACATGCGTGCCTTCGGTCACGCAACGATTCTTATTGCCAGGTTACACGGTCTCCGCTAGGAACGCCTAGGGCCATGACCCCTTTTTGTGTACTAAATATGAAGAGAAAAAACAGTTTGTACTGAATGCGAAGGAAAAACACAGCTTGCAGATTTTGAGTTTCGCTGCTACGCAAGCGACACTAATAAGAAATATAGCATTTTTGTTTTACCATAACATTAATTCATTATTTCAAAATGTCCTACATTTTCACTAAATTGGTAATCTCCTCGAAACCAACAGGTTCTGTTTAATCTACGGAGTGTAAATTTAGTATCCGTTTCATTTATTTTGCCTCTTAACTTCCTTCCTTCCCAAAACACCGAAAACACTCATTAGAGGATCTTGTTGCAAGCAGCACGCAGGAACCCATGATCCAGAGCGAGCAACGTTCATACACTCTTGTCACGGTGTTTTCATCGAAAGTTTTTTTCAGAACTATTTTGGTGTGGATTAAGAAGATCGACAGCAAAACCATTAGACCTGAAAATGGTACTTTTGACCTGACTTAATGACAATTAGATTTCCTACTTGTATCTTGTCAGCACTTCGAAAGCGCTCATAAGCGGAGCGGAAGTTCCATTTTCGGGGGAAAAAATTCTCTGAACTCTTTCCACAGCTGCTTTCCAAAAATAACGGGTCCGTTCAAACGCCGGGACGGTCAGGGACTTAAGCCTTGTATGGAAGTTGCTCGCTCCGGTTTATGTGGAACTGGAAATACCATCTCTAATTAATGTACTTCCGTGCCCATATTCTAATCAAACCAACGAAAAGCAAGACTGTTTCCGAGTCATGTTATTGTGGTTCTTATTGTTGTTAAAGCGCGATCCACGAGGTTTCACGACGAAAACGAACGTTATAAGGACATCTGCTAACTTACCTAGTTCACAATTCGTTCCATCTCCATAATATCCCGGATGACAAGTGCAGTTGTATCCTCCCTTGGTGTTATTGCAGTAAGCGTTGGCATCGCACATGTGGGTATTTTTGGCACATTCGTCAATGTCTAAAAGACGACATATTAAGGTCAGCTAGGTACGCCAAAAAATAAACAAAGACATGAGCAGCTATGAGCCATCAAGCGAAGTTAAGGCTAACTTTAAGTTGGACTAGACGAAGATTTAAATCAACTTACCGTTCTCGCAATGATCCCCTTCAAATCCAACAGGACACAAACAGTGGTACCCCTTACCGGTAAAACCGGTTTGACAGGTTGCTTTGTTCTTACAAGGTTTATTTGCACAAGCACTCTGGTACGAGACAAGAAAAAAGGCATTCCTTTCAATACTTCCTTGGCTGACTAGAATGCAAACTTTTTCCTATAACCAAATATGAATTAGAGTGACTTGAATTTGAGATTCTAATTTCCTTATTTTCTGTATACTGTGTACCTTAGCTCCACAATATATATAATGTGGATTTGTCTCCATCTTTTCCTTTTCTTCTCTTAAAGTGGAATTATTCAGCTCACATTTTCTTGTGGCTCTGTTAAAGTTGTAACTGACGCAGTTTGGTTCCATGTAGCATAAAGTCCGGCAGGATCGTTCTCCTGTAACGTCAACAGTACGGATCACATGATTTTCGAGCCGCCTTTCATCAAACGTGTGGTCGAACTCCAGCTGGCGACAGGTGCCTGAGAAAGAAGCAGAAAATGAAATGATGAGCATTGAAAAATAGCTTGACGTCCGAGCTATGTAGATTACTGCGGCTTCTAAAACATCACAATTGAAAATAATGTCGCTCCTCCCAAACAGGGCACTTAACGAAAATTTAACCCTTCCAAAAAAACAGCATGATTAAAAAGGGGGAAATAAAGTTAATATAATTCAAAAAGGGTAACAGCCAAACTAATTAATTTCACCCATACCCAAAAACACAACAACAGGTTTGCAATATTAGAAAGGCTTCGAATGCCCGGCAATCAACAATGTGTCACTGGCAACATCTGTAAATAATGCCAAAAAATAAGAGATTATTTTTAACGTGTTCTGTGTCTTTTATCTAGCTTCGTTTTACATGTCCCTTTTTCCAAATGATCTTCCCCGAACTATACCGGTCTCTATTACTGATAAGCTATAATTTAACATGTTCTGATCCCAATTCTCTTTTATTGCCTCTTTTTCAGGCCTTATCCGATATGGATAAATGGGACTTATTTGGATCGCATGTTAGTCTTCATTTTTAATCAATCACACTTGTTTATGTCGTTTACAAGCATCCAGCTTCACTGAGGGTTTTTTTTTTGTCTCCCTTCTCTAATATATTCTTGCACCTATTTAAGTTTAGGGATCATAATTATACTGGGTATGCTGTTGAGTAAATTAAAACTGAAAATATTTTCCGGGGGGCTTTTCCCGAACAGCTAACCAATGGTTTCACTTCATTAGGACACTGAATTTATTTTATCTCCAGAAAACGTTCTTCTTTCATTATTTTTCACATAGTTTACATCATTTGAAAGGCAAAAGAAGCTGTACCCTGTGAACCTTTTTGGTTCGGATATTTCATTGCATATAGATGTGACCAGCATGATACGTATTCTGAAAACAAGCCGTAGTTAAAACAGGACTAAATTATTGAGAGACGTATTTTTAACAGACAAGTACTGAGTTATTGATAAGATAATGTTCCTTAAAAGTTGATAAAACTAGTTTTCTTGTTAACCGTTTGCGGTCTTCAAAGTTTCAAGTTTGTTTGGGATAATATCGAATATGGAAGAAAAATCTTTAATTTGTTCAAGCAGGATCCTTGGCACTTTCAGGTGGCACAAAAAGCTTTATTATAATGATCCTGTCTTGTATTGTCAGGATTCTATCTTTGAATTCAGTGCAAGCTTTCCTCCAACCTTAATAAAAATACTTTGAATATGATAATCCTTAATATGTAACCGTTATCTCAAGCTTTTAAGTTTATTTGGAATTATGTATTCAAATACGTTACGAAAGTATACTCTTAATTTGTTAAAAATAGGACCGTTGACAGTTTTCAGGTGGCACTAATTTATAAAGCTTTATATTTATTATCCATGAGAGGACACAGAGGCTTTTTACTGGAAGTACAATCTCACGCAGAGAAGTTTTCTTCGCGGGTAACTAATCCGACTTAATCCCATTTAATATGTCGCGCTCCTCGAAAGTGCGAAAATTTTCTTGTTGTGTATTAGATTTCAGATACATTTTTTTAATCTTCATTTCGCGCCAGAATAAATTAGTTTGCGCGCAAAGGGCTCCTAGAAAAATCACAAGGTTCGTTCCAGTTCGAGTCACCTTCTGGAGATACGCCGGCTTGGTAGCTGGAATACATTGCCGAGGCGAACATCTGGCATTTTCCCCCTCGTCGTACTTTCCCCACGAGAAATATTTAATTTTGTAGCGAGATTTCGGTGGATTTTACTTCAAGCGGCTTCGTGCAACATGCTACTTGTGAAAGAAGAGTGCAGGATTTCATCGCTTTGTTCGCGTTTACTAGTGTTGGCGAATGTAAGGTAAAAGAACCGACTACTGCAAGGTAAGAATTGAAGTTTTTAACTTGTTACTCGGCGAAAAATCGTACATAGAAGTTTTAGAACTCGTGAAACCCGTGCGTATTACCTCTGTTACCTAATGTCATGCGATGACTCCTCGCTTTTTCGGTGCGTGACACGGATACAAACGATAAACTTGATTTTCAAAGTTAAGTATAATGTACTTATCGAGACCATTTGACGACGATTTCTAGTTATATGCTTTATTTACTTGGCTTATTCCGGCTACGTGCCAGAGGTTAGGTGACAATGCTTGTCTGCTATAATTATGCTGATATTTTTTTTGCACCTTTGTATTAACCCTAGCAAAATATAATATGTTCCTGTTGTCCTTCAGCAGGATAATGAAAATATATAAAACTGTTCTATTGAGGCCTTGAACTGCTGTTTAAAAAGTAAAAACTAAAATCCAAGCTTTCGCCGATCAACGGCATCATCAGGGATGAGAAAATATTCCGCGCGCGCTATAGATATGCAAAGAAAGTGTAGGGTGAAATATGTAAAAGATGTGACGTATGTAAGGAGGCTATAAAAATAAACTGTGAGTAGAATACAAAGCTCTAATGATGGAGTGTCTCCAGACAAAGGACCTCTAAAAGCGCTTAAGAATGGACTCTAAAATAAAATACTAAAGTAGAAGGTCTGCGAATTCAGTACATTCTTCTCGGGAATTGAGTGTAGGCTTGTACTTTCTAATGTAAAATGCTTCAAAGAGGCGTAGATTAGCGGGGTCGTTTTCGCTCATAATAATCTTGACACCAGTAATGAAAACTCCTCTGTTAAAAAACATATCTATTCCTGCCAGAACAAAGACTATAAAGCGAAAACGACCCCGCTAAAATTTTAAGACAAAAACTCGTGATTTTTGGCGCAACAGACTATAGAATTTTTTTCTTTGAAGAGAGCGCAAGGCAAACGCTCGTAAGTACAGTGTAATCCAGACAAACGTAGGCTGCACTTTAGGTGACGCACCGATGAGTGCAGTGTAACCCAGTGATTCTTTAGGCAGAGCTAACAAACATAGGCTGCACTTTAGGTGGCACACCCATGGGTGCAGTGTAACTCAGTGATTCTTTAGGTAGAGCTAACAAACATAGGCTGCACTTTAGGTGGCACACCCATGGGTGCAGTGTAACCCAGTGATTCTTTAGGCAGAGCTAATAAATATAGGCTGCACTTTAGGTGGCACACCCATGGGTGCAGTGTAACTCAGTGATTCTTTAGGTAGAGCTAACAAACATAGGCTGCACTTTAGGTGGCACACCCATGGGTGCAGTGTAACCCAGTGATTCTTTAGGCAGAGCTATCAAACATAGGCTGCACTTTAGTTGACACACCCATGGGTGCAGTGTAACCCAGTGGTTCTTTAGGTAGAGCTAACAAACATAGGCTGCACTTTTTCATGGGTGCAGTGTAACCCAGTGATTATTTAGGCAGAGCTTGCAAGCATAGACTATAGAGGTGTACCCGTACTCAGATGACAACAAGTTTTCCAGTTAAAACTGTCATAAATTGCTACACCATGGCACTTCGACTATTTCTTTATCGCGCGTTTGATATATTGTTTTGACGCACATTTGATGGTCAAGGGAAGTCGTATTGCCTACAAACCATAGCAAGACAAATTTAGGCACATCACAGAGATAAGGTAAGGTAAGGTAACGTTTTTCATAAACGGTATTTTTTTAAGGTACATTTACATTCAAGTATAGAAAAATAATTACCTAACTCAACTAGAATCTAAGATGAAAACAAATAATTAAGATATCAATAATAAAATAACCTGTTTTACAAGGAGGCCTTGTGTAAAGGTTACATATATCTAAATAAAGTTTTTTTTTAATTTTCCTTTTTAATTTTCAATTGCCGCACCTTCAGAGACAAGCTGTTCCACAACGCACTTCCGTTATAAGAAAGGCTTCTTTTTAAAAAAATATTCAGTGCGGGGTTGTGGACGAGCAAAACGCGAAGCCGTCACATATTCTAGAACCGTGTTATTTAGGGACGGACCATGAGAAAAGTTATTGGGGGTGGGGAGTTTTCGAGCCGCAGAAATTTTTTTCGTTAACATATTCCTTGTATGAATTTTTTTAGGCCGTAGCATCAATGTTTTTTAGGGTTAATTGGCGTGAATGATTTTTTTTTTTTCATTTAATTTTCTCTTCCGCGATTTTTTTTTTTGTACTTCGCCCGCCTCCTCCTAAGTTTTCTAATGGTCCGTCTCTTACAATGATACGCATCATTATTGCTTAACTAAATAACTACGCGCTGATGGACAATGATTTTCGACTGTGGAGCAAAAAGTTAGCACTACGCGAACAGAACGATTCTCTGTCGTTTCTGCAATGTATTATAAGATATTACGGCAATGAGGCTCCCGAGGTCAATTCTCGAAATCATCACTACTACGAGGAAATGTATTCTGCGTGCAGATGTCTCCTTTTCCAGGTTTATATGTTAAATAACCCTACCCACGACAAAGCTTCCGAGACGGCTTTTTGGTGGTATTCTTGATCCAATTTTTTTTTCATCTTTATTTTCGCGGCCTTTGCGATGACGGCTTTGGACCGTGCTGCGCTTCGTGATTTCGCAAAATTAATTGCTATGGGAATTAAACATTTTTTTTTCTGTAAAGAAAGCGCTTTCACTTTCAGTATAATAATAATAATAATAATAATAATAATAATAAAAAGCATAGTTAACAAGGAGGCCGTATAAAAATATTACATATCTCCAAATAAGGTTTTTGAATTTTCCTTGAAAAACATAAAGGGATGTCAATTGCCGCACCTCCACAGCCAAGCTGTTTCAAAACACATTTCCGCTATGAGAGAGGCTTCTTTTACAAAATTCGGTACGGGTTTTGGAACAGCGAGCTTGTATTTATTCAGGGGCACCCAACGACTGTTTTCTCTGAAATATTTGAATTTTCTATAGCATGAAGAAGGCTAGAAATTTCTATATGATCGTTCCAGTTGTGTACAATTTTCGAAGCTTATCTAATAAAATCCCCACGACTCTCCCAAGATGCCGTCTTGGCGGTTTTTGGTGATTTCATTTATTTTTTTCGATCCGGTTTTGTTTTACATTTTTATTTTCGCGGCTTAATTCGCAGCGAGCGATAAAAATTTATTCGTCGAAAGGAATAATTTTACTTTGGTCAGCAAGTCCTTTTATTTGCGATATAAACTTAATTTATTTTAGTTGTGATGGCATTGACAGCTTTGGAAGAAACTAAAGGTATCCGTATTGCGCCTCGCGTTTTCGCAAAACGGCGGCGGGAGGGATAATATTTTCTTCCAACTAGAGTCATTATCGAGGCAAATAATTTTAAATTGTCTCGTTTCCCAAAGTGCGTGCTGCTGAGGACCAGTCGGCAGTAAATAAACACAAGCCTCATTGTTCTGGTGAAAATTGAGACGCATTTGTTACAACTTGATGACAAGTATAGACCGGTAATTGCATCTGTATAGAGGAAATTAATTATCAAATCCGTGTCAAAAGAAAAGGATTATAACGCCTCGCTCGAATACTGCTTGAGGTGCTCCAAAAGTCCCATACAATTTACTGTAACGTCGTTACAGTAAATTGTATGGGACTCTCCAGGATACTTACAGTTCAGGCGATTTGTGTCCCCTCATGAGGGGTCTTTAATTGCCGGGATTCTATAGTTTTTTTTATTCAATGCAAACTTTCCTCCAACCTTTACTTTGAAAAATCTATTTACAAGTTTATCTCTCGAATGAACTTCATAACCTGTTAAACTTCATAGCGGTCTACAAGTAACTTAGCAAATTGGCTTTTATCGCTGGTTAGAATAGTTTTACCAAGCGTTTTAAAATTCTTTAAGTTACTTTAGCTTTTCCACTGAAGTTTCCTAGGAGCAACCATATGTGTCTGAGAAAACTAACCTCCACTTGGACTGCAGAATTGCCCGTGAACCGGACAAAGCAAGTCAATTGTAATCCATAAAATACAAATACAAAACATGATGGCAGAATCTTAAATATCTTGGAGGAGGCTTAGCACAGCTGCACACGTCTGTGCAGTACCTCGGCTCCTGTCACGAAATGAACCTGTATATTTTGTTTTAAGACAATTTATTTACCAATGGGTGTCGCCTCTCAATAAGCGACAATAACCAATAAGCATGACATGAACAACTAAAATATGTCATCGGGAGAAATGGCCATTGTTCTCGGGACATTTACTTACAGTCGATGACAGATTCTAGGTCTGTCATATCGCTTGTTGTTATTCTAAAATGCTGAACAGGAGTCTCTTTCATTGGTTACCATGAACGCGCGGCAGTACTCTCCATCGTGTAGTAGGCGGGTTAAACTAACAATAGCCCAATTTCTCTATTGTTTTCCTTTTTGTGAGGCCAGATCACACCTTTACGCATTTTAATTACTCCTTAACTAACTGTTAAGAGTTTTAAAGCGCTATTTTACGAATCCAGTTCGGGTCAGCGAACAGATAACTGACTTAAAGATGAGTCGAAAATTTGAGTTTCGTTTCCTCGCATTAGAGTTTTGACGAAGCTCTGACTGATTACTCTATGAGTAAGACGGCGGTAGAGAAAAAGTGGAGTCAAAAAAGAAGTCAGTTTGTCTTTAATAAGTTACATGTGGGCGAAGATAACGCACAACTAGAGTGATCAGTGAGAAGTTTAGAATCGGCCCTTTCGCATCGGAAATTAGTCTCCTGAATGTACCCGTCGGACGCGCAATAAAGAGATTGAAGACGATAGCAAGAAATATATTTATTGTAAAAGTTGTGCCGCGCTCTATAAAGAGAATTTCAGTATTTTTGAATTCAAATATATGAAATGATTCAAGCTGATTCATATCTTTTCTTGGTGACATGTCACAGGAAGTTTCATGTCTTTCATAAAAGTGATTCTCGTTGATCACGTGATTAATCGATAGGCAGACATGCATGTTTCACCAAAGAAAATAGTTTGGGTTTATAACAAAGTGCGATAGAATTATTACAAATTGCTACAGCTTAGTTTATTAAAAAGTGTGACACGGTTTATTACAAATTGCGACAGGTATTACAAAGTGCGATGACAATCAATGGGAACAAAGACCAAAGCGTTTTCAAGCCCACATAATGGGTGAACTTACACAAATGTAAATGTTCGCAATAAGTTCAGTAGGATGGTTTGGATTTTAGTTACGATGTTCACGTTTTGCTGGCGAAATCCGAGAAACATGTTGGTATAGGCGGTGATGGCTGTCATCTTAAGACTTTGGAAGTTTTTGATGTACTTTTACAAGGCATCTTGAGAGGAATTCGCTGAAGTTGTTTTTAAGAGTTGTGCATTTTTGTCACGTTTTTGCTCATATGCAATTTGTTTATTAACTAATGTGCAGAATTTTTCGCTATTTCTATATAATCAAGCTGAAATTGTTCTCAGAAGGTAAACAAACTTAAAAAAGAAAGACATTTAAAACTTACAGTTAGATATTCTCCGATACATGTACAGACCAACTTGGTCTTTAATTACTTCCGGTTCAATGTCCGGTCTCATCCGCCACAATTTTTACAACTCGGATTCTGGTAAAATTCACACAAATTTTTACCCCTTTTTGCTGTTAGTTTGAGTAGCCAGAAGCTAAATTCCAAAAAACCTATCAGGTTCTTCGTTCGTCCTGATTTTCGTCGGTTATTGAAGCGTTGGAAAACTGACGAAGACCTGCAGTACGCGGTCGAAACGTTGCGATCACAATATATGTGACAGTCGTGAGGCAATCACCCTTTAATCTCATAACTCATATTCCTGAGATTCCCTCAGCCGTCATTTGCCGTCTCTTTGATCCATAATTTAATCCCAGTCCACTACATCACACCTTTTTGCTCGGATGGGCTCGTTTTATCCACCCTTTATCCGCCCTTTAATCTCATAACTCATTTTCCTGAGATTCCCTTAGCCGTCATTTGCCGTCTCTTTGATCCAGAATTTAATCCCAGTCCAGTGCATCACACCTTTTTGCTTGGACGGGCTCGTTTCATCTCCCAGCCTTTATCCGCCCCGCATCGAACATAGTAATGGCGCGGTTGGCCAGCAGGTGTTCACACTGCACCAAAGGTTAACACTCATCTCCATACTCCAAACTGACATTTCCCTCTCACAAGACATTCTGAGACATTTCCCCTTTCCATGAAATTGCTGCTTGAGAAATGTCCATGAAAGTCTAAGTCTCTTCAATTTTTGCGAAAAAAAATTTCAGTAATGCGAAAGTAGAAATCGAACCCGGAGCGAAAAATCTACAGGCGATCGCATGTACCACTATGCCACTGAGGAATTGCTAATAATTGGGGGTTGATTTGTAGATATATAGCAACAATCCAAACCCCAAATAGAAGCTAACCTTTTATCGAGTCAGTGCTTAATAGACGACGAGAAGTCCAAAGACTACTGCAAGGCTGACACAACGTAATATATTTGAACAACAATATTTCGGCTGGCCAAACCAGCCTTCTTCAGTGCTTAACCCTAATCACTATTCTCAGGGCTTAACCCTAACAGTATTGATAGTCAATGCGGTTCCTTCGATCCTTTCTATAGATATGCTTTGAGTATGAATCATAATGTGTCAACGTCATTTTGAAGTCATGGAGATGAGTATTAACCCACCAAAGTATGGTTTAAAATCTATCCGACATGTCACGCTCCACTTTCAATGAGATCGGCGCGGCGCAGCTTGGCTTCGTCGAAGTAATAGACCCTTTCACCGATACGGAGGCCATATTAAATTAATTGGATTTAAGGAGTATTATGGGATGCCAAGGGGGCATGAGCGAGCACGATCCAATGTACTCGCATCAGTATCTACGCTCGCTTTTCGGGCCAATTTTTCTTCAAGTTTTAATCAAAACTTAATTAAATATAAATATCTTCTCTACATCTCTTTTTTGTTTTGTTTTGTTTTGCTTTGACTTTTACCCAAGGAAGAAAAAGGAAACGAAAGAGCAGGGAGAGAAAAAGGAAAAAACGGACAAAATGTATTAACTTAGCTATTTGCTTTTAGCCTGCTGCTCTCCTCTCAAGTGATGCTTTGTTTCTGGGTGTATGTGTGTGTGTGTGTGTTTTTTTTCTTTTGTCACTTTTTACTTGAATTCAATTTGTTGTTGTTGTTGTTGTTGTTAAAATAAATGAGTAAATAAATAAATAAGAAATAAAAATATATATAAAAAGAGTATCGACGCGCGCTTTTCGGGCCAATTTTTCTTTAAGTTTTCTAGAAAAAGATTGTTATGAGAAAAAAGATCGTTGTACCGTGTTTTGATGTAATAATGATCGCCTTGTTCCCAAGAAATATACATTAAAGTTCTCTTTTTGCGCGAAAAGCGCGCGTAAACACTGAGCGAGTGCCCCGTGGGTAGGGCTGTCCATACGTTGCTCGGCAACTTTTGAGCAACTTTTCAGATTTGGAGCAACTTTTAGTCCTTCGAGTAACTTTTCGGATTTCGTGCAACTTTTTTCTTTTTTGAATAACTTTCTTGCTTTTTTAAGGCAATTTGTAACTAAAAACCGCCCATTCAAGTTCTAATTTAAAGCATCAGTTACTTTTATGCATGATTTTGCGTAAAATACCTTTTGTAAACAAAAAACACTATTCCCCTGGTGGTCTGCCTGTGGTAGCAGCCGAAGGTGGTCAGCGGATATGCTGAAAAATTCAAAATGGCGGAGCCGAGTGATTATTCAAGCTCGAGTGAAGATGATGAATATTCAGATCCTTTAGAAGCAGCTGCAGCTAGTGCTGGAGCTAGGTTAAGTAGAAAAAGCCAGTATCTCTAGGAAAAGAAAAGTGCAGACTAATCCATGATATGATTTGGGTTGAGAGAGACTCAGTCTTACAATATTGATGAGTCAGTATGATATAATTATTATTATGTATATAATATCAGAAACCCATGCAAAGTTAAATCTATTCATTAAATCTTTATTTAAGTTGTTAATCTATCTTTTACACTAAAAAATTGAAAGCAACTTTTGGATTTTGGGGCAACTTTTGAGCAACTTTTAGAGTTTTGGAGCAACTTTTGAGCAACTTTTTGACAAAATTGGAGCAACTTGTGGACAGCCCTACCCGTGGGCGTGCCATAATACTCCTTTTTATTCATTCAAAACATTTCCCCGATTGTGATTGGCAAAAAGCACACGTTTATTTCACCATAACCAAGTTACTTATGACCAAATTTGGAATAATTTTGTGTTTAGCGAGGAAATGACGTCAAAAATGCAGCGTTCTTGCAGGTTAATGCACCGTTAACCGAGAAGACCTGGGGACGAGGTTGGGTTGTTTTGGTTGTGAACTTGAAAAATGGTGGACATTTCACTCGTTTCAAGAGTGAGAACTAGGCGGAAAAAAGCTAAAAAACATGGCAAGAACAGCAAGAAGACAACTCGGAGGGCGACATCTGCTATTTGGAGAATATTTGCGGAGATGAACAATCTTAAACGTGCACTATCGAAGATAAACTTAACATCTATGAATCGATGGAGGTAAGCATGTTCTAGCCGTGTTTCTAAACTAGGAATTATTTTGAATGAATAGTAAATCAATTATTGAATTCGGCTTTCGCATCATACGAAGAATTATGGAGATCTCGGAAGGTGTTATCCGCCTCGGGCTACGGCCTCGAGGGAATAACACCCTCCTCGATCTCCATAATTCTTCGTAAGATACTCAGCCTCATTCATTAATTGTTAATTAAATCTAATAAATTCAATATGGCTGCCGTATCGGTAAAAAGGTCTACCGCCGCCACAACTGTTCTTGTGTGTGAACAGAGGCCCTATCCGATATGAATTTCGTGGCGGCGCAAAAGCTTTCCGGAGCCTAAGTCTACTTTTATAAAACACCGGACGAATTTTCGACCAGCTGTAAAAGAGATTGACTGGACACTTTGTTCACAATAAACCGTTCAATATATTCGCTCTGTTTCCACGGAACTTGGTTTGGCTGGGCGTCTAAATTTTCGCACGGTTAAGGTAATTCCGTGTGAACTTTGTGAAAGTACGAATTTCAAACCATTATATTGCAGCTGCCCACACGACGAAAATATCCTTGAAAAGTTGAGTACTCAGAAAGAAATAGCTTTTAGAAACAATAATAGTACCACCCTTGAAAACACATCTCAACATTTCCTTTAATACGCTTTTGCGACCTGTGTATAAGTTTTCTTGTTGTTGCTGTAGTTTCTGTTTTTATTGTTTGAGTATTATTATAATTACTATTAATATCGTTATTATTTGTTCTTCTTTATCCTTTTCATAAAATATGTGGTAGATAGTAAATAATGTTAGATAATAATTTCAATCTGTAAATTTGACAATTACTGCTATTTTTTTGTGATTTTCTTTCTTTTTTTTTTATTAATAATAAAAAATTGAATTTTAAAAAAATGGATTTCATACCGGTCAAAAATTCATCCGTTGCCGTGCGAACTTAGCCTAAGGGCCTGATTACCTGAGCGGGTTGGCCCTGGTTAAAAATGCAGTATTTTTGCTGTCACAATCAAGTAGTGTAACATTTACCATTTACCAAGACACTTATAGGATCATTACACGTTTCCGTCATGTTATTGTCTAAACAAGTGATGTTTACTCATCTTTAACTATAATTGTTTATGGCTTCTTACATGTATTGTATGTGTTACTGAAGACATGGAGTCACCACATTAATGATTCTTCTTTTGCAGTCTACAAATCCACGAAAAAATATCAAAACATAAGGTTATAAGTATCTTACTACATCTAAATTTACTACTTTCGTAAGGCATGTTTAAGGTTGATATACAAACTGCAGCTCATATCAGACAACAGAGATGTTTAGGCTAATTACCCGATGTATAAAAACACATGTCATGTGATCGGGACAAATAAACAACTTTGCAGACATGTTTCCTCCGTGTTGTTTTGTTTTCACTGCACCAAGATGTACCCCATGGCCTTAATGTGTTTGTCTCCATTATCATTTACTGCTTCATTTCCACATGTGTTGGAGTCGTCGGGATATCCACCAGTACCAAACCCGATTCTGGAGTCACAGGTATCGCATTTGTTTTGGTCGTTACCAAGGATGCCAATTCTTGCTTTGCCGTTTTGTTCGCGGTGACTCTTGGCGTTAAATCCTTCCCTGTTACAGTTGAGCTGCAAGGAGGCTTCAGAACCAATCAGCGACTTCCACGTGTCACGACCCAGTGAGGTGCTGCAGTGTTGCCCATCAGAGATCAAAGAGTACAAGGAGTTCGCCTGTTTGTTGATGACAATAAACTTGGGCTGGTTGTCACTGATCCTCATGCCGAGGCAGATCCTGGAGAAGGATGTGTTCCAGTAAGAGGGAAGCTTGGTCTCTTGACTGTCAAACCCAGTCTTTCCTCCAATAAGATTATAGGCTTCTTTGTTGCTCCAAATGCTTGCATCGTAGCGAAACGTTTGCTGTGATATAAAAAGAACGAGAAAGAGAAAAATGTTATTAGAAAGAAAAGATTATAGGCTACTACCTCCTCCTTCTAAAAACGAGATTAATGATAGCCGTGTATCCTATCAAAGGAAAAAATAGAAAGAATAAGCAGAGGTAAATCAGATACAAAGAAAGCCGTTCAATGATGTTCAGTTATTCACCGAATAAACTCTTTGGATTTCACCCTTTTGATCGTCAATTGCACAAACGTGCCATAAAGCAATGGTTAAGACCGTCTTTACGCTCACAAGACTCCACTGGAAGTTTTTCAGAGACAATAAACTCTGAATCTCTTCGACGTTTTACCTCCCTGAGCCACGGTTATGAACAACTCTTACGCTCTCAGCGGAATCAAGGATTATTACATTCAGTTACCCAGCATTATTTTTTGAATTGAATTTGTGATTCTAAGGCCCGGTTCAAACGTCGAATTTCACGTGTGCCGGTTTGCCGTATCTGCGACTGAAACAGTCGAAGATTAGCCCCATTTAAGCCCCATTTACACGGCAGAAAATTTTTGGCGCGGCTTGGATGAAAGTGGCACGCGTACCCAAAAAATAGTACTGATTACTTATTTACACGTTCTTTTTTCTACCGTGCTAAACGATGTGAAATTATGATTTGGTACGGGTAAAAGGCTCAACATCTCGGCCAGCGTACTCGATTCTTGCCTAGCGCGCATGCTGCTTCCTCTGTAAAAACATGGCGGACGAAAAGTTCATTAGAATTCCCACAAACGCATGTAGTCTACGCAAAAGGAACAAATTGGTGGTCATTGAATACTGGTGCGGTTATTGAATTATTGTGTGGTTATTGAACACACTGAACTAACGAAAAAGTATTTACCAATTAGTTAATGCTACACATTTATATTAAAAAATTCTAACGTATTTGTGGCTATTTCCCCTGCAGCTGCATGTTGTCCACGCTCATCAATGAACTAACGTGTGGTCATTGAACTACTGCCGTGTTTATTGAACTTTTGGTTTATATTGAACTAACGAAAAAGCTCATCTGTACATGCTCTCCCACATTGGTGCTGACCAAAGGCACGAAGGCTCATCAGAGAAAAGTTAGCTCGGCACGGCTAATCGTTTACACTGCACACTTTATCCGAGCTGGGCTAGATTTTCAGGATCGCGTACCAGTTTTATCCGTGCTCGGACTACCTCTCGACATGGTCCGAGCACGGGTGAAATTTTGGTCCGGCACGGATGGGCCAAAGTCGTTTACACGACTAAATCTATCCGTGCCGAACCAACTTTTTTGGTACGCGTACGTTTTTCATCCGAGCCGTGCCAAAAATTTTCGGCCGTGTAAATGGGGCCGAAAATTTTTGGCACGGCTCGGATGAAAAACGTACGCGTACCAAAAAAGTTGGTTCGGCACGGATAGATTTAGTCGTGTAAACGACTTTGGCCCATCCGTGCCGGACCAAAATTTCACCCGTGCTCGGACCATGTCGAGAGGTAGTCCGAGCACGGATAAAACTGGTACGCGATCCTGAAAATCTAGCCCAGCTCGGATAAAGTGTGCAGTGTAAACGATTAGCCGTGCCGAGCTAACTTTTCTCTGATGAGCCTTCGTGCCTTTGGTCAGCACCAATGTGGGAGAGCATGTACAGATGAGCTTTTTCGTTAGTTCAATATAAACCAAAAGTTCAATAAACACGGCAGTAGTTCAATGACCACACGTTAGTTCATTGATGAGCGTGGACAACATGCAGCTGCAGGGGAAATAGCCACAAATACGTTAGAATTTTTTAATATAAATGTGTAGCATTAACTAATTGGTAAATACTTTTTCGTTAGTTCAGTGTGTTCAATAACCACACAATAATTCAATAACCGCACCAGTATTCAATGACCACCAATTTGTTCCTTTTGCGTAGACTACATGCGTTTGTGGGAATTCTAATGAACTTTTCGTCCGCCATGTTTTTACAGAGGAAGCAGCATGCGCGCTAGGCAAGAATCGAGTACGCTGGCCGAGATGTTGAGCCTTTTACCCGTACCAAATCATAATTTCACATCGTTTAGCACGGTAGAAAAAAGAACGTGTAAATAAGTAATCAGTACTATTTTTTGGGTACGCGTGCCACTTTCATCCAAGCCGCGCCAAAAATTTTCTGCCGTGTAAATGGGGCTTTAGGTTCGACTTTTGATTTAAACGTCGCATTTCATACTATGCCGAACTTAATGATACATGAATTTTAGTAAATTATTATTTTTTAACTGGGAATATTGACAGTGAACAGAGTTAAATTCGACAGAGTTTAGAGAGTTAAATTCGACGTTTGAATCAAATGCTGTATTTAACTATTTTAGTCGACTAAAATAGGAATTAAGTTAGGCACATGTAAAATTTGACGTTTGAACTGGGCCTTTAAAAACCAGACAAGAGCGCACACAGTGCAAAAGAAAAGTCTAATAAAGACATAGGCGTCAAAAATCCACACGTTTTGTAACGCTGGAGTGTTTCCGGAGCGAAATGTTATTAAGTTCTGTTTACCCTGCTAGCAGAGGCTTTTCCCTTGTGTTTCTCAGCGTTGTACTGCCATTCTCTTCGCAAATCCCAAACGGCTGTCTACAGAGGTCTTTTCCTCGGCACAGAAACAACCAAAACAAAGCGCGAGCAGCCAAAACCGCGAAGAGAATGGCAGTACAACGCTGAGAAACACAAGGGAAAAGCCTCTGCTAGCAGGGTAAGTTCTGTTATAACAAGTTTCGTTATCATCAACGAGAATCAATGGTTTTGTAGAAAACTGATTGAAACTGTTAGGTGTCTAATGGCATTGTGACTTCAAATGACAATTGGTTAGAGGAAAACTGATACGCTAGACTCCTACAACAATGGATAACTTAAATCGCGGGTTGACTGAGTAATGCATCAGTCAATTCCACCTGCACCCAGCCCCCCCACCCCCCGGGGCTAACCCCCGGGAATTAGCCCTTTTTTCTCGTGGGTGGCAAATTCCCGGGGACGGGAGCACTTAAGCTGTCAAATGCCCGCGGTGGGGACAAAAGTAGAGGGCGAATGCCCCGCCCCCGGGATCGTTTTATGCCAGTTTTCATTTCTCATTTTCGTACGCTGCAATAGATTGCTCCAGACTTTAAAATTTTTGGTTCAAAAACTAAAGCCAATGGACCTCTCCTCCTGGATCATAGCGAATGTTGTGGGATTTTCACAGCAAATTATTTTATAACAGTTGTTCTAGCAAAGAAATGAAGAGTGTTTTGAGGCCCAATTCACGTTTTCTGAAATTCGAAGGTCGCAAAATGAGTTGAATGAGTTGGCAGCAGTTGCAAACCGATGATAAAAAACCATTCAGGCACCAAAACACCGCTAAAATTGTAACCAATCCGCCACAAACTGCTGATCTTTATCTCGGAAATTCTCCATGTCGACCACGTTTTAAAGTTAACCACGTGCGTGTCAAAAGCCCGGGGGTGCCCCCGGGTCGCGCTAAATTGGCTAAAGCCCCTCCCCCGCGACTGACAAGGCTGGCAAATGCCCCGCGGTTGCCCGGGGGGGCTGGGCGCAGGTGGAATTGACTGATGCATAACTATACATTTCGACCCTTTAAACCCGTCCTTTCAGATCCCATGCATGAAATTAATAATCATCATCATATTGTGCACATTCTATAAAAATAATCATATGCGCATAAAGAAGTACGTATTATACGTTTTTTCCATCCAACTTCATAACCAACGTCCATCCACCAACTCCACATGTGTCCTTTTCAGTAGGGGCCACGGCTATGTTGCAATAGATGTCAAAAACAGCATCTCCCAAAATCAGTGGATAGGCTTTGCTCTCGTTTGATCTGCAAGGAACGAAATACCTTAATACTGTAAAGGATACCCAAGGATGATAATCTACATTTCAATCGCCAGTAACGACTGGTTGGTTCGTCATCTACTAATCTGTCTCTCCAGAGACGTCTGTACGTACTGTAGGTATCTGAAGATTCGCCTGTGTTACCACCACCATTAGCCTTCAACGCTATTTCAATTCGTCCCTCCCCAGAAACGCCTGCTCAACCGAGTACAACATTTCTTTCCCAAGCTTAGCCAATCACATTGTACTTTCCAAATTCTGGAAAGATGACCTTGACCGCAGGGTAACACAATAATTACTCGATCAGCATTAAACACTGGGAAAGCTTTATGACCTCTAATAAATGTTAGACTCAGAGCACCAAAAGTAAGATTTAGTCAGATTTTGGAATACTCCGTGCACTGCATAACCTTAGCCAAGAAAAGAAAAGAAGGAAAACGGTAACTCTGGTCACGTTTTCATACTGCCACGAGGCATGGGTCGTGTTTAGCCTGTCAACACTTTATTTCAAAAACTGTTGAATAAAACAATGGGAAAGGAATGTTGTTCTCGGTCGAGCAGGAGTTTGTGGGGAGGGACGAAATACGAGCGCCCCTGAAAACGCCTGCCATTTGATTTACTTGAAAAGTTTAATTAACTACTGCAGTTGAAATAAACAGGGGCACCCAAGGACCGACTGTTTCCAAACACGCCAGAAGTGTCTCAGATGGTTTTCTCTATGCTTTAAAAGCCTGTTTGGTTAATTTGGAGTTACCCAAAAAACTATTTATCTGTTCGGATGTCTTAGGGGAACTTTGGTCGTCACGAAAGTTCTAAGTGACTTTTTCGTCTTATCCGAAAGTGTTAGCTACCCTTATGGGTCCGGTCGAAAGTTTGAGGACATGAAGTAGCCTTGCTTTCATCAGAAAATTATATTAGGGGACATTTTGTCTTTATACCCGAAAGTTTTAGCAGACCTTTTTATAACACTATATAATCGCAATATCTTGGTATTAAAATGTGAATAACATTAACCACCGAAAATCGTAGTTAACCCATTAGTTGAACGGAACGATAAACCAGACATTTTTATCTTTTCTCAAGCTTAAGAAATTTCTAGGCAATATTTGCTCCTTCGAACAGTTATTTTACAGAAAAACGTCGCCGGGTGCTCTAGAATAAATACAATTCGATGAGTAGTGTACCCAAGCCAGAGACCCAGTCATATGATACAGGTCAGTGGGTGACCCATTTTGACAGCTGTCAATTAACCTATAGTTGAATGGCATATATCACGTGACAAACCAAAATTGATAGGTTGCAGGATTTTCATACCTGGACGGTGCCACCCGGAAGTACCCGACCTCTCAGGATCAAAAAAAGGTGACATTTTTCGTCATTTTACGTACTAACCTAAAAAATATAAATTGGTAGTTTTACTCACATTTTCTTGTCAAAAAGATCTTTACACGATGAAACTGTCACAAAAAAAAGAAGGAAGGTTATCAATAGAGATTCTGAGATGTTTCAACATGCGAGTCCTCAGTCGTATATCCAGTTGGTCGGTCTCATCGATTACCTCGGATATCACAAAAACCAAATCTAATAATTATTTTTCTTATTCATTGTTTAATTTGAAGGAAATTAAATGGCAAACACACCGTCGTATAAAACGCAGATTGCTATTTTACAAAACGAATAGAGCCGATTGCTCTTGAAAATAATAAATCAGCACGCGCAACTTACAGATTTCCAAAATTAACTGTAGGCTCTTATATTAAAATTAGCCAATGACAAGACAGATAGTGAGTGTGTGTGTGTGTAATGCGGTAAGTTATAACATAAATTGTCAAGCATCATATAATCTGATACGAATCCTGCCATCTCACCTGGTTCACAATTCTTTCCATCTCCGTAATATCCCGGATGACAAGTGCAGTTGTATCCTCCCTTGGAATTATTGCAGTAGGCGTTGGCACCGCACTTGTGAGTATTTCTTGCGCATTCGTCTATGTCTATAAAAACAGTTTATCATCAGTCTATGGCTATATTAATCAGAGGAAAAACACGACAAATTCATGGTTGGTACCTGTTCCGCAAAACAAAAATACAGAAGACTCAGGTTGAAAATGGCCACATACCAGCATTTCTCAATTCCAATTCGATCCACAACTTCGTGGACATGATACCATGAATGTCAGATAACTTGTTTATTTTATCTGTTCATTTCTATGTCCATTCAAATTGACCATGATACAAAAACTGCATGACGTAAAAACTCTAAAATATTCGAACTATAGAACGAGTAGAAACTGCGATGAAAGTTTGAAACTTGAAGACGTCGGGATATTTTGGAACTTGAAATCGCTTTTAAAACGGCGAAAAAGTTAAGTTATGCCTTTCAGCCTTAATTTTCCAAGATTATTTTGTGCGTAATTCCAGCGCAGTTTGCAAGAAACTTGGAAAAATGGTGGTGAATCGAAATTATCCATTATTTTCTATAACTTACCATTCTCACAGTGCTCCCCGTTAAATCCAACAGGGCACAAACAGCTGTAGCCTTTACCTGTAAAACCGGTTTGACATGTTGCTTTGCTCTTGCAAGGTTTATTCGCGCATCCGTTCTGGGACAAGAAAAGAAAACAGACATTTCTTAATATTTCCTTGGGCTGTAAGCTTATTTCCTTTAAGCAGATAATTTATACATTAGCTGCAAGCAATCAGAAGCTGAATATGTTTTCCCAAGAGATGGTTTCCCTTGTTCCTAAATTCATCGGATTTGAGTGAAGACCCATATAGTTATCACAGCGTAACACACGAGAGCCAACATTTTATATAACTTCTTTAGGTATTATTAAATGAGTTTGTTTATTAATCTTATCTTAACTCTAAAAATAGTTGAAATAATACATTTATGAGACTTCAATCTATCCTAAACATTCTTAGTTTGTAAAAATATGTCTTTAGCATATCGGTTAATACAATGTAGGCTAGAACTATCTAACAAGATGATAAATAGAGAGGAGAAGAAAAAAGTAACATTATGATAGTGTTTTAAAATAAATTGGCTTTGCGTCTAGCACCTATCCAAAGCGGCTCTCTGATTCGCCAGCTCGCGAGAACAATATTAAATATTTTCATGGAAAAATCGTCATGTAAAACAAAAATGAAAATTCAACATAAATTGCCTACTCGACTTTCCTTGAATTGTTGAATTGCACTTGTTACTCTTCTTTTAATTGTAAATCAAAAACAAGTAAACCTTTTCAAGGCAAGAAAACATCGCTTTCGATAACATTTGATTGCGGAAAAATGGTAGCTAACAGCAGAATATAGATCTCCCATACGAGGCAGTATCACCACATTTCATGCTCTATTTTAAAAGTGCATCCCAATAAAAGTCAACTTGTCAACAGATATTAAAAATTAACTTGAACAAAGTTCTCGTCTTACATCACGATGTTTATTAGTTGTATAAGCTGGAACTTATCTTTAACTTACCGGCTTAAGAAACATTAAAAACGTTGTGCCTGTATTATCAGTGAGCTTAGTGTCATCATCTGTAGTTATTAAGAACTCGTGCTTGTTCAGTTCACAATTTGCCTGAGGACTCTTTGAAGTTAGAAGAGGTACACCAAGAATGCCTTAAACAAGCTTGACTGCATGACATTTCGTCTGTAGAATCGATTCTCTTTACAGCATAGCCATGTAAACACTTGCTCTCTTGGGCTACTATGTAGGCAGATCTAGATTCTTCCTTGGCTGCCAAAACTACTCCAAAAGCGGTCAAGTAGAAAAAGAATGAAGAAACCATTTTGTCCATCAGTTTGCAAACTTCCCGAGTGGTTTTCACCAACAGGGTGTGGGTATGTGTGAGAAGGAAAGTTGCAGGGTTCTTAAAATACTGTGACATATTTAATTATTAATTTGAGGTCGATTGACGTTTGTCATATACCTGTCAGTGGCTTTTCACGTCAAAGCGTAGAATAAGGAAAAGCTATAAAAAGCTCTTTCACTGTTCTTTCCAATGTAATTTGGCGAACTGAAATGCTGAAAAAGCACAAGATTGAGCACATCCGAGCCTTATTCTGAACTAAAGATACTGGCAAAGTTCAACATGATACTGACTGACAGAAAGCTCTTCAACAAGACCGTCGCTTTTGTTAAAAAGAGTATCGGTTTAATTGGATATCGAGAATCTCAAATCAGTTCCAAAATTTCGAATTTTAGCTGATACCACCCAAACATCCCTTTAGGTGAACTATTTCAAGAAATGATATCAAGAAATCCCCAAGCGCTTTACATTTTGAGAATTTTAGAAAAGTTCAAAAATTCGCGGAGTAACTGCAGAATACCCTGCCACTCCATGACCACTTCATTTACATGTGTCGGTGTGCTTTGAAGAACGAGGTATATAACAATAGCTGCTATTCATATTCAAATAAGTGGCAGGGTATTCTGAAACGAGAGACTGTTATTTTTTTAATTACACCTGAAGTTTTAGCTCTGCGAATTTAAACCCTTTCGAGTAATAAAATTTTAACTTGTGCCCCCCAAGTCGCCTGTCTGCAACAAGAACGTGGAATGTAAACAAAGGAAAACATATACAAATCGCGGAGAAAATCACACGGAAGTTATAACTAGCACATCAAAGCGGCAGCCTCCTCCTCAGGCGCTTCGTTTTTCGCATGGCAGAGGCGAGCGCGAAACGCGAATGACTGGCGATGAATCGCAAGGGACCATGGGAAGGGTACAGACGGCAGGCGAAGCCCGTTGTCTCCTTCCCGCCTTCCTTTGCGCGTACATTTTCATCGAAAGAGAGACGTCTGGGTACGAGGCAGCTCCTCGATCTCCATAATTCTTCATAAGATACTCAGCCTCATTCATTAATTGTTAATTAGATCTAATAAATTCAATATGGCTGCCGTATCGGTAAAAAGGTCTACCGCCGCCATAACTGTTCTTGTGTGTGAACAGAGGCCCTATCCGATATGAATTTCGTGGCGGCGCAAAACCTTTCCGGAGCCTAAGTCTACTTTTATAAAACACCGGACGAATTTTCGACCAGCTGTAAAAAAGATTGACTGGACACTTTGTTCACAAGAAACCGTTCAATATATTCGCTCTGTTTACACGGAACTTGGTTTGGCGGGGCGTCTAAATTTTCGCACGGTTAAGGTAATTCCGTGTGAACTTTGTGAAAGTACGAATTTCAAACCATTATATTGCAGCTGCCCACACGACGAAAATATCCTTGAAAAGTTGAGTACTCAGAAAGAAATAGCTTTTAGAAACAATAATAGTACCACCCTTGAAAACACATCTCAACATCTCGTTTAATACGCTTTTGCGACCTGTGTATAAGTTTTCTTGTTGTTGCTGTAGTTTCTGTTTTTATTGTTTGAGTATTATTATAATTACTATTAATATCGTTATTATTTTTAGCTCATGGATGACGTAGTCATGCCATGGGCTTTTGGAGGCACTCGAATGGCACTCGATCACTCGCTCACTCACTCACTCGATTTTCATTAATTTATTCATTAAAGTCAGATTAAACACTTTACTCTTACCTCCCCTACTTAGTATTACTTTTGTTTCAAGTGCCTTTTACGCATATGTTTGGAATATTTTAGAGGGTACTAGTAAGGCGAATTTTTTTTCCGACATATCAATTATAGAGATGGGTTTTGTTTAAATGGAAATATTCTATTAAGAATACTGATAATTAGCCTGAAATTCATCCGATTGCTTCGAGTCGTTTTCTCCTCTCAAAGAATAATAACGACTCGAAGTAATCGGATGAAATTCAGGCTAACTGATAATATCATCCGCAAGAAATGGACTTAGAATTGTTAAAGGACATTGAAATAATTAGCGTGGAACATTTGTTCCCGATATTACATTTGATATGGAGAAGATGCAATCAACAGGAGAGTGAAAGAGCTATTGCAGCCTGACGATGGGATTTCGTTCAGTGAAAAGCGAAAAAGCCAAACAGCCTTTTAATCACTGCAAAAAAACGTTCCTCGTATTGTTAAAGCGACATTGAGGAGTATCTATTGTAGTTTATTCAGTTATTTGGACGAATCCATTCGGCCATATGTCTTCGTATGCAAACAGGGAATGAATTAATGTTGTGTCAACTAGAAGCACAGGTCAGCCTGATAGGTTTTAGAACCAACAAGCGTTACGCTATTTTGCTTGAATTCTTAGGTGATCTTTGTGGGCTTTTGTTTGTCGGGTGATTCCATTTAGCAGTGCTATTAATGTTTTGTCTACAAGAAATGCTGCGCTGGTATAAACAAGTCTCTAGAACATTCAGATGGAGAAAGGCAATCGGATACTTCGATTGCGTTCTGAAATTACTTTGCTAGGTCAGAGCACGCACTGCTTTGAGATTAATCCTTTTTATTAAAATAGTTTTTAGGTCGTATTTATCAAAAGCGTGTTCTAAAGCAGTTCAATTTAGCCATAAACGCCTGTATTCTGTATTTAATATAGCTCGTACTACATATACTAACCGTTACGTACTTATCATATGGAAACATTTATTTAAAAGCATCGCACTTTAAGGAAACCTTCGAGGTTCATTAAAAAAATTGTTTAAAACCACGTTTAAAGAAAACTCGTGCTCATGTAAAACTTGGCTATTTTACAAGAAAGTGCACCGTCGTTCGGAAAGTGTTTGACAGTCACATGAGAAAGCAAATTATTTTACAACTAAAAAGCGTTAATAATTGCTTTTAAAAGTGATCTTTGCTTTGTAAGTAGATAACAAGTTTTTTGAATATTCAGGTGCACATGCAATCGGATACTTCGAGCCACGCTGTATTTTGGCAAGTCCGTACACAATGAACCGTTCAAAAAGATTTTAATTATATGATTTTCTTTGATTATTGAACTGTCTTTTCTACACTAACTCAATTCATCCATGAGCTCGCACCTAGGAGCCTTTGATTTCTTCTTTATCCCATTTATAAAATATGTGGTAGATAGTAAATAATGTTAGATAATAATTTCAATCTGTAAATTTGACAATTACTGCAATTGTTTTGTGATTTTCTTTTTTTTTTTTCTTTCTTTCTTTTTTCTTTCTTTTTTTTTATTAGTAATAAAAAATTGAATTTTAAAAAAATGGATTTCAAACCGGTCAAAAATTCATCCGTTGCCGTGCGAACGTAGCCTATGGGCCTGATTACCTGAGCCGGTTGGCCCTGGTTAAAAATCCAGTATTTTTGCTGTCACAATCAAGTAGTGTAACATTTACCATTTACCAAGACATTTATAGGATCATTACACGTTTCCGTCATGTTATTGTCTAAACAAGTGATGTTTACTCATCTTTAACTATAATTGTTTATGGCTTCTTACATGTATTGTAGTGTTACTGAAGACATGGAGTCACCACACTAATGATTCTTCTTTTGCAGTCTACAAATCCACGAAAACATATCAAAACATAAGGTTGTAAGTATCTTACTATATCTAAATTTACTACTTTCGTAAGGCATGTTTTTAAGGTTGATATACAAACTGCAGCTCATATCAGACAACAGAGATGTTTAGGCTAATTACCCGATGTATAAAAACACATGTCATGTGATCGGGACAAATAAACAACTTTGCAGACATATGTTTCCTCCGTGTTGTTTTGTTTTCACTGCACCAAGATGTACCCCATGGCCTTAATGTGTTTGTCTCCATTATCAGGCTGGTACTCATTTACTGCTTCATTTCCACATGTGTTGGAGTCGTCGGGAAATCCACCAGTACCAAACCCGATTCTGGAGTCACAGGTATCGCAGTTGTTTTGGTCGTTACCAAGGATGCCAATTCTTGCTTTGCCGTTTTGTTCGCGGGGACTCTTGGCGTTAAATCCTTCCCTGTTACAGTTGAGCTGCAAGGAGGCTTCAGAACCAATCAGCGACTTCCACGTGTCACGACCCAGTGAGGTGCTGCAGTGTTGCCCATCAGAGATCAAAGAGTACAAGGAGTTCGCCTGTTTGTTGATGACAATAAACTTGGGCTGGTTGTCACTGATCTTCATGCCAAGGCAGATCCTGGAGAAGGATGTGTTCCAGTAAGAGGGAAGCTTGGTCTCTTGACTGTCAAACTCAGTCTTTCCTCCAATAAGATTATAGGCTTCTTTGTTGCTCCAAATGCTTGCATTGTAGCGAAACGTTTGCTGTGAAATAAAAAGAACGAGAAAGAGAAAAATGTTATTAGAAAGAAAAGATTTTAGGCTACTACCTCCTCCTTCAAAAAACGAGATTAATGATAGCCGTGTATCCTATCAAAGGAAAAAATAGAAAGAATAAGCAGAGGTAAATCAGATACAAAGAAAGCCGTTCAATGATGTTTAGTTATTCACCGAATAAACTCTTTGGATTTCACCCTTTTGATCGTCAATTGCACAAACGTGCCATAAAGCAATGGTTAAGACCGTCTTTACGCTCACAAGACTCCACCGGAAGTTCTTCAGAGACAATAAACTCTGAATCTCTTCGACGTTTTACCTCCCTGAGCTACGGTTAGGAACAACTCTTACACTCTCAGCGGAATCAAGGATTATTACATTCAGTTACCGAGAATTATTTTTTGAATTGAATTTGTGATTGTAAGGCCCGGTTCAAACGTCGAATTTCACGTGTGCCGGTTTGCCGTATCTGCGACTGAAACAGTCGAAGATTTGACTTAGGTTCGACTTTTGATTTAAACGTCGCATTTCATACTATGCCGAACTTAATGATACATGAATTTTAGTTAATTACTATTTTTTAACTGGGAATATTGACAGCGAACAGAGTTAAATTCGACGTTTGAATCAAATGCTGTATTTAACTATTTTAGTCGACTAAAATAGGAATTAAGTTTGGCACATGTAAAATTTGACGTTTGAACTGGGCCTTTAAAAATCAGACAAGAGCGCACACAGTGCAAAAGAAAAGTCTAATAAAGACATAGGCGCCAAAAATCCACACGTTTTGTAACGCTGGAGTGTTTCCGGAGCGAAATGTTACTAAGTTCCGGAGCGAAATGTTACTAAGTTCTGTTATAACAAGTTTTGTTATTATCAACGATAATCAATGGTTTTGTAGTAGAAAACTGATT
Organism: Porites divaricata; assembly: GCA_038088405.1. Lineage (NCBI taxonomy): Eukaryota > Metazoa > Cnidaria > Anthozoa > Scleractinia > Poritidae > Porites > Porites divaricata. Next base: position 10,067,602 of record JBBMOI010000014.1, read on the forward strand.
GAAACTGTTAGGTGTCTAATGGCATTGTGACTTCAAATGACAATTGGTTAGAGGACAACTGATACGCTAGACTCCTACAACAATGGATAACTTAAATCGCGGTTGACTGAGTAATGCATCAGTCAATTTCACCAGTTGGCAGCAGTTGCAAACCGAAGATAAAAAACCATTCAGGCACCAAAACACCGCTAAAATTGTAACCAATCCGCCAAAAACTGCTGATCTTTATCTCGGAAAATCTCCATGTCGACCACGTTTTAAAGTTAACACGTGCGTGTCAAAAGCCCGGGGGTGCCCCCGGGTCGCGCTAAATTAGCTAAAGCCCCTCCCCCGCGACTGACAAGGCTGGCAAATGCCCCGCGGTTGCCCGGGGGGGGGGGGGGGCTGGGCGCAGGTGGAATTGACTGATGCATAACTATACATTGCGACCCTTTAAACCCGTCCCTTCAGATCCCATGCGTGAAATTAATAATCATCATCATATTGCGCACATTCTATAAAAATAATCATATGCGCATAAAGAAGTACGTATTATACGTTTTTTCCATCCAACTTCATAACCAACGTCCATCCACCAACTCCACATGTGTCCTTTTCAGTAGGGGCCACGGCTATGTTGCAATAGATGTCAAAAACAGCATCTCCCAAAATCAGTGGATAGGCTTTGCTCTCGTTTGATCTGCAAGGAACGAAATACCTTGATACTGTAAAGGATACCCAAGGATGATTATCTACATTTCAATCGCCAGTAACGACTGGTTGGTTCGTCATCCACTAATCTGTCTCTCCAGAGACGTCTGTACGTACTGTAGGTATCTGAAGATTCGCCTGTGTTACCACCACCATTAGCCTTCAACGCTATTTCGTCCCTTCCCAGAAACGCCTGCTCAACCGAGTACAACATTCCTTTCCCAAGCTTAGCCAATCACATTGTACTTTCCAAATTCTGGAAAGATGGCCTTGACCGCAGGGTAACACAATAATTACTCGATCAGCATTAAACACTGGGAAAGCTTTATGACCTCTAATAAATGTTAGACTCAGAGCAGCAAAAGTAAGATTTAGTCAGATTTTAGAATACTCCGTGCACTGCATAACCTTAGCCAAGGAAAGAAAAAAAGGAAAACAGTAACTCTAGAGTCACGTTTTCATACTGCCACGAGGCATGAGTCGTGTTTAGCCTGTCAACACTTTATTTCAAAACTGTTGAATAAAACAATGGGAAAGGAATGTTGTTCTCGGTCGAGCAGGAGTTTGTGGGGAGGGACGAAATACGAGCGCCCCTGAAAACGCCTGCCATTTGATTTACTTGAAAAGTTTAATTAACTACTGCAGTTAAAATAAACAGGGGCACCCAAGGACCGACTGTTTCCAAATACGCCAGAAGTGTCTCAGATGGTTTTCTCTATGCTTTAAAAGCCTGTTTGGTTAATTTGGAGTTACCCAAAGAACTATTTATCTGTTCGGATGTCTTAGGGGAGCTTTGGTCGTCACGAAAGTTCTAAGTGACTTTTTCGTCTTATCCGAAAGTGTTAGCTACCCTTATGGGTAAGGTCGAAAGTTTGAGGACATGAAGTAGCCTTGCTTTCATCAGAAAATTATATTAGGGGACATTTTGTCTTTATACCCGAAAGTTTTAGCAGACCTTTTTATAACACTATATAATCGCAATATCTTGGTATTAAAATGTGAATAACATTAACCACCGAAAATCGTAGTTAACCCATTAGTTAAACGAAACGGTAAACCAGAAATTTTTATCTTTTCTCAAGCTTAAGAACTTTCTGGGCAATATTTGCTCCTTCGAACAGTTATTTTACAGAAAAAAGTCGCCGGGTGCTCTAGAATAAATACAATTCGATGAGTAGTGTACCAAAGCCAGAGACACAGTCATATGATACAGGTCAGTGGGTGGCCCACTTTGACAGCTGTCAATTAACCTATAGTTGAATGGCATATATCACGTGACAAACCAAAATTGATAGGTTGCAGGATTTTCATACCTGGACGGTGCCACCCGGAAGTACCCGACCTCTCAGGGTCAAAAAATGGTGACATTTTTCGTCATTTTACGTACTAACCTAAAAAATATAAATTGGTAGTTTTACTCACATTTTCTTGTCAAAAAGATCTTTACACGATGAAACTGTCACAAAATAAAAGAAGGAAGGTTATCAATAGAGATTCTGAGATGTTTCAGCATGCGAGTCCTCAGTCGTATATCCAGTTGGTCGGTCTCGTCGATTACCTCGGATATCACAAAAACCAAATCTAATAATTACTTTTCTTATCCATTGTTTAATTTGAAGGAAATTAAATGGCAAACACACAAAACGAATAGAGCCGATTGCTCTTGAAAATAATAAATCAGCACGCGCAACCTACAGATTTCCAAAATTAACTGTAGGCTCTTATATTAAAATTAGCCAATGACAAGACAGATAGTGAGTGTGTGTGTGTGTAATGCGGTAAGTTATAACATAAATTGTCAAGCATCATATAATCTGATACGAATCCTGCCATCTCACCTGGTTCACAATTCTTTCCATCTCCGTAATATCCCGGATGACAAGTGCAGTTGTATCCTCCCTTGGAGTTATTGCAGTAGGCGTTGGCACCGCACTTGTGAGTATTTCTTGCGCATTCGTCTATGTCTATAAAAACAGTTTATCATCAGTCTATGGCTATATTAATCAGAGGAAAAACACGAGAAATTCATGGTTGGTACCTGTTCCGCAAAACAAAAATACAGAAGACTCAGGTTGAAAATGGCCACATACTAGCATTTCTCAATTCCAATTCGATCCACAACTTCGTGGACATGATACCATGAATGTCAGATAACTTGTTTATTTTATCTGCTCATTTCTATGTCCATTCAAATTGACCATGATACAAAAACTGCATGACGTAAAAACTCTAAAATATTCGAACTGTAGAACGAGTAGAAACTGCGATGAAAGTTTGAAGCTTGAAGACGTCGGGATATTTTGGAACTTTAAATCACTTTTAAAACGGCAAAAAAGTTAAGTCATGCCTTTCAGCCTTAATTTTCGAAGATTATTTTGTGCTTAATTCCAGCGTAGTTTGCAAGAAACTTGGAAAAATGGTGGTGAATCGAAATTATCCATTATTTTCTATAACTTACCATTCTCACAGTGCTCCCCGTTAAATCCAACAGGGCACAAACAGCGATAGCCTTTACCTGTAAAACCGGTTTGACATGTTGCTTTGCTCTTGCAAGGTTTATTCGCGCATCCGTTCTGGGACAAGAAAAGAAAACAGACATTTCTTAATATTTCCTTGGGCTGTAAGCTTATTTCCTTTAAGTAGATAATTTATACCTTAGCTGCACAGTATATATAATCAGGATTTGTCTCCATTCCTCCCCCTCTTTCACTTAAAGTGGAATTTTTCAGCTCACATTTTCTTGTGGCTCTGTTAAAGTTGTAACTGACACAGTTTGGTTCCATGTAGCACAAAGTCTGGCAGGGTCGTTCATCAGTGACGTCAACAGTACGAATCACGTGATTTTTGAGGCGCTTTCCATGAACAGTGTAGCCGAACTGTAGCTGGCGACAGGTGTCTGCGAGAATTAACGAAAATTTTAATTAGCATTAAGTAAAAAATAGGTTGTCTTTCAATACAAGACCTGTTGTAAAGGAAAGATTCCTCCAGGCTTTATTCAATTCACTGTTATTTCAGTTTTAATTATAACTAATCCCGAAATAATCCTAGCAACAAATTTCACTCATTCTTTATAAAATAGCCTAATGTCAAAAAGGAAATTTAACTCCAAAGAGAAAAACAAGCAATATCGTTAATTTTTCCCACAGCACCCAAAATTGCATAGTTAAACAAAACATAATTAGCCTGAAACAGGTGCCAATATCAGAACGGATTCCAGTGACAGTTTTAACTGAATATAAACGTGATTATATGGTTGATATCTTTTAAAGAAAACTCATGAGACCAAAATTGTCAATTTTCACTTCAATGACTAAAATGAACAACGTACCAAATAAACAGCTGGCTGAAAAAACTTAATATTACTGCATTTTATGCCCACTATGTGTCACAAGCAGTCAGGAGCTGAAAATGTTTCTCCAAGAGATGGTTATACCCTTGTTTCTAAATTCGTCGGATTTGAGTGAAGACCCATATAGTTATGACAGAGTAACACACGAGAGCCAACATTTTATATAACTTCTTTAGGTATTATTAAATGAGTTTGTATTATTAAATGAGTTTGTCAGTTACAACAGAGCCTTGTGTTTTCTCTGAAAATAGTTGAAATAATACATTTATGAGACTTCAATCTATCCTAAACATTCTTAGTTTGTAAAAATATGTCTTTAGTATATCGGTTAATACAATGTAGGCTAGAACTATCTAACAAGATGATAAATTATTTAAATTATTTAGTGTTAGCCTTCCTCTCACCTTCACTTTGAAACCTCTAATTTCAGGTTAAGCTCACAGATAATGAACATGAAAACCGTGGTAAATCTGCAAGTTACTTTAGTGCAAATTTGGCTTTTAACGCTAGTATCTTAACTCAAATTGTCCCACGTTTCTCAATCATGAATGAGAGTAAAAGCACAATATGATAGGCCTGTCAAAACTAACCTCCACTTGGACTGTGGAATTGCCCATGAACCGGACAGAACAGCTTGATTGTAATCCATAAAATACAGAGAAATAACATTCTTGATAACAAAAAAGGAGGAAATGCTTCTGTGATAGAATTCTGTGCAGCACCTGTTACAAAACTCAACCCGTAGAGTCTTAACAAACAACCATTTACCAGTTTTAATTACCAATAATGGACGAATTGAAACCTCCTAGCCTTTGGCCAATCAGCTTGCATCTACAGCTTCTGGAGGAAAAGCGGGAAAT
>JBBMOI010000014.1:10077500-10155000 GCA_038088405.1 Porites divaricata
CCCTTTCTATGTTGGACGATTTGGTTACAAAGTGTGTGCCCGTCTGTACCCTAATGGTGATGGGATGGGCAAAGGAACGCATATGTCAATGTTTTTTGTTGTGATGAGAGGTGAATACGACGCCTTATTACCTTGGCCGTTTGTTCAAAAAGTGCACTTTAAACTGCTTGATCAAGACAGAGTCCGAGACGCCTGTGATGCATTTCGGCCCGATCCCCAAAGTTCAAGTTTTAAAAGGCCAACATCGGACATGAATATAGCATCTGGATGCCCAACTTTTATTTCTCACCAGGAGCTACGGCGCGGTGGATACATTCGAAACGATACAATGTTTATTAAAGTAACAGTAGAGTCCTCTGGAATTCAAGGAGATATATGGACATGAGTACATTTTTAGGAATATTTTCTATCGGAACGATGAAAATTTAATTTTGATTATTTTATTGTATTTTATTGTATTTCACTATTGAGATGAACTTGATTTATATATTTTATGGTAGATTTATTTTAAAAGAGATATTTGAGTATTTATTTGAGTATTTATTTAAAGAAGATAAAAAGGAATTAAGTTATCGCTATACAAAGTACAGTGAACAATTTAAAGCAGAGAATATAATAAATATTTATCTTATTTTCAACAGAAAATTTTCTTTTGATTGTTTTTGTTTGTTTGTTTGTATTTGTATTATATACTGACGAACCCAGTCTAAAATTCCAGTTTAAAGAGGCTGTCTCAGTAAAAACCGCCCATTCATACTCAATTTCGCCTAAAACAAATTGCCTGAAACTATGGCAAGTGAAAGGCTTTATCGAGACTATGACTAAAATAGGTTTGCTTTGATTCACAATAACTTTCTGGCCGCGCTGGGGGGCGCCGAGTATTTTTTCCAGCCGCGGCTAGTTTGCACGTCTTGAAAATTGAATATTTGGCATTAACAACAACAAGGTTTATTTGAACTGCAAAATTGCTAATAATATTTAAACAATAAATAAATTAAAAATACATACAGTTGCAGGTCACCCAAAATAACTAAAAAGCTAAACTAGTTGGGTGACCACATTTATTAATTTAAAGTAAATATCTGGTCAGAAAAGAGGCATTTACATTTTACTCACTTAATTGAGGAAGTAGATTACAGAACAAATAATTCTTAAGCATTTAAGTACAATAAAAAAGATAGTAGTAGAAGAAAAAAAATATATATATATATATACCAGAAATACCAGAATATAGCAATTAGTAGAAAAGTTAAAAGAAATTAATGAAATGCAATGATAATTCTCTTTTAAATGAGTAAGGAGTTAGAATCTTAAATCTCTCATCAGTCTCATTCCATAGAATAGGTCCATTGTAACGAATGTTGAATTTGCCATAGTTTGTTTGAATTTTCGGTACATAGAAGGTTGACCTAGTTGCAAAGCGAGTGTTAACATTGTGCTTATCTGAAGTTTTAATAAAAAAGGAGTCGAAAATCTTTGGTAATTTGCCGTTGAAGAATTGGTGCATTTCTCGCGGCGCTGTAAAATATTTGATTTGCACCATCTGCCAATGAATTTTATACCGACGTATAGGTAAACACCTCTATAGTGTTTCCTGAAAGTAATACTAATTCGCTAAATTTAGCTGAAAAGACAAAATCAAGCAAAATATGACCCCTGTGAACTAGTTGCTTTGGAGCGCATTACGGGATCGCGCCTGTTGAAACTTGCTGTTGCAAAGATTCTGAGCCGTATCATACAAACTGTGTGCTTTTACTTTATTGTGAGCGGCAATATGGCCGAATGGAAAAGTAACATGAGCTTCTCAAAGCATCATGGCCAAAACACCGGAAACACAAATACCAGAAGTGTCAACCACTGAAGCTACTATAGAATCGCTACATCCCTCCTTTCCTATAAGCTTGACAAACTGGAAAACTGGATGATAGTCTAGACGACCATTAACCTAATTCAGTGGTACATGATCTAAGTCAATGTCGATTTTGTTTCTCTCTTACAATACCTAAACACAACAAGACTATTATGACCGTTTCAAAGTGTTCATAAGAATCACAGCTTGGTTAGCTCAGTTCCTACAGATTCAGTCTCTCCGGGGGTTTAATCAGCCTGCCACTGCGAGTTGTGTAGGTGTCTGGCGATGTGATGGTTTCATTTCTCAGAGGTTTTCAACTGGAAGATGAATGCAGACCAGGGGAATCTTTGGATGACGACTGCTCATTCCAGTCAGGTTGCACTGCTCTGTTGTCCTGATACGCTTCTCGTATGTGGGCTCTGTTGCGCCTCAACTCTCAGCTGCCAGTTGCGGTCGTTACAGCGTATGAGCGGGGAGTTCTTTTACCTCAGCCGGTTTCCATGTCAGCGATGCTGGATCTTGAATGGTGATCCTATGCTCCGGGCAAGTTGTGGGAGTGGTTTTGCAGATCGAACATAGTATTGTTTCTGCACTTGCTGTCTTTCGATCAGCCTGGAGATGACTTCTTCTCTTCTTCTTCTCTAGCAGTTATTTCCCCATTTAGTAAAGTACTGGAAAGACTAGTATATGATTGACCAACTTGTGTCCTGTCTGGAAAAAGAATGTCTACTATTTAACTTCCAATATGGCTTTCGAAAGGGATATTCCACTGAATATGCCATTCTAGAAACTGTGGAAAAATTAAAGTCAGCTGTTGATGATCAAAAAATAACATGTTGTATCTTTTTAGACTTTTCCAAGGCCTTTGATACAATTAACCACCATATTCTCTTAGGAAAATTATGTAAGTATGGGATCCGAGGGCTCCCCCATGTATGGTTCTCAAGCTATATAACTAATCGTAAGCAATATGTCAAAGTTGGTAACACAGAATCTAGCCTGAGAACCATCACATATGGTGTACCCCAAGGCTCCACACTAGGTCCACTGTTATTTCTATTGTATATTAACGACTTGCCCAAGTTTTCAAAGAAATTAACTTTTAGGATTGTTGCAGATGATACAAATATATATTATTCTTCAAAGGGCCCAGAACAATTACCATCAGTAATCAATGAAGAACTTGGAAAGGTCTTAAAATTCTGTGCAGCAAATATGCTGTCCATTAACTTTAAGAAGACTAATTACATGGTAATTACTTCACCTAAGAAGAAAACAAATATCAGAATAACAGCTTGTAATATAGAGCAAAAGTGCCAGATTAAATATTTGGGTGTCTTTATTGATGAACATCTAAAATGGGATGCTCAGGTCCAGCACATTAACAACAAATAACAAAAAACATTGGAATTTTATTTAAGCATTATGTGCCTATAAGTACACTCAAACAACTGTACCATACTCTCATATATCCGTACCTAACGTGTGGATTAATGAGCTGGGGTACCTCATACCAAACTAACTGAAACCAGATAAAATTAAAATCATCTCTTTGAACAAGCCCAGCGCCAGTATACTGGATTTATTTAATCTCCAGGAAAAGCTCTTTTAATTATCTCTCTTTTTTTTTTTAGAAATTTTACATTATTTGAAAGGAAAAATAATTTAAAACTGTGAAGTATCCTATGGACGGTTCATGGGATCATATACAAAGTTCATTGCTGTATACTGACTCAGTATAAGATAAGATATTCTGAATACAAGATTGAGTGACGTATTGTTGAGGCAAGTACTGAGTTGTAAAGGCTTTTGTTCTTGGGCCATCGTAGTTTAACGAGGAATAAAACACAAACAGCGGTGATAAACATATCAAACTTACGCATTTTAATAACTTGACGTTTCGTATGCTACGCAACATACATTTTCAAAAGTGGAATAAAGACCGTTACAATTTTATGAAAACTATATATGAAATGTAAATAAGCGGTCTGGAAATAAGATTAAGAAACATCTGTTTCTTAACAGTAAAACAATAAAAGCTTAAGCTAATTAGTAAAGTATCAGCTTCTCACTGCTGACGTTTACATTAAGGGCCGGCTTAAGTTCTTGGATAAGCAAAGCTTCTTTTATTTTACAATAAAATTGTAACGGTCTTTATTCCACTTTTGAAAATGTATGTTGCGTAGCATACGAAACGTCAAGTTATTAAAATGCGTAAGTTTGATATGTTTATCACCGCTGTTTGTGTTTTATTCCTCGTTAAAGTTAATGAATTACTGATTACATGATGCTCCCCAATAGTTAAAATAATGACTTCCCTTGTTGACCCTTTTTATCAAACTTTTAAGTTTGTTTGAATAGTGTCAAATACGAATTACAAAGTAAACCCTTAATTTGTTAAATAGAATCCTAATGACATTGCAGGTGGCATTAGCCTTTATATTGATTCTGTCTTTGTATTCAGTGCAAACTTTCCTCCAACCTTTACTTTGAAAATGGTTTTCCTTGTTAACCGATACCTCAAGCTTTTAAGTTTATTTGGAAATTTATAGCGGAGCTCCACGCGCGCGCATGGGCGGAGCCCCATAGCTTAGTAGATCTACCCATCCCACGAAATTTGGTAATCACGTGACCGTACACCGCCCGTCCGTCCGCACCACAGGGTAACCAATGTTCAATCTCACACTTTCTAGCTAGTTTGGGAGCACAGGAAGACTGATATGGCACACATATTGCACATCAATGCTGTGATCAATTAACAGCTGTCAAAACAAGGTATCCGCTGACCAGTATCAGCTGACCGTATCGCGGGCTCAGGTGTCGACCCATCGAGGTCGAGTACTTTTTTGAAGTTATCCGCTGTCAAGAATTTGTTTTCCAGGTATAATCCACTGTGATCAAGAGCCATTACGGCTCTTGAATGTGATCGAAGATGATTGCTATTTTTGGGTGTTTTATATGGCTATCAACTCGATGTAAGATGTTTCACTCTAAAATCACTTAGCCTTTCCCTCAAAATAATAATAATACTTTATTCAAATATTCAGATACAGAGTACAAGAGTATTTGAAAAGGAGGACCATGAGGTTATCCCTATTTAGGTCCCCTTACTAAAGTTACAATCTAAGGTTTAAAATATTAAAATATCTATTATGTAAAAAATTAACAAAATTTCAAATCTAAAATATCTATGATATCTATAATATTAGGTACTGCGGCATACAATTAATGAATCTTCATCCACTTTTTAAGGTTTGATTTGAACCTGTTTGCATTAATGTCGTTGATATCGTGTCCGAACTTATGGTTTGGCAAATTATTCCATTCCTTAATGATTCTAACAAAGAAGGAATACTTGAAGGCATTAATTCTTGCTGATTTCGTTTGGATCTTAAACGGGTGGTTAGCTCTAGTGCTTTTGCTTCTACAATACTCAAAATAATCGTTAAAGTCCAAGCCATTTAATCCGAACACTATTTTATAACATTCTACTAAGGACAGGTACTCTCGTCGATGCTGAAGTGAGTTCCAATTTAGTAATCTGCATCGTTCTTCGTATTGCATCTCACGGTGTTTTTGCCCAAGAGCAATTCTTGATGCTCTTCGTTGTACTTTTTCAATAGCTAGTATATCTTTGGCTAGGTGCGATTTGATTTGTGGATTACAAGTTTATTGTTTAATTTAAATAATAATAACTTTATTAATGGCAGCTTCGCTTTTAGCCCTGGCTAAATCTATATATTATCAAATACAAAAGGAGACCCTTAATTTGTCAAATCAAATAGGATCCTTGACATTTTCAGGTGGCACTGAACCTTTATATTGATTCTGTCTTATATTCCTCCAACCCTTACCTTGAAAAATCTTTTTACAAGTTTATCTCTCGAATGAACTTCATATCCTGATAAACTTCACAATGGTCTGCGAGTAACTATTAAGCAAATTGGCTTTTACCGCTGGTTTATGTCACTAAGCTCTTTAATTTAACGTAAAAACGTAAAATTTAGTTCAACTGTCCCAAGTTTCCTAGGAGAGTGACCATATAATAATGTGTCTGACAAAACTAACCTCCACTGACTATAGACTACAGAATTGCCCATGAACTGGACAGAGCAACTTAATTGTAATCTATAAATTTAAATATAAACAAAGAGCATAACGGCATGCGGAATGTTGAATATTATCAAGGAAGCTTGCATGGCAGTGAGTATGATTATTAATCCTAGAAGCTCCTGTCATAAATTCAATCTGCCTATAATGTGTTTTAAGACAATTAATTTACCAATGGGTGTTGCCTCTCAGCCGTTTGAGCAAAATGCGTGACAACCAACAACTAAAATATGTATAATGTATGGGTAATATTTACTCACCTTTAGATGAATACTAAAGAATGAAAATAAGCGAAAAAAGTTTAACAACGTTTCGATGTCGCCACGACATCATTATCAATTGCAAGTGACAAAGATGAAACTAAAAACTGACTTAATATATACGGTTTTTAAGTGACAAAATAAGGAACAAAAGTAACATGTTTGCACGTGTAAGTGAAAAAATGTGAAAATATGTTAAACAAACGGTTTTGCCCGGATTGATCGATTTTAAATGTATACAGGCAGTAATTATTAGATTTGCAAGCTACATTAATTACGGTCTTTTATCCCTCTTGCATGAACGTTTTACGAGGATTACTTCCTTGTTATAAAAGGAACAGTCATCAGTTATAACGCTAACGGGCGATTTTCGCGCGGGTTCTTAGAAAACATTTCCGACGGTTTAGGAAGATCTGTTGGGAGGTGCTAAATAAGGATGTCGACTTCTTGGCTATCATTACCGAGGGGGTGAAAGTCGAACAATCTTTTAACCATATCAAGGGGGATTTCTAGGGAGCGAGTTTTGATTCGCATTTTCCCCTCCTTCGGTGTAGGAGAATTCAAGATCGTGCGCCAGCTTCACGGAGTTCATTTCTTCTACCTTTTTCCAATGAGTATCAGCAGGGTTGTTGTCGGTAAATGGGGCGAGGTCGGTGGGGTTTCTTCTCCTCATCTGTTTCTTCCCCTAATCGTGGAGCCTTCCAGGCCCCGCTTATGCCATTATGAACGTTACCTCAACCTATGAATTAAGGACTTTCCTTTTGAACTAGATCATTTTATTCGACTTGCCAAGATCCGTTCCCCCCGGACGTTACCAGACCTCGTTCGACGTTAAAAGCGGTTTTCAGCCTGGTGGCCTCCATCTTTCTTCGCGGTTTTTACTCCACGTTTTGTACGCTACATTTCGGTTGGAAAGCCAGTGCTTTTCGTCGCTATAATCTGGCCCTCGCGGAATCTGGTGCGACCCGCACGCTTGGTGTACGTCAGTCTGTACTTCTCTCCCAGCATATTGATGATAGCCACGTTCGTCAGCTTTCGTTGCAGTCATCTTAAGAGCCCTGAGTAACGAGTATCCGGGATACCGAGGCAGCCGCCTACTGATTCTTGCTATCTTCTTATTGGGGCCGGTTATTTTATCATCCTACGCAAGTGTTAGTTTTCCCCTTCACGTTCGTCACCTTCGTTAGCTTAACAGATAGCGGCCGGGTAGGGGTCCGAGATTGCCGGCGAAAGGGTGACACCTCGGTCTTGCTTTTTCCAGCTGGTACAACTCCGGAATGGCTTCCTAGCCGTTGCAGTGGGGCCTTTTGGCGTTTCGCTACATTTGTTGGCTTTTGGTTGTACCAAGGTACAGTCAAACCTCTTTAATACGGACACCAAGGGGACAGAACCAAAGGTCCGTTTTACAGAGGTGTCCGTATTATAGAGGTAGGGAATGTATGATTTTTGGCATTTCTGGGACCAAACGAACTGTCCTAATAGAGAGGTCTCCGTATTATAGAGGTGTCCGTAAGTGGAGGTTAGCCTGTATCGTTTTATCGGACATCTGACTTTCTTTGGATTACGTTCTCTTGGTTTAGCGCCCTTGGAAGGCAGCCCGACAGTGCGCTGCGTGCCTACTCTAATGACTACGACGCCAATTTTTGACAAGCATGTGGTCCTTCAAGATCATTATTCTGTTAATTAAAACTGAATTTAAAATTATCAATATTTTTAACTGCTACCAAAAACTGCCAAAGCTTGTTAATTTGTGCCCTAAAGACTTTTTCCTCTAAAAACAATTATAGAGAGCAAACAAAAGGAGATTTGGTCACTTTCTGGAGAACTGAACGTTTTCAAGAGTTTTTGACGCGGGTACCTGATCCCCAGTTAAATTTAGCCCGCGATTTTTTCACCCTTTCCCCAAACAGGAAGCCCGTTCATCGGCTAGTTAAATTCATAAGAAAGCCGCAACCACATCCAGTAGAATCGAGCGACAACCTTTTTTTTCTCGAAGGTAGCGGTCTGCAGTGTACACGCACATCTCGACCCTGTTTATATTAATGGAGAAAACCTGTCCCAGGTAGAAGAGTCACTCTCCTAGTCCCAAGCAGTGGGCGACCCAGTCTTGTCATATAAAAACTATCTAAAGTTGACTCACCTGGGAGGTGACCCTCTTTCCCGGGACTCAAGTTTTTCCTCATGAACAAGGCCTCAGGTTTGTTATGAAGTTACTATTGGAACTATTTTTTTTTATGATATGTAAGGTAATTACCTTCGTAAAATTCTCAGACAAAACCCTCTTTGCAATAGCATTCAATGGCATTGTGATGTTTGTAGTTCGCTTAAGGGTGCCTTCGTTCTCATCATGTTAAACAAGTTTCTTTTTTAGCTTTTCCTCTATAGCTAACATATGAACAAAGGAGACTTTTGTCTGATTGGTTAATCTCATCTGTGTTTTCATTGGTCAATCTGCTAAAAGTGATTCTAAGAGCGGGAAAGAACGCGAAGGTGAGAGGCAGCTTTGGAGGCGTCGGCTAACATTTTCTCTCATTCAGATTGATGGTCTGTTTGTGCAAAAAGAAACTCGTTTGAATGGAAACTCTTTCGTTTCCCGAAAACATAGATTGGTACTTACTTTTTGTGGCAGATGCTTCGTACTAAAAAGGGAAATCGTGGCGAGTTATCGACGGATCAATCCAACCGCAGTGAGTCAAAACCTACCGTTTTCGGCGCAACGAAACCCGCGAGACGTGGAGGAAAATTCCGCCTTTCAAGAAATGTCTGTCATTTTTACCACAGTTTTCAGCACAGGAATGAATTACTGTTAAATAAAGTAAGTTGTTGTACAATGAAAACGTGTGATTTTTAACGTAGTGATGATATTTTGACCAAAACAGCGATAAGAGCCTATTCACTGACGCTGTGGAAAATTTGAAAGTACATGACAGTTAGCATGCTGCAACTCACTAATAGTAGCTTAGTTCAGCGAAATGATGTTTGATGGTCACCAAACCAAGGCAAAAGTGCAAGAATATAATTAGAAAGTAATTTTTTTTAAAAAAATAAGGTGGTTTCATTGATAAAATTGCAACAATTTTCCAAACACTTGCGTTTACGAGAGTCGACACCAAGCAGAAGGGCCAAAATTCACGGTTTTCACAAAAACTTGTTCAAGTATCCGAGACTTTTGTCGTGGGCTTCGGGACAAGAAATCCCTTTTGTTAGAGATAGTTTATTAATCGAGGAAGAGGCTTGTGCAAATAATCTGCAATATAAAGTGGCATGGCACTTAAGAAAAGCGAAAACGTTTTATCTTCTCAACGTGAAAACTACCAAAATGGCGTCCCAGGACTATTTTTAGAGTTTCTAATTATGTTAACAGTGTCACTAATTTTAGTGTCTTTAAGTCTTGGCCCTGAAAGAGTACAAAATTTCAAATAATATTTGCTATCGTTTCGATGCTTTGCTTTGAATTGCGACGAATAATGAATGTTTCAATGTTGCGTGCATGGAATTTTAACGAAAGAGAGAAGAATTTTCTTGTCATTAGGACAATTTTCAGCCAAAAAGTCCATTTAGAGTTTGTGGGACGAGGATCGCGTTTAACCGATAACAGACGAGTAATGGAAGAATTGATAGAGCGAAAAATAATGAGCGTTTAACTGGCAAGGTGTGCGCAAACCGGTATTGAAAATAAAAGCGGTCGCTGATAGAAAACGCACTTGTACTGTCGTCTTGCTTATTCTTACAAGATTGTGGTCTCTAGGGCAGCGCTTACTGAGAACAATCGCGTTGACGAATTGAGTGTGGGAATTTAATTTACAAACAAGGAAGATAAACACACACTCTGAATATGACGAAAGTTATCAACATCAGGTAAGCTAGCTTAAATTTTATGTACATGAAAACGTAAACCGTTGCTCTACTACAGTCTACAAATAAAAATAACACTCGAATCCCGTTCAAGCGTAGATTTTTTGTGAGCTTTCAGGTTTTTTTTTTTTCACAATTGCTTAAGTTTTTGGATTAGAAAACCGCACATTTGATCGTTCACGTGTTAAATCTTTCTCCATAGGTTTAAAATATACATGACAAAATTTACACGACATAAATTTCACATATATTTTACTTTCATTGTCCTGTCCTGGATAATTTTTAAAAAGCTTTACAAGTTGTTTTCTTACAAGCTCAACTTTTCTGCAATGCTACCAATTTCATATATTTATTATAAACCTCTCTTTATTGACACTAAATATCACAACATTATTACTGTGTCAAAATTTCCAACATTTGTTTATACTAGTAATGCCTAATAATACATTATTCAAAATGTTTTTCAAAACTTTGTTCACAGGCTTTTTAATAAATTGAATTTTAGCCACCTGCTCCATTGTAAGCAGATAAAGAGGCTGAAGTTTATGCAAGTTCTTTCACTCTTATTATGAATCTTTGTTTAAGTCCATGCATGATAAACAAACAAAATGCTGTGGTTGTGTGACCAGCCATTCTCAGCAAATTGGGCAAACACCCTGTTTGGCCTTAACTGACCTATGAACTAGCAAACAATGTTTGAAATACTTCACTTCAGGTAACGAAAATGGGAGTGTTCTTTTACTTCCAAGGAAATCTATTTGAAGCCAACCAAGTCTAAAATTTTTCAGTGTTTTTATCATGCACAACAAGGTTACTTCAATTGCACCTTCTTACCTGTCTTTAAATAGACAGGGCTTTTATTACAAACTGAAACAAGGAAAAATAAATATTAGCAGGGTTAGGTCATAAGATGCCCATGGTGTTCTGTTTCCTTTGCCTCAAGCCCTTAACCTACACCATTTAAAAATGATAGATGATGTGATTTGCTTTCCATTAAAAGCCATGAAAACTTAATGCACAGTACTATATTTAATGAAAGGTCTTAATAACAATATTATAATGGCCATTACTCAATTTGAACAAACAAAATAATATAAAACAATACTGTGATTATTTTTACTGAAACTAACATATTAAAAGAATACATGTACATCACGGTAAGGTTCAATTATACATGCCTCAAGGTTAATGTCTCTTCCTAATTGTAAGGGAAATAATTGTGAACATATGGTTTTACATGAGTCAAATGCAACTTGAGCAACTTGGAACCTTGCTGGGAACTAGCAAATTCTGTGCATCCCAGGGGTCAAATATTTGACAACCCTGGGACAACCCTCCTTCCCCCCCCCCCCCCCCCCCCCGGGCTTTAAACATGCACTTCTGAAATCCAAACACAGCTAAAAATTTACAAGAAAAATGCAAGCAGGTTGGCTTCTTTGTCAAAGTCAAGAAAAAACTTGAAGAGGTAGTTATTGGTCTTTCTCTTGATTTTAAATATGCATGTTTCATTGCTTTTGAGGCCAGAACTCTTATTGGTGAGGTCAGGAGTGAGTACCATGAGTTAACATGTTTTATTTATTGAACGAATCTTGCACTGATCAAGGATTCAAATAACAAAGAACAGCTAACCTTACGACTGACAACCTAATGACAATTATTTTTTTATTGCTGAAAGACGGCAGTTCATTTTGGGTTCCTCCTTTAGCATAAATATTAACAACTGGTTGCATCTCTTTGAGTAAGCATTCAGTTATACATCTACTGACAA
Organism: Porites divaricata; assembly: GCA_038088405.1. Classification (NCBI taxonomy): domain Eukaryota; kingdom Metazoa; phylum Cnidaria; class Anthozoa; order Scleractinia; family Poritidae; genus Porites; species Porites divaricata. Next base: position 10,089,346 of record JBBMOI010000014.1, read on the forward strand.
CAAGTCTCTGTTTTTGTTGTGAACAAAACAATTGTAAATAATTATTAAAACACTAGTGGTGCGTGGGTGAGGGGTGTTAAGCGAAGGAACTCGTGCTTTGCAGCCTCTGCGTTGCTACATGCATCTTGAATGTGCAGCCGGTAATTCACCACCTGGCAACAAACAGAGAAACCACTTCAAACTTAAATAAAATTCAACAGCTTTTAGAAAAGAACAACACACTATGCAAGGGACGAATGCTAAAAAGGGCAGGTACAAAACTCGGGCCGGGTCGACTCTTTCACACATAGAGAAAACAATCAGTTTTATTATGTGGTAAGCAATAAATTCGGGTTCATTGTTGTAGGTTTTTGTGTCTGCCTAATTGAAAGCTTACCTGTTTCTCTTTCGGCTCCAAGACACGACGTTTGATCGAGTTGGTCGGACTTAGAGCGCACCACTCTGGAGTGTTTCCTCTTGCGTAAAAGACATGCCGTTCTCCTTCCGAGGATTACTGTAGCACAACGTACATAAGAATTCCTTCTCAGCTGATGTACCTTGTTTTAAAACGGGTTTTTCTTTGCGCACTTTTGGCCAACATTCAACAAGCTTTACAAGGCATCGTCACGTTGGAAAAAATTGTCCTCTATCGATTTGCAAGGAAGTCCTCTTTCATAGGCCAAGGAAAAAACACCCTGTCGATTAAAACAGTCCTTGAAAACCTTTCCCGCTATTTGTCATATGAAAATCAACTACTCTTGCTAGAAATTCTTGAAGGAACGAACGATCGAAGGAGAACTTCAAGAAACTTTCCCACTAGCAGCCATCTTTGTTTACTCTCTGGCGCGCGGTAAGAAGACTGAATACTAAAGATTCAAACAGCCAATCAGACAAAAGTCTCCTTTGTTTAACATATGGCTTTGAATCACTGTGAGGTACTGGTCGGTATAAACCAATAAGGATCCAATTTCAGACAGGCCAACCGAGGATTTCTCACGTATAGTTTATAAAAACATTTTTCGAAAGGAAAAAGAAGCTGTATCCAACAAGGTCCGATGGACCTTTTTGGTTCAGATATTTCAGTACTGTGTATGGCTCAGTAAGATACGGTATTCTGAATACAGTCCGTAGCTTAGTTGAAGCAGGGTTGAATCCTTGAGTGACGCATTTTTTTAAGTTGCCGTACTGTGTTACTGATAAGATAAAGTTCCTCAAAAGTTAATAAAATGACTTTCCTTGTTAACCGTTACCTCAAGCTTTTTTAAAAGTTTTTTTGAAATAATATCAATTATTAAAACCTAAATGCGATTCTAGCGTTTTGATTGGCTAAGCCATTATGGTATATGAGCCATTATACCATGCTCTCCATATATGGTCGGTGTACGCGTCATTTTAAAATTGGAAGCTAGCTGAGATTTTTTTTCGCGAAGGATAGAATGGCGCCCGAAACAAATCGTATTCATTCATTTCTTAGAAAACTAGAAAATGCAATTTCATCGGGAAAAAAAAAAACAAACAAACAAAAAGCCACAAGAGCTTATTTGAAAGTTTATCGAAAAACACATGAAAATACATGGAACTAATTAAAGTACCTTGACGAGCTAAGAAAGAAGACAAGTGTTTTTTCTTCATGATTGCGAAGTCACTCGCCGAATCACTCGCCGATTGAACTGCGGCTTGTTTATCCGACATGGAGAATATAAATCACAAGCAACCAGCTACAAATACAGGCTATACAGCCATTCACTACAGCAATCGAGGCGTCAGTATAGCTTCTTTTCTCGTTCAGCAAAACCAGCTGCTGGCTTCAAACAACTTCATAACACGCGACCGAGATAATAGTTTTTCTCCGTTGTTCTTACTTTTGTAACTGTACCGAAAATCCAAATTCACAGTAACTTCGACGGCTGTTACTTAAGAAATCTTTCTCTTCACAGTATCTGCCAGGTTTTTTTTAGCTGTCCTGCTGTGTAAAATCTTAGAATCCCGATGAGTTTTTTAAAAAAGTGTTCATCGCTACAATGTTTTGATTTTTCATTCATCAAGTCCAGGCGAGTCCGTTCGCGCGTTGACAGTTTTGATAGACGTATGACATGTGAATAGCGGAAGTCCCTTGTCTTTCCGCTTTATTCTAACAAAATTAAGTCGGGGAGATTCAACGAGATTTTGTGGGCGTTTTTAATAAAACAATTATTCCACTCGCGCTTGTTGGATATGAGATGATTATAGCCAACTCGGCGCTACGCGCCTCGTTGGCTATGTACCATCCCATATCCAACGCGCCCTCGTGGAATAATTGTTAAATATCAGGTGGCACTAAACCTTTATAGCGGAGCTCCACGCGAGTATTTTGATAATCACGTGACCGTACGCCCGTCCGTCCTCTCCACTGGCATACCAATGTAAAATAACTCAATCAACAGGTATGGGTAACCCAAATGTGCACAACTCGAGGTTATTTTGCCGGGAAATTGCATAGCGACCCGCGTCTTGGGAAGCAGAGACAACTAAAGAGTCAATAAAGACGAAAACGGAAAGCGAAAGTTGTTTAATCTGTATCCGTGTTGACTAAAGTATTAAGCTTAAATTAATTGTCATGACCACAAATTTGGAATACAGAGAAAAGGAAAGACAGAGAAATAGAGGAAGTAGACGACAGGCCAGCGACGCTCAACGAGAAAAAGTCCTGAAGAGCGAGAGATTAAAAGCAAAAGAAACATTTAATGTTGGAAGAACAACAGGAAAATTTTGTAGCGGCGGTGAGAAAATGAGAAGTGATAGCGGCCACAGATGAAAATGAGCGGCAGTGAAAAAACAAGCAAGTGAACAAGAACACGTATACGTGCGATATTTCCCCCACAAAATGTACCCTGACTAGGAAGTTTCAGGAAGTTTCAAGATGCGGTCGTGCAAAACAACGGCAAAGAAATGTACAAAAAATTGTGATGCACTTGCAAAGTTGCTTTAAATTTTTTGCTACGTAGACCTATTGTTGTTTTTTCACAGTTCTCGTTGCCTTCGCTGCTTAGCAGTACACGATTTATTTATTTTGTTTGAGCAAACTATAAATATTATCGAAAGCTTCGCTTTTAGCTGGCTAAATCTATATATTACTGATTCTGTTTTGTATCGCCGGATTCTGTCCTTGTATTCAGTGCAAACTTTCCACCAACCTTTACTTTCAAGTTTGAAAATGACTTTCCTTGTTAGCCGTTATCTCAAGCCTTTAACTTTATTTGGAATTATATCAAATACGAAAGTAGACCCTTCAGTTGACATTTTCAGGTTCCACGAAATCAAATTATATTGATTCTTGTTTTGCTAAATTCTGTAGCTATGTATTCAGTGCAAACTTTCCTCTAACCTTTACTTTGAAAATGACTTTCCTTGTTAACCGTTATTTCAAGCCTTTAAGTTTATTTGAAATTATATCAAATACGAACAGAGTAGACCCGAGAGTCATAATCTGCAAGCCGTTTCTCTTCTTCACGTTTAGGACACAAAAGGGAGGTTGGGCTCCCAGGCCCTCCTAGCGGAGACTGTGGAAACTGGGAATAAGAAACGTGACGACTTTCATTGTATGCACATGAGACTTGTGATGAGCATGTAGTTTATTTTCGGCGATGATTGAGGTGATGCGAGTAGTTGATCACGTTCTGACTTTTTGGCAATGATGTAATCTCCCCCGAATCAAGGCCCTTGATTTTCGTGTATTCATACACGCGTATTAACCCTCCGACATACACGCAAAGTCATACCCCCACCGTGGTACGAGGAAAGGGTTGATGGAGCCCGCCGCCCCCCCTCCCCCCTTAAGTTTTTCATAGGTTGCAATATTTCGAAACGATTTTGCCTTCAGTGTAAAGCCTTTGACCTTCTCTACAAGATGAAGTATATTTTATGGGTGGTGGCGCTACTGGAGGTCTGTGATGTCACCAAACATGGTATCCATCTTGGCCGCCATCTTGGATTTTATCATGAATTAGAAATCAAGTAAAAACAGTGAGAACTAATAATTTTTTGCGCTTAACATGTATAATAACACATACCGTAAATCCTCTATTAAGCCCCCCTCTCAAATAAGCCCCCCCTTTTCAGAGGAGGAAAGTTAATAAGCCCCCCCTCCCCCTCCCCAATCCTTATTCTTCACCAAAAAATTAACGGTTAACGTGGACTGATCAGTTATGATTTATTCAGGCTAGAAGTTCATATTGTTTTTGGTCTTCGGCGGCATGACCTCCAACTTCATATGCTTAACTTTCTCAAATCAATACAAGTAACCATTCTCATAAAAATTACCGAAGAACATGAGGCCAAAAGCGCATTTTTGAAGAATAAGAATTTTGTTTTTGTTACTTTTAGGCTCCCACAAGTGACTTAAATACTTTTGACAGTGACTTTAATTGTACAACCCGTAAGTCTACTCTGTCTCATATCACGGTATTTTTGCTACAGGTGATGCGTTTCGCTAAATTAAATAAGCCCCCCCTCTCTATTAAACCCCCCGTCAAAAGTGCTTGAAAAAAAATAAGCCCCCCGGGGGGCTTAATAGAGGATTTACGGTAAATAAGTACTTTGTATCATTTCATCTACAAGGTTTACTTTTATTGTTGAAAAAAGTTAAAAACATGCATTTTCCCTCAAAAATAGCTTGACCACCTGCTACTTATGACGTCATATCTTGTAACCATAGTAACTGATCATCACTAAACTTGACTCAAAATGCGCGCGAAGGATAAACGAACAGCTACAGAAAACTTCAGGTGCTGATGTTTTATCGTCTAGAAAAAGAAAATCAGAAAAACTTTGGCGGGGGTGGCAAAGGAGCAGCCGGGTGACTCTGGTGATTTCTTACACGACGTAGTTTTCTCGCATCGGTCTCCATAGTTGCGTAGCGCGTTCAACGTTTCTCGAAAGTTTCTCGAGGAAAGTTTCAGAACAAAATGTTAACAAAGCCGGACAAGTTACAAGCTTTAGCACGGCTTCAAGAAACAAACGATGCCCCATCAATTTTTACGGCGGATCTGTCTAAGGTATCGTGAATTTTTAATTTTATTGCTGATACGCAATGCACGACCTTCACTTTCCACACCTTTGCTCGCTATTTGAAATATACAACGCCAAGCTTACATTTTAGATCTCCATGTTCTTTGCACGACTTCGGAAACTTTTTCGGCTTCGTTAACATTTTCGTCCGAAACTTTCCTCGAGAAACTTTCCCGTTGAACTCCTTACGCAACTATGTTGATCGATGAGGAAAACTACGTCATGTAAGAATACACCAGAGTCACCCAGCTTCTCCTCTTCGCTGATTGGCCAGAAGGATTTAGAGGAGAGCTAAAAGACTCATTAAAATCAATTATATTATGCAGTCACCAACTCGAACGAATGGCGTCATTGTTTGGATTATTGCTTTTCAAACATTAATTTTAGCCTTGTAAATACTTCATTTTTTAAACCTAAACGAATTTTATGAATAAAATCTGTTCAGTTTTTTGCCTGCTTACAGAAAGTGTCCTAGGGCTCTTTGCACAGGATTCAACTGACCCACGCACATAATTAGGTCGGTTACCCAAGATGGCCCAGAAAATAAATTATACAATTTTAAAGTTTCTGGATGTATATAGGGTAAATGTGTTTACCATTTACTTGTTTGTTGCATAGTTATTAAGTCTTTTTTACCAAATTTAAAGTAAAAAGGTAGATGCATAATTTCTGCATTTTGTGCCACAGCATGTAAAATGACCATAATTTGCAGAAACTAACATAACTTTTGGCATATAATTGTTAATTTTAGAAATATACGAGCAATGCTAGTGGCAAATTACGATACTTCTTATGCGAGACACTCTTTCTCAAAGCCTAACCGTGCAGCACGGTGTTATAATAAACAGTCTTAATGACTGGTCCCGATGGAAATAGTTAATTTTGTTTCCCGAGAAACATTGAGATTCGAACGGTCAACATTCGCGAGTAACAGAGCACTGTTGCACTCTGACGTCATAGATTTTGCAATGTTGCCCGCTCATAGATTTTGGGGGGACACAGCTTCATTGTTAGATGTCATGTGAAGTAACCAATGAGGGCGCGCGCTGTTGGAAAAAATATTCCAGCTATATAACAATATGCCTTGCTATAAAACTATGAAATATGGTTTTGTTTGAATTTTTGTCATAAATGTAATGATTACTGACAAAAAGAAGAATAAATATTAGTTTCATAAGTTTCTTGATTGAAAAGACAAAATGGGCTATGTTGGAATAGCTATACCTTTGTTCCATCAATCTTCATAACTAGCGTCCATCCACCAACTCCACATGCGTCATTTTCAGTAGGGGCCACGACCATGTTACAATAAATAGCAAATACATCATCTCCCAAAACCAGTGGATAGGCTTTGCTCTCGTTTGATCTGCAAGGCAAAGATCACCTGAATGAGCGTCATATGACGTATGATAGGTTAGTGGAGGCCCAATTTTGACAGCTTTCAGTTGACCATTTTCACGATGACGACATTTGTCTGCAACTACTAGAATTCAATTCTTTTTTGCTTTCTTATTCAAATTTGTCAGTACCGCTGTGGTTTAAAAAACAATAGTCCTAATTTAAAGAAAACAACAAACTGAAGTATTCTGGTGATTGTACTAAAATGGCATCATCAGGCAATTGTCCCATTCACCTCAGTCAATTTGAATAAAATCTCCGTGTCGATCACTGTATCGATAGGTAATATTTGATACCACATTTTCAAAACGATACAACGCCGTGCGGGTGTATTCGACCCCGGCTCATGCCCGCTACAAAAAAGTCGACAAATTTTGGGATTATAATAGTTGTCTAAAAATCAAACTTTATTTAGTAGTTTTACTCACATTTTGCTGTCGAAAAGGTCTTTGCACGACGAGACTGTGTTACAAAAATAAAATAAGGGAGATATAAATAAAAAAAAACCTTTTTATAGACAGGTGAGTTAAGAAATCCAGGTGGTAAGAAGTTTAAATGATGATGATGATGATGACGATGATGATGATTGCATGATGACCATATAATGAAAATAATAACTTTAAATTCACTGACAACGCACAAGCTTGAATGCTACATAATGCGAGGTGCTGAAGCCACAGGCTAACATGGACTATGACCCCAACTTTTTGACTAGCCATAGTTGTTAATTCATTTGTGTGAAATTTTTGTCTATTTGAACGCCCAAAAGCTTGATTCTCTCCATTCTACATTACATTTCTATCAAAAGTAGGTTGAGTTTGATCGTCCGGGTGAACGTAGTCCTGAATAGGACTGTGAGAATTCGTAGGTTGATACTAGGATGTTAAGAATGTTTCGTTCGCGTTTTTTACTTTGTAAACTAGTCAGGCGCACCCTAAGGTCGTCGGGGCCTGGGAGCTAGGATTATGGATATTATAGGGTGTCGTTTTCACGAAGTGATCGATCAGCAAAAAGCACTTGACGAGAGTTAGTAATATTTACAGAGAGAGGGTTAGAAGCATTAAAATAGTTCTTTTCTTTATCGTGAACGTGAGTTTATTGTCTGGAGAAACAGTTCCGACAAAGTGGCGACCCTGCCAGGACGAAATCATGACAACACCAGCGACAACCGTGGAAAATCAGGAGAAGAAAATCCAAAACAAATTGAAAGTACTGCAGCTAACGAACGAAAACACAAACAAGATATAACTGGCAGGAGTGGGGGTTCCCGCAATTAGTAGAAGGCTTAAGGAAGTGGTGTGAAAGGAACCGAGACGCGACAAGGGAAGAGACCCATTGCTTGAAGCTAAACAAGAGGGTGGAAAGCATAGGGTTTGTGTTTACTGTAAGTCTGAGGAACATAAATCAGTTGACTGTGACAAGATTAAAGTGGTAGCCGACAGGAGGAGGTACTTGTCAGACAATAAGTTGTGTTTTAAGTGTACCGGCGTTAGGCATAGAGCAGCGGAATGTAGATGCACTACTACTTGCCAGAGGTGTAATGGGAAGCACCATAGTTCAATTTGTGATAAGCTTTCAAACCAGCTGATGCTAGCAACAGGTGGAGGTCAAGTGATGTACCCGGTAGTTGTGGTAGATGTGGATGGAATTATGTGTAGAGCTTTAGTGGACACGGGAGCTGGAAGCTCCTATGCAACAGCGGGAATCATTGGCAAACTGAAAAGAAAACCAGATCGAAGAGAGTATAAGACAATCGAAATGATGATGACGTGTACTAGTCAGAAGATAGAAATGTACAAAGTCCAAGTCTCTAACATTAAAGGAGTTTTCAGCCTACCCACTACCCTGAGCAAAGTGGACAAGGGAACTTTGCTAACTATCCCGAACCCGAGATATGTGGATACAATTGCCAAGTACCAACACCTCACGGGCGTGGAGATTGATGATACCGACATCAAGCCCGAGCTGCCTATACACGTGATCCTAGAGGCTAGCGAATATGCCAAGATTAAGACAAATTAAGCACCAAGGGTGGGAGAGCCAGGAGAACCAATAGCAGAATTCACATCGTTTGGCTGGACCACAATGTCCCCTGGAGCTGAGACAAACCTGAGCAGTGTGTACCTGACTAGGAGTTCTTCATCAGACTATGAGCAGTTGTGCAGCCTTGATGTGCTGGGACTAAAGGACAGACCAGCCGGCGATCAACAGGTGGTGTATAGCGAATTCCAAGAGCAACTGGTACGCCACCCTGAGGGGTGTACGAGACTGGTCTACTGTGGAAAGCTGGACATCCGCCCCTCCCTAACAATCAGAAAGGCAGTCTCGCGCGACTATCTAACCTTGTGAAGAAATTACAGAAGGTACCAGCCACCTGGATGAGTATGACAAAATAATCCAAGACCAACTGAAAAAGGTATTGTGGAGAGAGTGAGAGATGAGACTCAAGGGGAAAGAGAATGTTATCTGCCGCACAAAGCAGTCATAAGAGAAACAGTACAGAGTACCAAAATGCGTATTGCCTTTGATGCATCAGCTAAGGCAAACCAAGGTGGCCCTTCATTGAACGATTGCTTTAGAGACTGGGCCACCTCTACAAAATTTGCTCTGGAGTGTACTGGTTCGGAATCGTATTAAACCAGTTGCCTCGTGTGGAGACATTAAGCAGGCCTTCTTGCAGGTGAGGATTCGCGAAGCAGATCGTGACGCACTTTGATTTCACTGGATAAGGGATAGAGACTCATTACAAGTTGAGACTTTGAGGTTCACGCGGGCTCTATTTGGACTTGTCCAGTCGCCGTTTCTTCTTGCAGGCACCTTCAAACAAAATTTAGAGACTTTAAGAACTGAATACCCAATCATGTGGAGGAAATTATGAGGAGTCCTTATGTCGATGACATCATCACTGGGGAAGATACAGTTGATCAAGTGCATGAGTTGAAAGGAACTGCAGTACGGGTTTTTAAAAGGGCAGGTTTTGATATGCATAAGTGGAACTCTAATGTACCAGATCAGAACTGGAAGTAGATAATCAGTTGACAGAAGATAGCCAGACATATGCTAAGGAACAGTTGGGGGTGAAAACCAATGAAGCAAAACTACTCGGGTTCCCTTGGGATGAGATAGAGGACACTCTGGCTATGACCTTTTCCGGTGATTCAGATGAAGCCACAAAGAGAGTCCTGTAACCTTGGTAGGGAAAATGGTTTTCAGAGAAGCATGTGACCGACACCTCCTTTGGGATGCTCTTTTACCCAAGGAACTAAAAGCACAATGGGAGAAATTTAAGGGAAACTGGCCTGGTGAGCTTAAATTCCCACGCAGTCTAACTATAGCTCAGGAACCGGTCCAAGCTCTAGACCTGCATGCATTCTGTGATTCTAGTAGAAAAGGGACAGCAGCAGTAGTGTACGCAGTAGTGTATCAAGAATCTGGTATGCACCAGGGTCTGTTAGCAGCAAAGGCACGGTTAGCAAAGAAAGGGCTTACCATGCCAAGGTTGGAGCTCATTTCTGCTCTCATGGCAACCAATCTTGTAGACATTACATGTAAGAAGCGCTATGGAAGGATACATAGTGAGGTCTGTGTATGGATGGACAGACAGTACAGTATTCTTGGATTGGATCGCAGGTCAAGGGAGCTACAAACAATTTGTGTCCAATAGAGTTGCATAAATTGACGCCAAGGCCTATGTAAAGTGGAGGTATGTGGGAACAGAGCAATATCCAGCTGACGTGGGGAGCAGAGGCACCCTGTCTGCAGAGCGTCTTGAAATCTGGCTGAAGGGACCAAACTGGCTGACTAATTATAAACCAGAAATGTGGCAAGCGGTGGCGCAAACTAAGCCAAGTAAAGAGACAGAAGCAGAGGTCAAGCTAGTAAAGGAAGTGTTTGCTGGGGCCACAGAGATGGAGGACACCCTACACCAGGTTTTAGAGAAACATGGATTCTGGCAGACGATACATATCACGTCATGGGTCGCAATATTTATTGAAAACTGTAAGAAAGGCAAGGAGCACCGGTTGCCTGGTCCATTGACCACATGTGAGACTGTCAAGCAAGTGAAATTCTGGGTAGGAAGAGCTTAAAACAGCAAGTTAAACACAGACACGTTCCATGAAGATCAGCTCAAACTTGATTTGCAGAAGAATGAAGAGGGTCTGTACGAGTGTAGAGGAAGAATCCAGGGACACTATCCTATCTACTTACCACGAGATACCTTGTTAACAGAGAGAATTGTCCATGATAAACATGTGCTAAGTCTTCATTGGGGGTGGGGCTTACGATGAGTTTTGTTCGTCAATAATATTGGGTGCCGCGGTTAAGACAGCTCACAAAGAGAGTTATCAGAGGATGCTATGGGTGCAGGAAATTCCCAGTAACCTCCTTCTCAAGCCCACCAATTGGAAATTTGCCTACAGACAGGACGGAAGGATCAACCCCTTTCGAAGTAGTTGGCCTGGACTTTGCAGGACCGATAGGGTACAAACTCAAGACAAAGAAAGAAGGAAAAGCATATATTTTGTTATTTGCTTGCAGCTTAACCAGAGCTGTCCACATGGAGTTGCTGCCAAACCAAACAGCTGAGCAATTCATCAAGCATCTGAAACGGTTCATCGCGAGGGGAGGCCGCCCCAAGAAGATTTATTCTGATAACGGGCGAACTTTTGTTGCCGCAGCGAAGTGGTTGAATGGGGTGGTAAAACATGAACAGCTTCAGAACTACCTCGCTCATCAGGAAATGAGGTGGCAATTTAATCTAAGCAGAGCCCCCTGGTGGGGGGGAACAATTTGAAAGGCTTGTGGGCGTCGTAAAACGGGCATTGTACAAACGTATTGGTTGAGCTAGCCTTACATGGAATGAGCTTGAGGAAGTCTTACTGGATGTAGAAGTGGCGCTGAGTGATCGCCCTCTGTCATATGTGGAATTCGACGTTCAGCTACCAGTTTTGACTCCATGTGCCATGATGTTTGGTCAACCAAGACTTGTCCCGGAAGAAAGCACAGAAGAAGGAGATGCTGACTTGAGGAAGAGAGTGAAGTATCTACGCCGGTGTAAGAGGTTCTATGGAATCGGTGGAGTGGGGAGTATCTGAAGTCTCTAAGGGAAGGACACAACATGAAGCACAAATCCAAACAGATGAACGTCAAGCTAGGAGATGTGGTCCTTATCCAGGATGCTGAACGTAACCGAGGGAAATGGAACATGGGTATAGTAGTCAAGCTTTTCCAAGGCCGAGATGGGGTTGTACGAGCCGTGAGGCTGAGGGCAGGAAAATCTTACCTTGAACGAGCAGTCCAGCATCTGTTTCCTTTAGAGCTTCCAGGGATCAAGAGCAGCGTGTGAGAGAAGTCATATCCCTAAATCTCAGAGCAAGGGAGTTTCGCCCCGTTAGGAGGGCTGCAGCTGTAGCAGCGGAGAACATTCGCCGCATTGCGGAAGAAGAAGCATTCGAACACTCAACTTACATTTTATTTGATCCCAATTACTTGTATCAAATAGGGGAGTGTGAGAATTCGTAGGTTGATACTAGGATGTTAAGAATGTTTCGTTCGCGTTTTTTACGTTGTAAACTAGTCAGGGCCTGGGAGCTAGGACTATGGATATTATAGGATGTCGTTTTCACGAAGTGATCGATCAGCAAAAAGCACATGGCGAGAGTTCGTGCTCTTTACAGAGAGAGAGTTTGAAGCATTAAAACAGTTCTGTTCTTTATCGTGAACGTGAGTTTATTGTCTGGAGAAACAGTTCCGACAGGACTGTTGTTGTTGACAGTGACTGACGTTTCGACCGTCCTGTGCGGTAGTCATCTTCAGAGTCAAAGTGAGGATAGGATAGACGACTGTTTAACTGTGGCAATAGACGGATCAAAATGCACCAATTACTGATTACGAGTCTTCATAGCCAATAACGTCACGGCTTAACTGACAGACGACCAATAACATCATAACGTAATTGACCAATCAGATCAATAACCAGAGTATAATACCATCAACTGACGTAATACAACTCACTTTGACTCTGAAGATGACTACCGCACAGGTTGTCGAAACGTCAGTCACTGTCAACAGCAACAGTCCTATTCAATACTATGTTCACCAGGACAATCAAACTCAACATACTTTTGAGATGACTTCTGGGTTCAAACCTTTCACAGTATTACATTTCTTTGTTATTCACAAAAAGAAAGGCGCCATTATACGATCGAAAGCCCTTTGGTACAATGGGGGGGGGGGGGGGGGTTGGGGGGGATACGAAATATTTCCCAAATCTTGAAAAGGCCTACTCTGGGACCTTAACTCGCCGCGAGTTTAGGCGAGTTAAGGCGAGATAAGGAAAAATTGAGCTTGCCTATCAGTTGCGAGTTTGTGCGAGTTAAGGCGAGTTAAGGGAAAATGATCAACCTAATGTTGAGGTGATAAGGGTTAAAACATATATGTTTTAGTAATTAACATACATATAAAGATGCCTTGCAATCTTTGTATGTCATATGTATATATATACCTAATAGTCTCCATGTTGCCCAATTACAAACAAAATTAAACGAAAAATTTCAGATGAACTCCAAAGTTGACTGAAGCAAAATCTTATTTAAATTTAGTAATATTGAGTTTTTTTCCTAATAATTTGGACAAGTTGAGTATAGAGTTCTGGCCCCGGTTGTTCAAACATTGGATAGTGCCATTCAATGGATAAATCAGTATACAGCAGATAAGTATTGGGAAAACTAATTGCACTATAAACTCGATAGAGATTGATCCAGTGGATGGCACTATCCAGCCTTTGAATAACCTAGGCCTGTTCTTTATTAATAATTTTATTATAAAGCATGGGTTTCTGATAGCGTTCAGACACCAAACTATACGATTTGGTGGCTGTATGATTCATACTACTACTAATAAAAATAGTCATCATCATTTATTATTTATTATAGGTGCATAAATATTTGGCAGAATAATAAATTAGTGAAAAAAGAAACTAATGTAAACAAAACAATCATGAATAGATACGAAAATGAAATTGTAGTATAAACACAGCTAGGATATTTAATTTTACTTATGTTTTTAATTCACCAACACTATGGTTTAAATATTAGACAGGTGTGCATAATAGGTATCACATTACATGGCATGACTTGTTATCACTAACTCCAGAATTTAAAAAAATGTTTTTACAGTCTGTGTCAATGTTCTTCAAAGAACTAGTATACAAAAACGGGGAAGCTGACGAACTGCATCTCAGATGAGGAAATTTTTATGACACAATCAATTTTACTAAACTGAAATGAAATTTCTTTCTCCTTGAAAGTTATAAGACTTATCTCTAAGTCCTCCATTCGACCCATTCTCTCCACTTCACTGATGGTTTCACTGCCAGAAACGAAAACACCAATTGCCTTTTCACTCTGTTCGTTTCCTTGCTTGCATTTTACAAAGTGTTCACAGTTGTGCAGAGAGCTATACCTCATTTAAGTTGATCAACAAGAATACTCTCCATTATCGGCTTTGTCTAGCAAACTCTTAAGAGTTGTCAGTGATGAATCTGCCCTGCCTCCCATTCTTACAAAAATGGCCACCGGCTGAGCCGTGTTGTAACGTGTTTTGATGTTATGTACGCCACGTTGAAGCTTCCCACCACCTAAAACTTGCTAGTGGACTGGGATCAATATTGACACGAGTTACCAGTATCTTCTGGGTAATTTACAAAATGGCGAACGAAGTTGGCTAGCAATGTAAAAACGTTTATTCAGTTAAGGGCTAAATGTAACAAGTCTTTATGAATCATGGCTTCTGGTTGCCAGCTTCACTACAATGTAAGCCAAACAGGATGTCACATTGAACCAATGTACAGATCGTCTAGTACCAGGTATTTTTACTGCAATCAGTATGTGGAGTATTTAAAGGATTCTGGCTACGTACATCCCAGACTTATATTTTGAGCTATAATCCTGAATAAGCTTCATCATATTATAAGATGATAATTATGCTGCTGCTTTTCATTATAAAAAACAGCTTGCATGCATTGCATTGCATTTTGAAATTTTCCACAACAATCAAACTTTATTGTAAATCGTTAGCTAGCTTAAAAGAAAAAAAAATTAACATTCTGTTTTTGTATTTCTTAGAAGTATAAGTAAATTTATTATTTCATGAAAACTTTTCCTTGCATTCACTGTTTCTACTTTTACTTAATGTCACTTACTTTGTGGCCCAAGCTGGCCCAAAATACTAGCAATCAATGTGGGTTTCTCTAGACCCTGTGACCCCATGCCTCTGGAATTTCTGCAATGCTTAGCATTGTAGTCTTTTTGTTAGGTAACTAGTTGTTGCATGTTCAGGTTGTTCCTGGTAGTTCCATTGACTGTCCATTAAGTACTAACAAAAACTTCATCAAATGTTAGTGGTGAAATACCCTCACCACAGAGGCTATTGGAAATTCTAGAAGGATGGGACTTACAAATCACTATTGTTTAAAATTTTTGAAATCCCCATTTTTTGGTGTCATCCTTTTGTGGATTAATATTGTAAAATTACCCTGAGAGTAGCTAGGATGAGGTATTAAAATTGGTGTCCACTTTGCAGTGGCGAGGGTGGGCGAGTTTGTGCGAGATAATGCGAGTTTAGGCGAGATAAGGAAATTTGAACATAATTTCAACCTGCGAGTTAGGGCAAGTTAAGGCGAGTTAAGGCGTGTTAAGGTCCCAGGGTAGGCCTTTGAAAAACGACACTTAAATAAAAAAATTTCAAAAGTTTACAGCTGTCAGATAATAGTATCGTTAAAAAAGATGACGAAATCTGAAGGGAGGCAAAATCTTTTTACCAAAACCTCTAAACTTCAACTTTCGCACTAAAGAATGATCTTTATGATGACCTAGTCTTCCTGGAGGGACATACACTCATACTCAATGAATTGGAACAAAAAGAATGCGGAGGACCTTTAACGGAAATCGAATGCTGGAAAGGTCTAAAATCAGTGCAATCGAATAAAAACCCAGGAAGTGATGGATTACCAACCGAGTTTTATAAACTGTTCTGGAAGGAAATTCACCCCTACTTTTTGAATGCTTTAACCCTTGGACCCCTAAGATTTTTCTGATTTTTTTTCCTAGAGGATAAAACATGAGCACCTGACGTTTTCAGTAGCTGCTTGTGCTAAAATCATGCAAACAAATTACATGAATTTATCGTGAAGTAATAGATCAAAAACGAGTGCGAGTTTTTCATCAGGGGTTCCAAACACCGAGAAACAGATGAAAGCACAACGCCGAAGGCGGAGTGCTTTTATTGTTTCGAGGTGTTTGGAACCCCTGATGAAAAACGAAGCACAAGTTTTTGAGCTGGCTTCTCAAACTAGCATGAGAATTTTTTTCGAAGAATAGGTAATTGGTAGGCGTGCTCAATAGGCTATTGTCTGTTTTTTATTCATATGGTAAATGAAATGAATATTTTATATGCGGCCATGTGGGCAAGTTTTAAAGGTTGAATTTTTAATAAACTAACATTATGCCCCGTGATGGAGATGGAGTCGAGATCAGAACGTTTTCGAGTTCCAAAAACCTCTTCTCAAGAAAATGTTTTGGTGAATGATGCTGTTCCAGCTTCAACTAAGTATAAAAACAAGTGGGCTGTGAACATTTTTGCGGAATGGCAGAGGTTGAGAGAGGTTAAAGTTCCGGTATTAGATTGTGGCGGTCTCTTCAAGGACTACGATTTACACAAGGTTACCGCTGTGAGTGTAGATATTGCTGGAATGGACGCTCTGTCGCTGAACTATTGGTTGTCAAAATTTGTGATGGAGGTAGCTAAAAAGTCCGGTGAAAGATACCCTCCCAAGTCTGTTTATGGTATCATTTGTGCTCTCAAGCGTTATTTGGAGGAGAAAAATGGATCAGAAGCTTTGAATCCTCTGGACGCTAGTGACAAAAGGTACTTGACAACCTTTAGACCGAATTGGTTAGTAATTTAAAATGTACTGTTTCAGGACTTTAATTTTGTGTGTTATTTTTGGAAGGTTTGTCCTTTTCCGACGTTGCTTAGATGCCGAGATGAAGAATGGCGTTCGAGAAGGGCTTCACATTAAGTGTAAGAAAGAGGAAAAGGAGTTTGTTGTTGTAAGCAATGATTTAAGCGGGAAAAATGCTGTATTTAGAATTATAATTACGACTGATTAAAATTCAAGTTTCTTGATCAGTGTCTTGATCAGTTTTTGAACTAATCTACCGTGTCTTGATCGGTATGTTCATTGGGTATCAACATACATGCACCTGACCCAATTGATGCGAGCTGATTGGGTCATCAACTCATGAATAATTAATGAGTTTGAGAATGTAAAGTGCAGAATGGGTCTATCTTATAGGAAACCCTGTATCAGCTTGTCGTTTAATTTCTTCAAACAATATTCTGCCAATGGAACATAATTAACTTCTGTGAATGTCACCTCCTCTGACTCATTTGAAAGAGTTAAATTTTCCCTGACTAATACTGAAATGTCCTGATTTGTTACATTGTCCCTCAGAGGGAAAATAATGAAGTTTCGTGGCATGGCAACCATATCACACGCTAATATTCTGAGGAGATCCGAAATACAGATGTTCTTTTCGAATGATATTTAATAGGATCGAAATAGGATGCCAGCAATAATAAATCAGTTTTTGTCATGTTTGACTTAAAAGGCACATGTGTGTTGATGTATAAGGCTGCTACATATGCATGTATGTATTTCATTTTTCTTGAAATGATTTTTGGGAAGTAAATGTAATGAAATTTGTAAGCGAAAATTTTGGTCAATAAGGATTTTGTTTACAAATGTAACGCTGGATGTCACACACTATCGGTGTACCAAACTGTCCATTGCAAAATATAGCTTACTGTAAAAACCCTTTGTTGCTCATGGTGTAAAGGCTGATCAGCTGTCCTCAGTCCGTTGGAAAGATATTCCTCACGTGCATTTTACGGATCGTGTTGATCTTGCTGCCTATCATTGCATCGAAGAAGATCCGATAATTTTGACGGTAAACTTCAAGCGTTGCCTCTACTCATCCATCCTCGGAGACCCAGGGGTAGTCAGTCGGGTCGAGAGAAAAGGCGGGACAAAAGTTTTCAAGTACGAGCGAAAGAGCCCCTGGGTACCAACTCTCGCTGAACTATTTCCAAAAATTCAAGCGAATGCCGGCTCCTGATTGGGCACAAAAAATGCTTTGTATTATTGTGCCCAATCGGCGAACAGTTTCTCCTGAGTTCTCTTCGTGAGTTCGTACACGACGGCTATTAGGGACCTTAAGCAACGACGACAACGACGGCAGTGGAAACGTCGCTAAAAAAATGAATTTGCGTTCTTTCAAACTTAATCGCGTTTATTTGGACCCGCTCAATATGTCAAAAGCAGCCGGATTTTTCTGGAGTTGAATTGTTAAGGATTTTATCCAAGTTTAAAAGAGGAAGGAAAATTCGTCGTCGTATGTTCACGTCCTCCATAAAACGTCAAATTAGGAGGTTTCACGTCGTAGTCGTGCATTGGACGTCAAAGAAATGTACTAAAAATCGTTATGCACGTGCGCGTTGTTTTGATCATTAAAACTTGTTTTTTGAAGTTGTCGTTGTCGTCGTCGTCGTCGTAGTTGCTTAAGCTCCCTATTGTCTCTCCACACTTGCCCGGTTCGTTCACCACTTGTGCGAGCAAAGAAAATTATTGTCTACTTTCCTGACCAGAAACGAAGGAACTACTGATGAGTCGAAAAACGTTTGGGATGCTATCAGCAGGAGCAATTCAATTTGCCCCGAGATTAGGGACCTTTAGCATCACGTTTTTCATGGGAAACGGCAAACCGCAAACCGCAAAATGTCACGTGACCACTGCCTTGCGGTCACGTTTGCAGTTTGCGGTTCACGTTTGAACCGCAGGAAGGGCTTCCAGCGGTAAGTGATTTACGGCAAGGTTTTTTGCCTCAAGAAATTGTACAGCCTCGCGTTTAAAGGTATGAACTAGCTTTTTATATCCGTTTGCGATGTGTTTGTTGGGTTTTTGATCTCCAATCAATGAATTATAGCTGATTTTTGGGCGATTAAAGTGATGCACTTCGACTTGATGAAAACAACATGGCGGCCCTAAACAATGAACGCGTGGTTCAAATCAATTTTATATTCCTTTCTGCCGTACTAACAAAGGAAAGTATTCTGTTCCAATCCAGAGTTTTTTTTTTTTTTTCCGTCTTGTTACTGAATTCATAACTTAACTCAGTCTCTGTTTGGTTCCTATTTTAACGTATCACTCCGCAAATATCATTTTATTTTGCTTATTTCTTTTAGACTGGGGAGCCCAGGCTTCGTAAAGCCTTCTGGTTTCTTCAGGGCTCCCTTGCAACCTTACAATTCCTATGTGTATTCTTGTATTGTATTGTATTTTGGCTAAATAAAAATGAACTGAACTGAACTGAACTGAACTGAACGCCTTGCTAAAGTCTGAAATCTCGGCAACGCGAAACTGCAAACGCGTAACTGCGGTTTGCGGTTTACCTGATGCTAAAGGTCTCTAATATTCTGTTTTTGACGGATCACAATGTATCGTAAATAATAGGAAGTTTAAGATGCGGCGGCGATGAGAAAGTCAAATAAGCAATAGCTTGACAAGGCAAAACAACAACTTTGCACGTGCATCGCGCTTTTTTGTGCATTTCTTTGCCGTCAACTACACGACTACCCTGACTACCCGTGAAAATGCCTAATTCACATTTTGTGAAGGACGTAAACAAGCAATGACAAAGTTCATTCTCTCCATGAACTTGGATATGGTTGATAGAAATTCAGCTCCAGAAGAGTTCGCTTGCATTTGACAAAGTAAGCCAGTTGGAGTAATCACGATAGAGACTGACAAATAATGTTCACTTCTCCATGCGGCGTTTTCGTGGCTGTCAGCCGTCGAGGTATCTTTTAAAAACTCCCTAATGTTTACGAAACTAAAGACGTCACCGATGCAAACGTGAATACCAGTTGTAAGCTCAAGCTTTTATTTTTGGACAAGCGTCTTTAGTTTTTGGGCAGACAGTATTTTGAAATCAGATGGGGATTTATATCAAAGTGATAGTTTCCTGACTGCGTGCATTTCTTTTGGCACATGAGCCAGACAAGCCGTGATCGAGACAATAGCCGTCGTGTACGAACTCACGAAAAGAACTCAGCAGAAACTGTTCGCCGATTGGGCACAATAATGCAAAGCATTCATTGCCAGAAATTAGGGACAAGATGGCGCTTCATTCTCGACTCCAGTGCTTACGGGTTTGGGAATGCGCCCGTAAGCTCTGGGAAACTCTGCGCCGGAGTAGCCAAAATCTGGCTATTTGGGCCTCACAGCGCATGCTCTTGGAAAATACCGTTAAACGTTCCCAATCACAGATTGAGACTTGAAGTTTGCATATGCTTGACAGTTGATTAATATTTCTGTGGACTACTTCACGAGGTGGTAAGTGAAACCCGAATGGCTTGTTAAAATAAACGGATGGAAATTCCAATAAAACTTTCCAAAATATGAATTTAGCGTCCTTTTATTTATGTTTGTTCATGAACATTAACACTTCAGCGAAGTTGCTTTGAAATGTGATATCGTGGGAAAAGAAGAGAACTATAAATATCTAGTCGCATTGTACACGTATCACTTTTAGTTTTTCTGTTTTTTTTTTTTTTTTCTTGCAAGCTCTGTTTTTGGGCAATTTACGACAAGAAGCTGAAGTTTTCATTCATACTCGGCTACTTCGTGTGAACAGGATAACGTGGAAGTCGAAGAAAAATCAGCAATGTGTCACGCTTCTTAACTTATAGCTGGCAAAGATGTCGGTGTATTTTTATTTTATTTTTTTGGCATTCAAATCTTTTTCTGGTTCACGGTTCAATTTTCCATATGTAGCTAAGCTATTTTATTTGAAAATTGGAAAATCCAGTAATTCTGCCTAATTAGTCGTTCAAATGTTGTTTTCAAGAATCGGCCGGCCGTGTTTACTTCAACATGTCTAGGGAAAAAACCCGCTCACACGCCAGACACGCCGCACGTTCAACCGCTCTCGTGCAAACTTGAATAGACCAATCAGAAACACTTTTATTGTTTTTTGCTGAAACCAATCAGAGACAAATCTTGCTCCGGGGTTCCCCAGAGCTCTTGATCCCTCTCCTCTACATGCGCAGAAGAGCTCTGGGTCGAGATTGGATGGCGCTTGCGCGTGCGCACTAAGGCCATAATGGCTGCGAATTCGTACAAGAAAATGTATGGAGATAAGGAAACTTGTTCAAATATATCGATTATGAGCTTACGGGTCTTCGGTGCACGACTCGAAACATGTTAAGTGCTGTGTAACCTTCGCATCTGGGTTAAAAATGGCTAAGTAGAATTAGGTTTACTTACTTCCCGAAGTGGCCACTTTTATCTCTCGTTGTACGCTCCATTTCTCCATACATTGTCTTAAAATCTTGCCGAAGTCATGCGAAATACTCGTCGATTAGAGGATAAACCCTTCAATGAAGTAAATCTGCACGACTCGATATCACTTCTGCGATGTAAGATGTTTCTTAAACAGTCGAAAAAAGGACGATTTTGGCACTGCAAAATACTTCCAAAGGCGCATTATTTCCCTCAGCTTTCCATCTGAAGTCCAGTAATAGACGCCATATTTGCGAATGACCCATTTCGGTCGCACACGGAAAAGGAAAAGCTTCACAACTCCAAACCTCACCCAATCGCCATTTTGTTTGTTGCTATAAATCGAGAGATGTTTCACGGGATATAAATATGAGGGTATATCTATGACAAAATTCAATAACCTAAAAGTGAAAAGGGTTAAGTCAAATCTGAAATATACCGAGTCAAAGGTGGTAAAAGAAAGACCACGGTAAGAGGAAGAAATACTTAAAAAAGCCACTATCAATCGCGCAGAAAACAATCGCGCAGAAAAAGGCATCGCGCTAAAAGGCAACACGCAAAGAGGCATAACGCAAAGAGGCAACACGGAAACAGGCATAACGCAAAGAGGCAACACGCAAAAAGGCATCACGCAAAAAGGCAACACGCAAAGAGGCATAACGCAAAGAGGCAACACGCAAACAGGCATCACGCAAAAAGGCATAACGCAAAGAGGCAACACGCAAACAGGCATCACGTAAAAAGGCATCACGCAAACAGGCATAACGCAAGGAGGCAGCACGCAAGGAGGCGTTTTCTTAGCCGCAGAGCTGTTTAGTTTTAATCTGCAAGTTTGAAGTCTCTCGTGACCATACAACTAGCTGCACAAATGCTGGTCAAAGTTAACCTTAAAATGCTACACTAACACTTTTGTGAAAATTGACGCACAAATGGAGGGCGAATGCAGAAGGATCATTTCCTGTCTGCAAGGGTATTCTTGCCATAAGCCTTACTGTAATAAACTGAGTAATCATAAACCTACAGCACATACAATTCGCTCTACAAGAAGAACAATTTATACTGAATGCGGGGCAAGATTAAAGAATTTACATTCATCAAACATACTTAGTTTGTATTTGTCCCTCTTCTTTCCAAACAGATCTTATCTGAGCAAAATAACGAAATTATTTCCATTTTTTTTGTAAAAATGCGGTTTTAAATATGTGCCGATTAATCTCGAACGTTTTCATACAAAGAAAAAGAATAATATTTTCTTAAAATTCCTCCATTCTTTCCTAAGGATGCCAAAATCATAGAAATCGTTCCTGCCGAAAACACAACCAACACGCATATAAAATAAATAGGTAGCGAAGAGCTAATCGCAACAAACCAGACTGTAGACAGATTTTTAAAATTGTTTTGAATTCATTAATGTACCGAAATTTGTTCAAGATCATGTCTATTCCACTGTTCGCTTTTCTTATCTGGACCGTTCGGTGTTTTCGTACAAATATTTGTAAACCACGAATCTGATTGAAACAGTTTGCTGAGTTACAAGAATTGTCCGTCACGGGGGTTTTATTTGCGAAACCGGGAGATCATTCTTAACTAGAAGAAAAATCATGCCAGTTATATATGACTCATTGTGAAAGTTTACAATCGATAAGGATTCTTGGTTTTCGTACTGAAAAAAAAGGTATTTTTAAGTTGATCGAAACTGAGATGAAGGTTGGCGCCAGACTCCGTGGCGCCAGCGCGTGACAACTGAGCAAGATTATTATTAAAATTTTTTACAATAACAGTACTTTCACGTTTTACTTTTAAATAGAGCAAAGTCAGTCAGAGTCAGCATCATTCAGCTTTTAAATCACATCTCTCCTGAATTGCGAGAGGAAACTGCGGTGCTTAAAAAATGATGAAACATAAGCTTTTTGTGACATCGTGACACAACATCCAACCCGTCTGCATGCATCACGCATCCTGGAGATTTGCATCAATAGTAAAGACGAGGACCAGGATCATAGGTATTGCTTTCTAAAAATACTACTTAATTTCGAACAAAAAGCAACCAAAAAATAATGTTTGCATTGTGTCAGTTGGAAGCAGTCAGCAAGCTTCATTGCGGGTACATCACGCGACACCAAACAAATCGCATATAAATTAATAAAGTAATTCAGTTACAGTAATGCATCAGTCAATTCCACCTGCGCCCAGCCCCCCCCCCCCCCCCGGGCATTAGCCTTTTTTTTCTCATGGATGGCAAATTCCCGGGGGCTGGAGCACTTAAGCTGTCAAATGCCCGGCGGTGGGGACGAAAGTAGAGGGCGAATGCCCCGCCCCCGGGATCGTTTTAATCCCAGTTTTCATTTTTGTACGCTGCAATAGATCGCAAAGTTGTTCTAGCAAAGAAATGAAGCGTGTTTTGAGGCCCAATTCACGTTTTCTGGGGTTCGAAGGTCGCAAAATGAGTTGAATGAGTTGGCAGCAGTTGCAAACCGATGATAAAAAACCATTCAGGCACAAAAACACCGCTAAAATTGTGGCCTGATGTGAAACGCGTAAACATTTTCTAACACAGACGTTTTTAATTATACTTATTGTAGTCCTTGATTTCAAATTTGTAAACTTTTAATATTTCCAAAAGCCGGAATTTTATTAATTACCATATAGAATGAATCAAATGCGGCCTGTTGCGAAAAACGCGACAATTCATTCACGCTCTTGCTATTTGCTTTGAAATTATGGCTTTTTAGATTACAGTACATATTGAAATTAAAAAAAAACATATCTTTAAAAACGTCTACAAGTTTTTCTAGCCCTTGCTGGACAAGCCAACCGCCACAAACTGCTGATCTTTATCTCGGAAATTCTCCATGTCGACCACGTTTTAAAGTTAACAACGTGCGTGTCAAAAGCCCGGGGGTGCCCCCGGGGTTGGCCAATGCCCGGCCCCCGGGTCGCGCTAAATTAGTTAAAGCCCCTCCCCCGGGACTGACAAAGGCTGGCAAATGCCCCGCGGTTGCCCGGGGGGGGGGGGGGGCTGGGCGCAGGTGGAATTGACTGATGCATAACCGGTTTACAGATTGTAGCGCATCAGACTGTCAGATTCAATATTAAAATATTGAATGAAAGGAGAGGGACAAATACAAACTAAGTATGTTTGATGAATGTTAATTCTTTAATCTTGCCCCGCATTCAGTATAAATTGTTCTTCTTGTAGAGCGAATTGTATGTGCTGTAGGTTTGTGATTACTCAGTTTATTACAGTAAGGCTTATGGCAAGAATACCCTTGCAGATAGGAAATGATCCTTCGGCATTCGCCCTCCATTTGTGCGTCAATTTTCACAAAAGTGTTAGTGTAGCATTTTAAGGTTAACTTTGACCAGCATTTGTGCAGCTAGTTGTATGGTCACGAGAGACTTCAAACTTGCAGATTAAAGCTAAACAGCCCTGCGGCTAAAAAAAGTCTCCTTGCGTGTTGCCTTTTTGCGTTATGCCTCTTTGCGTGTTGCCTCTTTGCGTTATGCCTCTTTGCGTGTTGCCTCTTTGCGTGTTGCCTCTTTGCGCGATGCCTTTTTCTGCGCGATACCTATATGATGGTGGCTTTTTTAGTATTTCTTCCTCTTACCGTGGTCTTTCTTTTACCACCTTTGACTCGGTATATTTCAGATTTGACTTAACCCTTTTCACTTTTAGGTTATTGAATTTTGTCATAGATATACCCTCATATAAAAACTAGGTTCCAGGCTCTGAAAAATCCTCGATTAGCATGCCAGGCTTGGTTTAAATGGAAGTATTTAAGCGGGAAAATTAAGAACAAACCCACAAAGTATAGCTTTGCTTACAGCGGAGAAAGATGTTCTTCCGGTTCCCAGGTATTCTCAAATGAGCTGTATCCTTTCCATTTGACAAGATATTTGGTTTCCTAAAAGGATAAAGTGATTCCATCATTCGCTAATGATAAGTTTATTCGAGGCTACGGGCTCAATGTCACAATAAGTTCAGTGAAGTACAGTTTTACTTACATCCCCATCCTGTTTTGTTGCTATCAGCCGCTCGGCCTGGTAGACACCTAAAATTTTCTTTGAAGATGTTTTTTTCTTGCTTTTTTCGTCGTAAAAGAGATCCACAGAGCTCATATTATTTAAAATGTCGTAGGAGATAAGTTTTCCCTGACTGCGATCGTTTTTGTCCGCCATTTTGAAAATGAGATTCCGCTGACAATTAATCACGGGCGCGAAATATCCACATTTCTGGCAATGTTTTGTGCCCAATCAGGAGTCGGCATCTGCTTGGATGTTTGGAGATAGTTCGGTGAGAGTCGGTACCCAGGGGCTCTTTTGTCCGTACTTGAAAACTTTCGTCCCGCCTTTTCTCCCGACTGCCCCTGGGTCTCCGAGGATGCTACTCGTCGCTTTCGTTGCGAATTCTATTGGCGGCATTTTCTTGAAGCGTCGGCCGTCGTTGTTCCCTCTCTTCATCGCTTTCGTTTGCAGGGTAATTGTAGTATTTTGTCGATGCCTCTGTACAACTTTGTGGTCGCTGTAGCCTCTCCTCAATCTCATGTTGACGGTGTTACCTTCGCTGTGCTAAACGATGTTCTCTCTGGTCCGCGGGTTTCTTGTTGTCGTCTGTCACTCCGTTTCTCGCACTGAATTTTAAGTCGGTGTTCTCGCTCCAGAGGAGTTTCGGAGGAAATTTTCCCCGGTGAGGATTTCCAGTCATTTGGTAAATCCAGCGTTTTATATGAGGCTTGCCTTTGGGTGTTATTTGCATGAGAAATTGCTCGTGAATCACCGCTCGTAATTGAGTAAACATTCGCAGAATCAGCTCTTCATGAATAAAACATGATAGTACGCCATGTTGCCTGGAAACGCAAAATGCTCGGTGACGTCACATACTAGATGACGTAAGGGCGGACACTTTGCGATTTAAGCAATAGAAAACGTTTTCCGTGTTTGCATAGTCTGATATAAACACGAGAGGGGTTGGGAGCGGTGGGAAATAACTGTCGAGAATTCTCCCAACCCCTCGAGTGTTTATATTACGATATGCAAACACAGGAAAAAAGTTTCTATTGCTTTTATAAAATAACTTTCCCCAGGAAAAAAAGAGCACAACTCTCTTGTTTAGAGCTTTGATTAAAAGAGAAATTCTTGCCAGTCGCGAAGTATTTTACACGAAGCTTGTACGCTTAATCAGTCTTTGTTTTGCAAAAAAGTTGCTTTTCAAAATACGGGTTTTTCTCGCTTAAGATGTCAGCCAAAGAGAAAAAAAATCAACACAGCATGTTTCTAATGATTTCTCAAGTTTCAACGGACGAGGAAATGGGTAAATAAAGTGAACTTGTCGAGTTTTTTAACTCAAAACCTTTTTCAAAAACGTGCTTGCATGATTAGCGCGCGAAAAGCAAAACATCTTGACGTCACAACCATGTTTACATACTCTTATGCAAACACGCCTCTCGACCAATCAGAGCGTGCGTACTATCTTAGTTATTTTATAAATATAGATTCATATATAGAAAGATGGGGCGTACGCGTTCGAGTTTGCAGCTCACGGGCTAAGACCAACGCGCGGTACACGCGCTTCGCGAGCGACGAGATTATAAACTCGCTCTGCTCACGGCCGCGAGAATAAAAATACGTTATGCAAACTAATATACAGTCCAATACATTGTACTTTTTGGATTGGTAGGATTTAAAGGTTTGTTTTCTAAAAGAATTATTGGATGAGGTTTCTGTGTAAGACAGAGTTATCAAGACTTTGATCGTTCCGGATACCACAAAACCGAATATAGTAATTGTTTTATTATACATGGTTCGTTTTTGGAGGAAATAACGATAAAACACACCGTCGCATGCACTGACGAATACGAAGCCTGCCAATTCACCTGGTTCACAATTCTTTCCATCTCCATAGTATCCCGGATGACAAGTACAGTTGTATCCTCCCTTGGTGTTATTACAGTAGGCATTGGCACCGCATCTGTGGGCATTTTTTGCACATTCATCAATGTCTATAAAAACAGTTTATGATTAGTGCACGGTTATATTGATCAGACGAAAAACACGAGAAAAACATGGTTGGCTGAAGCCTTTTTGATGTGAGACAAATCTCATTACCTATTCCAGACAGAAAGTAAACAGTATTCTTAACTATGAACGAGTAGAAATTGAACTAAAACTTGAAATCGTGGGGATATTTGAGAAAAATTGCTTAAAACGGCAAATAATTAAAGCTATACCTTTCAGTCTTAATTTTCCTAGATTATTTTGAGCGAAATTCGTACCAGCGTATTTCGTAAGAAGAGTGGAATCTGTTAAATCAAAATTGCCCAGCTTTAACTTACCATTCTCACAGTGATCCCCGTCAAATCCAATAGGACACAAACAGCGGTAGTCTTTGCCTGTAAAGCCTGTTTGACAGGTTGCTTTGTTCTTGCAGGGTTTATTCGCACAGGCGTTCTGGGACATGAAAAGAAAACAGACATCCATCAACAGTCCTAGCCTGCGAGAAAGGCTCCCCTATTTGGGCAAGCGAGCGGCGAAGCCGCGAGGGGACGAGTGACCGCTTTCGCGTCTTCTCTAGCCTCGCGTGCCTCTTGTAGGTCTCTATAGCTACTTTTCACGATATCCCCAAATGGAGAGCTTGCTCGCAGGCTCAAATAGTTTCTTAATGGGTAACTTGACTGAGAGCTTATTTCCCAAAAGTAAACAGATAATTTGTACCTTAGCTCCAAAGTATATATATTCAGGATTTTTCTCCATATTTCCCTCTCCTTCTCTTAAAGTGGAATTATTCAGGTCACATTTTCTTGTGGCTCTTTTAAAGTTGTAACTGACGCAGTTTGGTTCCATGTAGCACAAAGTCCGGCAGGATCGTTCTTCTGTGACGTCAACAGTACGAATCACGTGATTTTTGAGGCGCTTTCCACCAACAGTGTGGTAGAACTGTAGCTGGCGACAGGTGCCTGTAAGAAACGAAAATTAATGAGTACTGAAAAAAGCTTGACTTTTACTAGACAAGACCTATCAGTGTACATATAAGGAAAGATTTCTCCAGGTTTTATTTCGGCAAACCACAACTTACTGTTTCAGTTTTTTACGAATCTCAAAATAATCTCTTGCAAAAAACCACTCGAAGGAATTTTTACTCACTCGCAACAAAACATTTACCTAATGTCAAACAGGAAGTTCAACTTAACAAAGAGAAAACAAGCAATATCGTGAATTTTTCCCACAGCACTCCATGTTGCATGATAACAAAAAAAATAATTAGCCGAAAACAAGTACCGGCAATATCAAAAAGGATTCCAATGCCAATTTTTAACTGATAACTGGCCACAAATTTGAGACTAGCTAAACTTTGAATGGTATAATTAAAGGTAAAAAGATATCGATTTTTAACTGGGAGTACTATTATTGGAGTTCAATCTCATTTTTATTACGTTTATTTTTGGCTTTTGCTTAAGGCGTCTTAATTTGTTGGTCTATGTCAGTCTTGTTGACCTCTTCCAACAACTATATTTCTGCGACTGTAAATACACATTGTTTGAGTATAAAATATTGACTAGCTCAATTCTCCATTGATTGTGACCCATTCCAGGACATGAGTGAATCGAGCGAAAGCAAATGGCACTGTATGCCGGTCACCGATCTGAAAGATCTAAATCCTTAAGGTCAATGAGTATATAAGCGTGATTCATATCTGGTTCATAACTTTTAAGAAAACTCATGAGACCAAAATTGCCAATTAATTATCACTTCAATGACTAAAATGAACAGCATTCCAAATAAACACTATGAGTACTATGAGCTACAAATGGCTTTTCATGTGTCACAAGCAATCAGGGGTTGAATATGTTTTCCTTATTTCTAAATACATCGGATTCCACTAAAGGCATATATTTTTAATACTGTTTAATACTAGGTATAACAGTGTATCACACGAGAGCCAACATTTTAAGTTCTTGAAACGTAGATATAATTAAATGACCTTGTTTGATAACCTTTTTAAGTAAGTAAAGAATTGAAATAAAATCAGTTATAAGACTTATACCGGCCTATCCTAAACATTCCTAGCTGGCAATAACAAATAATTAAAATCACAATTAAACTTATTTTAGTATAAACCTTTCCTGTCACCTTTACTTTGATTACTGAATATGAAAAAGGGATAAATCTGCAGGTTACTTATTGGCAATTTGGTTTTCATCGCTGTATTTAATGAGAGTCAGGGAACTATCAGATAGGTCTGACAAAACTAACTTCCACTTGGACTGCAAAATTGTCCGTGAACCGGACAGAACAACTTGATTGTAAACCATAAGGTACAAAGAAAGAAAATAACGAAAAACTGACAATACTTTCGTGGAAGCTTGATAGAACTGTGCACACCTCGAGACAGCTCCTATATCATTACATCAACATGACGAGTGGGTCTTAAAACAAATTATTTACCAATGACAGTTACCTATCAGCCTTTGACCAATCAGCTTACACCCAAAGCTTTAGAAGTGGAAGCGGAAAAAATGAATAATGAATAACGGGTTTAAAAAGAAAATGAATACTCAATATTTGCTGTTGGAAAAATAATTTGACATTTTGATTACCAAGGAGAAGAATGAATTACTGTTTAACGCACCCACTGATACAGTTCCATCAAAGTGCTTTTTGAGAAAACACATTTTAAGGAAAGAATATCCACTACCATAGAGAATTCTTCGTTAAAAAAAAAACAGGGGGACAAAATAAGCAATTAGAAAGCGTCCTGAATGGAAAGAAAATA
The DNA here is from genome assembly GCA_038088405.1 of Porites divaricata. NCBI lineage: Eukaryota > Metazoa > Cnidaria > Anthozoa > Scleractinia > Poritidae > Porites > Porites divaricata. The sequence goes on from JBBMOI010000014.1 coordinate 10,118,943, forward strand.
CTCCGGTTGGCCGATCACAGATGCAATAGACCTTTGTCACGCGGCGGCCATTTTATCTCAGGAGATTTAAAAAGCTTTGTTTATGCACGGCTAGCCTCGTTCTCTTCACGAGGATAGCCGTGCATAATCAGAGCTTTTTAAATCTGGTGAGACAAAATGGCCGCCGCGTGACAAAGTTCTATACAATGCAACTCACCACTTAAGAAACGACAGGGAAACTGGACAGAGTTACCTTTCGCAAAGACTTTTGGGGCTGTTACAAGGGACAGGGAGAAAAAAATTGGTCAATAGCTGACTGGCGCGTTTAGTAACGGTCCCAGAAACAACTGCGGGATGCATTTGGCTTCAGCACTCTTCTCGTTTCTAAAGTGCCGTATGAAAACTTTAAATTTCATAGGTTCCAATTAGTAAATACATGACTGTTAAAGTGCAACTAACCCCCCAATTTTTTTTTCGCTGAGCGAAATCTTCTTATCATCCTGATTACTTGTGCGAAAAAAATTTTGTCATAGCGTTTTTCGATATTTTTTTATAATTTTTCAAAGTTTCAAATTTTGACGGTTCTTGCGGCCACTACCGAGCTCTGTGGAGAATGGGTCCAAGTGTTATTGTGACGTCATCGAAGGAGATCAACTTTCGCGAGCAACACGAACTTCTCTTAAAATCTTCTTCTGGAACCATGCCCGACGCCTGTGTTGTTTTCGGTTGTACGAGAACAGCCGATCCCCAAAGAGGTATCGGGCTTCATAGAATTCCTTTCTTTGATGGTCCACGCGAGGAAAGCATTAAAAGACGAAGGAAATGGGTGAAATTTGTCCAGCAGAGGAGAGCTAAATTAAAGCCAACTAAGCGTGCTCCTTACATTTTAAAAGGGAAGATTTTACACGGATGTTTACCCTTCTTCCCGGGCAGAAAATCCCATCTTGTGTCTTTCCCAGTGTACAGGCAAACAGCCCTCAATTCGAAGGCTCTGCTTCACCTACCAAACCTCAGTCGACTCGAGCCAAAAGGTCAATCGCTAGAAAGGTGAGAAATTCATGTAGTACAATACTTTATGGAAATACTTAAGCTTTATATATAATCTCAACCTTTTGCAAAATCGTTTAAGTTTGGCATTTTATTTATAAGCTTTCTTGTTTTAGATCGTCAAAGAGATGCAGGCGTCAAGCAGCACGAAAACATCTTCTGTTGGCGAGGAAAATTCCGCGAAAGGAATCCAGGCTTTCACACGCAACTTGCGACTCGCGATCACTTTGTTCATCTTCCACTTCGGCCAAATTTGCCTCGGAATCTTCTGAATTAAAACTTCTCTCAGAACTTGAATCACTTAAAGACATATTCCTTTGAATTTGGGTTGTTTTAGTATCCCGCTCGCTTAAAATAATTTCGCCTTTCTCGCTTCTCGGTCATTTACTCTTGAGTACACGGCAGATGTCCTCCTTCGATGACGTCACAACAACATTCGTACCCAGCTCTCGCAAAGACTCGGTAATGGGACACAAAAGACCTAACTTTAAACAGCCATGGAAACGCGAGGATTTTGTCAATCACGAAAATTTTTTTCGCACAAGTAATCAGAAAAACAAGAAGATTTCATTTAGCGAAAAACATTTTTGGGGGTTAGTTGCACTTTAACTTCTCTCCCCTAAAAGCACAATGTACATGTGTTTACGGCGTAAGGATGTTGTAGTTGTGCAGTTCTCTTTCCTTTTTAAAACTTTCTAAAGAATGAACCACAGGGCAAAGGAAAAAGCGGCTCGGGATCTGGAGGGAGAATTTGTGCGTGATATTTTGCTTCATGGGACCGTATATTAGGCCCACAGACGAGCACACAGTAGTGCCAAGCTCAAACTGAACTAGCGCTATCGTTACCAATAGAATCTTCATCACCATCATCACCCTCATCATCGTCGTCATGATTACATGATTGCCTGTTCACACTCAAACGATGAGTGGCAGAAAACAGGTGTCACTGCATTGTCATCCAGGCATTAATAGGGAGCTTAAGCAACTACGACGACGACCACAACGACGACTTCAAAAAAAACTAATTTTAATGATCAAAACAACAGCTCTGCAAGTGTATCACGCTTTTTAGTACATTTCTTTGACGTCCACTGAACGACTACGACGTGAAAACTCCTAATTTGTCGTTTTATAGAGGACGTGAGCATACGACGACGAATTTTCCTTCCTCTTTTTGAACCTTAATAAAATCCTTATGGACTCAACTCCAGGATAAGTCCATGGCCTGCATTTGACATATTAAGCGGGCTCAAATAGACGCGATTAAAAGATTGAAAGAATGCAAGTTCATTTTCTTAACGATGTTTTCACTGCCGTCGTCTTCTTCCTTGCTTAAGGTCCCTAATACTATGATGGTGAATGTTAACGAAGGACAGCAACAACTAACTGCAGAGAAATTTTCATTGATTCTTATGCACTATTTTTCATAAATTTTTTATCAGAACTATACCCCAAACAAACACTAGGGCCATTTATACGAGGAAACATAAGACGCGAACTGTACCATTTATACGTGCATGTCTTATCTAAGACACTGTTCTTGACTCGTTTTCATGTGAATGTTGACCATAGCAACGGCAATCCAACGTGGAGCGCCAAAAATTAACGCATGCGCACTATGCGTTCGCGTCTTATGTAAGACGCGAAGGTCATTTATACGAACTTTTTCTCGTCTTAGCTAAGACGCGTCTTATCTATGAACATGTGTTAAGGGCTGTTCTAAAATTAGACGAAATGTGCCGTTTATACGGAAAATTCGCGTCTTATGTAAGACGCGTCCGTATTTTTCCTCGTATAAATGGCCCTACTGTAATTTGACAGTATTCGTCAGTGTGGTACTAACTGGGTAATCTATGTACGTTATACACCACGCCAAAAGCAAAAAGCAAAAGCAACAATTAGACGACAACAGGTTCGCAATAATAGGGCCATTTATACGAGAAAAAATAAGACGCGTCTTACATAAGACGCGTCTTAAATAAGACGTGAATTTTCCGTATAAACCGCACATTTCGTCTAAAATAAGACGCGTCTTAGCTAAGTCGCGTCTTATTTTAGACGAAATGTGCCATTTATACGGAAAGTTCACGTCTTCTTTTTTCTCGTATAAATGGCCCTAATGACTCCAGATAGCGTTTTTAATGCCCCGATACTTTAATTTCAACCTTGACGAACTATACCCGGGTCGCTAAAGAATAATTTTTGTTAATGCCATTGAACATATTTTACTATTTATCTATATTCTTATCATTAGTTGAAAAAGTATTCTTTTTGCGAGATGGTAAAGCTGAATTTGATAAAAGTATAATACTGCATTTATTTTCGCGCGACTTTATAGACTGAAATATTACGTGGGACTTAAATTTCGCGATTTTGACGAGTCACCGTTTTTCAAGGTATTAAAATTTCGCGAATCAAAAAACAATTGTGCTCGTTTTTTAAACTGCCATTTCTGCGTTTTAGATAATTTATTTAACCATAACGGAATAGAAACGCAACAAGCACCTGCCGTGGCTGAAATGTTCAACAATGTCAGCAACAACATCTTTGAAAAGTACTCGGGTATAAGCAACCGACTAAGTACAGGAAAAAAATTAAATTAACTGGCTAATACTAACTATTGCTTAGTATAAGAATGTTAACAATAAAAAGAGAGAAAATATAATTATAATTTATATACAAATGTTATCAAGCATACGTTACAGAAGGAAATCTAGTTACTTTGTCTTTGCGATATTGTTCACGAGATTCACCGCTAAGGTTACCCATAAAAGAAGGCTCCTTTTTCAAGTTTCAGTTTCTGGATTAAGACCGTTGCCATGGAAACATCGCATCCTTAACCAGGCAGTAATTTTGTCATTTTTGCCCATTTTTCCTTAATATTTCTAATTTCCCGCGGTGAAATGTCTTTAAACTTTGCCTCTTTATATTAATGATATTGCTTAACATTTTAAAGTGGAAAAAACTTGGGGTCGTTAAGACGGTTTTGCCAATATTTTGAAATTTGTAATTTTTCTTAATAGAGGAATTTAGCTCTTACAGATTTTGACAAAAAAATGACAGTACAAAGGTACTGCCACTGTTAAGAAATGAGGCGATTTTTAAAAAAATTTACCGAAGGAAACGCGAGAAATTCACGGTTAATTAACTGCGCTGACGTCACAAAAATCCAAAAAACACGCGTGTTTCGGGGTCGTGTGAGCAAAATACGCGCGCGAGCCATCACGCCCGCATGCGCATAATGCACAAAGCTACTGAAAACATGTGGTTTCTTTGAAGAGTACGAAAGCCATTGTTTTGAAGCCGTTTATTAGTATTATTACGGTGATATCTCGCCAGTTGAAAAAGGAGAGTTAGCGGATTCAATTTTATACCTAACACAGGATGTTTTCTTCGAAGTACTTGACTATTGTAGTTAAAATTCGAACCGTGGTGGTCACTCGTGAGGATGGCGATCGTCGGAGATGAAGACGGTGGTTGTGCAAGGATCGCAATAAGCCCTTCATTTCCTAATCTGCTGTACACTGTTTGCAGATCTCCAAATGTCAGCCCACTTCCGGATACTTTTTCAACCTTCTTCCTCTTTAGGGATAGTTTCGACGGCGAAGTTTTTCTTTAAAAGTCTGTTGTAGAAGATGGCGCCGATCTATAAATCATACATCATGTCCATTGTCCTCAGCTACACGTACAAGACCGTAGGTCTCGACGGACAACTATTGCTTTCTTCAAGGGTCAATCTGTGAGTAAACATTATTTCTCGTTGTGCAAAAACATTTTCTAGTGCATCTTGCATGTGCGTTGAAGGACGTTTGAAACAAGAAAAAATACAAGGATGTTGGTCCGTCGATGGAAAGGTTCCTTCGCTTAGGATGCAAATTACGTGGGAAACCTTTTTTCTGATAAGTTTTTAAAACAATGTAATAGAGTCGGCAAAACAAAACAAAAATTTACACTCCCCGTTATCTTGTCTTAAAGCCACTTCCAGAATAATTAAATCAAATCAAATTTAAGAGAAATAAAGTGATCGAGGAGCTCCGCCAGTGAAGACAATCTTCAGTGTTTGTTCGGGAATTGGCTCGATCTTTCAGATCTTTCCACTGACCGTGAACCAAAGGCCAGAAACAGCAACATTGCTTCCTTCTGATTTAGTGTACTTACTTCTATGTGTTCTAAGTAAAGTTTCCACCCACCATTTACTTCGACTATTTAACGTTTGTCTACTTTTGAAGCGAAAGAATTGATGTCTTTGGAAAATTTCTGCTTTGTTTTTGCATACACTTTACTGTCATGGAGATCGATAGTGACTTGTAACCGGTGTAACATTGTCTCCGCTCATAAATGTTTGACCTACACTAATCAAACTTTTTGCACAATGAGCTTCAACAGAAAGTTAATAAAGTTTTTTGGGTGGATTATTTCGAAACTGCTTGGCCATGTTTGTTTTAATTTTTGCGTAGACGTCGCGCGGATTTTAAAGCTCGCGTCATACTAGTGCTCAGACTGCGCACGGCCAATTTACTCTAGAGAGCCACCTTAAGTGACTGTTTAAAAAGTGCCATTATAGCTTATTATATTGTCTTTGAAAAGCCCCTTCGGAAAAGATAATAAAATATGTATGTATGTATGTATTTAACTCCATGGAGCTACCAGTTGGCTTTTAGATAAGAATCGCCTTAGTGTATTTAAATGGATGTTCAGGCGATAAGACTGTCTTTCCTTGAACAAGTTCGGATATTTCCGCTTTGCTCCATCCTTTTGCAACGTGCTGCTTTCTTACTGCCTGTCAAGTGGTTGTAAAGAATGCTTTTAAAAGGATAAACCAGTGAGCAGCACTTCTGCGAACTTCTTCAGTTGTAAAATTGTTTTGTTTTCTCCTACGCGTTTCGTGTGACTAGCACACACTTCATCAGCCTGAGGGTGTTTTACAATACAACTAAGAGTACCTATATACATACCTAAAAGCGAACTGAATTTTACATTGAACACAAAACACAGTACACCTACGGATTTGCGTGTAGGAACTGCAAACCTCGTGGTTAATTACATCTAGCTAGGAAACGGGCAGAGAAATATTTTGCAAGGTGTGACATATTTGCAATTCAGTTTGGGGCCCACAGTTTTAGCTAAGTATTCCTAGCAGACAGAAAACTTAAATAGCGGTTTTAAATTTCATAAATTAATGCAGTCATTTAGCTTTTCTCAGATTCAGCTTGAACGCAACACGATCTTGTTCAGTAGGCCATTCCCCTTTTGCTCAAGGCCACTTAAAATTGCATATTAAGCATTAACCGACCGAACCATATTAGGTCCAAAAAGAAATCTCTTCATTTATTTGCAAGGTCATATATCTTAAAAATTTATTAAAACTGTTAAGAAAGCCAAATACTCCGTTTTCTATAGAAAGCTGTGTATTAGTGAACACCTGTTAAATTCTATAGTGAGTATTTGCCCCGGGGTATTTGCAGTCGCCTAAAAATGGATCCATGTCTATACAGACACTCAGCAAAACAAACAGTTCAAGGTAAAGTATTCATATCAAAGAGGTATCCTTTTTCGGTCTTAGTCCACAGTAAGATAAATATTTCTACAATTTCAAAAGTTGGCAAAACAAGAAAGAACGCCTGAAAATCAATGAAATTTGCCAAGTCTGAATTCAAAGTGATTTGTGGAAAACTAAGTAAACGAAGATATAGCTCTGCAAAGTCGCCGAATTTTACAGACGTTAATGTATATGATGGGGGCAAGTTCGGACCCCGCACGGTGGAGAAATAAAGCTAGATATATATACTTTCGCTCGCTTTTAACGTATTACATTCAAACTTGATAAGTTTCCTAATTTTAAGCCGTTCTTTCCAGCAGTATCAATGGATATTCGCTAACTGGTCTTTACTAAAACTTGAAAAAACTGAACCGTGGCAGGCCCGAAATTAACCTTAATCATTATTCACTAAATTGATTTCTATTAATGTCTCATCTTTTATCTTATCACTAGATGAAAACAGTTTTCGCAAATATGACATGTTCCCTGTCTGGCAAGTACACCGCACAAACAATGCTTACCTCTACTGCAGAATTGCCCTTGAATTAGACAGAACGACGTCATGGAAGTCCACAGGACAATCATGAGAACGAAAAACATATCGACTAAAACACTTTGAACGTTTCAATAAAATGTCGTTTCGTACTACTGTGGCAGAAATCTTCGCTCCACTCTGTTATGCCAACTTGGATGTTAACGGCATGGGGCAGCAAACAACAAGTGCAGCTGCCTCTGCGGTGTATCGATAATTATTTGCGTCTCTGAGGTTTTTGACCAATTAAAAGCAGCCACAAGGAAATAGAAATTATAATGGACACGGCGATATTTTCTTCCACCTCTGGCTTTGTTCCAGGAGAAATAAGAAGGATTTTTGTTTTGTTTGTTTGTTTTTGTTTTTTCACAAAGGTGCACGGGGGAAATGAAAAAGGGAAAATGAAAACTTTAGCTTGCCTAAATTACCAAAGAACGTCCGCCTCGGCCGTGTTCTTGCAACGGAGAAAATGATTGGATCTAAACAAACTTTTCTAAATCCATTTGTATACAGCTTTTTAAACGTTGTCAAAAAGCCTACGCATGGCAATATGGGCAATCTTAATAAAGAAAATTTCTCTTCTGTCATAAAGTCACAAAGGTAAAAGTTCATGGCGTTTTATAACATTCTATTCCAAAAGGGTGGCAGTATCACCTTTCTTTAATATTTATGTAAAGTAGCCCTCTTCGTTCGCCTTGATCAGCTGTTGAAAACGTAACCATATATATTAGTCCAAAAAAAGTCCAAAATGGTGGCAATATTACTTTTCTTTAATCATTATCATTAATTTTATGTCAAATAATCCTCTTCGTTCGCTTTGATCATCTGTTTTAAATTAAAAAGAACTTTTACCTTGAATCGAGGTAGGCGCATTGAGGGCTATTACCACGATGATAGAAGAATAACTCGGAAAGTTCCCATCGTTTTGTGTGAATGAGGTGAAGGGCACTACATTTTGACCAAAGTATATAGGATTTACAAACTGCCCATGCCGCATGACTTAAGACTATGACATCGTCAGTATTGAAATACATCTTAGTCAATCTCGTTCCCAGGGTTCTCTCCTACCCGTCCCTACGGAGCGAGAGAGAGAGAGAGACCCTGGTTGGGTCTGGTCACGTGGTTCCAGAACAAAATTAATTCCGAGGGAGGAGTCCTTTGTCTCTCATGTTTTTGTCTGGTTCGTTTTCACCGTTGACACAATGATCGCAAGGGCAAGATAGATTTGCTAATCCTCCAACTATAACTGAAATTCGGGAAATTTCTGCCTAAAAAGAACTATCACCAGATAAACAAGCGAATTACCAGCGGAGAAATAAAAAACTCACGTTATCGCAGTTAAACCGATGACAACAATTACTTAACAGTTTAATATTATGCTTCCAGTAAAATCATCCATATTTAGTTATGTTTGGATAGGAAACTATATGCTTGTCAAAACCTCGGGGTTTGCCTCGGGGTTAGCAAATAATGCCCGGCCCCCGGGCAGCGCAAAATTTGCTAATGTCCCACCCCGGGGGACTGACAAGGCATTCAAATGCCCCGAAGTAGCCCGGGGGGATGGGCGCAGCTGAAATTGACTGATGCATTACAAGGGCAAAACCACAGCAACAAATCAGTATGATCAGCCGAATCTTGAGTAGACCTGGATAACTAAAATCTCCAATACTAAATCATAAAAACGGTAAACTGATCCCTACTGAAGGGAGAGTGAGAGAAAAAAAATTAAAGACAGAAAACAAAAATAGAAGGGCTTTCATCTTGTATTTGAACTCGTTTTTCTTTTCTAGACTAGCCCCCGTTGAAGGTTTGTGTTGCAAACCGAAATATCCGGCAAATATAATTCACCGTTCGATTTTTGTTTCCTTTCCTTTTATATCTTTCTCTCACTCTTCCTGCCGCAAGGATCCAGTCAGACTGTTTTAAAATATGGTACTACATGTATAGCGATACTCACGCTGACGTCACCTAATAATGTGCCAACCAGAGACGCATTGGTTCTTGTAACAAAAGATTCTTTTGTTTCACTCGTTACAAATTTGAATAATAGACCTTTTTACCGATACGGCGGCCATATTGAATTAATTCGATTTAAGGAGTATTATAGGATGCCCAGGGGGCATGAGGGCAATTTGTTTGTATTTTCGAGCGCTTTTCGGGACATTTTTTCTTAAAATTTTCTTAGAATAAGATTGTAATGGGAAAAAAGATCCTTGTGCCGTGTTTGGATGTAATAATGATCGCCTTTTTCTAGTTTAGTATTAAATATAGTCTTTCACTGTATATTTCTCGGGAAAAGGGCGTTCATTATATACATCAAAACGTTAACGAAGGACAACAACAACCAACATGCAGAGTAACTTTCAATGACTTTTATCCATTTTTTTTCGACTTCAGATCAGAGCTATACCCCATACAAACGCTGTAAATTTACGGTGATTCGTGCTGAGCCTGAGTAACCTGCAGTGTGCGTAACTCGAAAGCGATGGAAACAAACGGGTTCTCGAGTGTTTTAATATACACGTATATGCTGTAAATGAATCCATTGTTCGAGGCCCTAAAGATTATTTATTAATGTTTCCAGTCCAATACGGCCCTAGTTTTTCCCCATTCGCAATTATGTAGAACAGTATTGTTTAGTTCAAAAATCTACAAGTAAATCTAATAGAAAACATGAACTGACTGGGAAGTTAATAAATACTTTATTTACCTCTTCCGTTATAATCTACTTCTGACTTCAACGTTTGTGTGCAAACTGCAGCTCATAGAGATTGCCAGATTGTCAGATTGCCTGCCGTATAAACACATAGAATGTGATTTTGATACAACAAAAACTCCAACAAACAAAATTTTCTTCCGTGGTGTTTTCTTGTCACTGTACCAAAATGTATCCTATGGCCTTGGTATGCTTCTCAACTTTATCACCATAGAAACTAGCTTCGTTTCCACACGCATTGATACTTGCGTCGTTTTCTGAACTCATGTAGTTGTTGCTGAACTATCAAATGGTGTCTTTCTTGAACTATGGTGTCTTTATTGCACTATACAAACGAGGAAAACTGGCTTATTGAGAAGTGATACCACACGCCTACTGGGAAATTACCACAGAACTACACCCGCAAGATGTTGGGACAATGCAAGCAAGCCCCCCGAAAAGTGATGAACTGAACTGAGCGTTTGCTCTTAATTTCAATCAATAAATAAAAAACAGATTTAACTGTTGCCCCTATACTCCTACTATTAAACGATCACCTGCCTTATCACGCATAAAATCCAAATAAACATGTATTGATACTTGTGTCGTTTTCTTAACTCAATGACATGTAGTTGTTGCTGAACTATACAAACAAGGAAAACTGAATTAACCCAGATCAGTTTCTTCTTACTGCACCAAAATATATCCCGTTGTCTCAATATGCTTGTTGCCATTATCTGGAGAATGTTGAGCCTCGTTACCACATGAGCTGCTATTATCAGGATGTCCACCAGTACCAAACCCGATTCTAGAGTCACAGTTAGCGCAATCGTTTTCGTTGTTGCCGAGGAAACCGATTCTTGCTTTGGAGTGTTTATCACCACCAACAGCATTGAATCCTTCCTTGTTACAGTTGTCTTGCAAGGAGGCGTCCGTACCAATCGGTGACTTCCACGTGTCACGACCCAACGAGGTGTTGCGGTATTGCCCATCAGCGATCAGAGAGTACAAGGAATTCGCCTGCTTGTTGATGACAATAAAACTGATCTGCTGACGGATCCTCATACCAAGGCAGATCTTGGAGAAGGATGTGTTCCAGTAGGTGGGAAGCTTCGTTTCTTGGGTGTCAAATCCAGTCTTCCCTCCAGTAGGGTTAAAGGCTTCCTTGTTGCTCCAAAAGGCGCCATCGTAGTGAAAAGTTGTCTGTAATAGAAGAAATAGTAAAAATGTAATTAAAAAATAAAAAAGGGTCATAGGTTTCAATTACAAACGACAGCGACGTCCTCGTTTTGTTAGCATTGACTGAAATATACCGAAGTAAGCAAACTAAATGGTCACCGCCAAATAACAATAAAAAAGAAAAACAAGTACCGCATTCATTTACAATTAATGTAATTGAAAAATGTTATATAATTATACTTAACCCTTGCTTTTTACACCCATGAGCCCTAAATAATTTGTATGAAAATCCTTTTGGCAATTTTTCCTATGCTTCATTTTGATATTAAATCATAACCTTTGTTTGGCAAAATAGATGAAAGGAAGTTTTCTTAAAGACCTTAGATATTTAGTGATGCACCAATTGATCACTTTGTATTTCATCCTTTTACTCAATTGCCGGTTTTTACTAACACACCATCAAAAATTGAAATCAAAACCGTTCAAAGATAAATCCCAGAATTTGAGAGATGAAAGGAGGAAATATGCAAAGACCCTCGCCAAGATTCAGGTCGGTGCAATTTTTCACATGCGAGAAATGTTGTTGTCCATCTGGTGAGCGGCCGGAAACAAACAGAAACATCTGACTCTGAGTTTTGTTATATATAGCATCGTTCTGGAGAAAACGTATTTCTGATCTGATTCAGTTGATTTGTTCGACGCGTCCTATTAGTCCGACTTCTGACCCAACAGACGATCTTAACTATAAATAAAGGATCGGTCAAAACCTCTAGTGTGTCATGACAAAGTGGATTCTCTATATATGTCACACGTGTACAAGTCATGAACGCCTTAAATTAAGTGCCCATATTTTATATCAGTCACGAATGATCTCGCTTTATCGATGTCAGTCGTTGTAATTTGTGCATACTCGTTGAATAAATGCATAACAATGACCATTAGCGGCCCCCCGTGACCATAAAAGCCCAGGGAAGCACTCAACAAAGTTTTATACGGGTAGGCAGTAGTCATGCTCCAGCAAAATTAAGCCTCGTTGGTGCCTAGTTAGTGTCTAGTAAGGTCTAGTCAATGACGTCACCTCATTAGTAAAACATATGTGTCTAGTAAGTGTCTAGTCACTGCCTTCCTCCATACTAATTATGTCCCTTCCTCCATATATAATTAAGTAGATGGGTTTACTAATGAGCTTCTCCCTACTACAATAGGCACAATAGACTTGCCTATGCTTGCCCGGGCTCTTTTAACCCTGATTGGCTCATGTAGAATCTATTATTTCTTCAAAATAAAAGCGGGTAGATTTCGAAAGCGCGGCCTATCTTTCTCGCAATCGCTTTGCTAAGGAAAAAATTTTTTACTATCACCAATATTCTTTAAAACATGTGCTCTCCAGTTTCTATTGTTGTGGCAGAAATTGTTATGCAAAACATCGAGGAACAAGCCCTAGCTACCTACAAGCGAACTATACCTCTTTTGTTACGCTACTTTGACGACACATTCACTGCCGTACACAAAGACGGAATCGACGATTTTCACGAACACCTAAACAGACAAAACAGACATACAGTTCACCAAGGAGATCGAAGAAAATGGTAGGATGCCTTTCCTACGCTGTTTGGTCACTCGTGACAACAACAGACTACGAACGACTATTTACAGAAAACCGACACATACCGACCGATTACTAGACCAGTCATCGTACAACCCGACCTCTCACAAGGCTACAACCATACGCCGGACTTTGACGAGACGAGCAAAACTAGTTTGCGACTCGCCGGACAGCCTACAAGACGAGACTGACTACCTGAACAACGTTTTTAGTAAAAACAACTACAACACGAACTTTGTTAGAAGGAACACTCACAGTAACACTGATTCCAACACTCAGACCAACGTCAACTCTGGCCCCGTTAGGACAGCGACTATACCGTACATCAGAGGCACCTCTGAAACTATCGCACGTAATTGCTACAATCTTACGATATACGTGTTGCACACAAAGCGATAACCCCTTTACGACAACTACTTACTAATGTCAAGGACAAAGACAAACCGGAGGACAGACAGGGAGCAGTATACAAGATCAAATGGTGCGACTTCCAGGCTAATTACATTGGTGAAACCGGCAGAAACCTTAGAACGCAACTGACTGAACACAAGCGAGCAAAGTGATTATTTTAAATATTCATTTTTTCATAGATATATTAATGATTGGAACTCTTTGCCTTCTGAAGTAATGTCATCTCCTAGCCTTCAGTCTTTTAAAGTTTCACTGATTAAGTACCTTCGCTCATAATTTTACCTTAAAATACTAGGCATAGTGTCTTTAATATAAGTTTATGCATTATTATTAGTCATCTAGGCTTATAATTTATAGCATAATTTTTAGTCTTTTAATTACATGTTTATATATTAATTTTTTTTTTTTTCTTTCTTTTTTCTTTTTGGAGGGTATGTCTTAGCATGGGAATTTGGTTTCCCCCTACTGCCGTCCTGTTAACCATTTTTGCATTTTTGTTTGATTGTATATATTAGTATTAGTTCATTTGTATCAGTTATGTATGGTTACGAACTGTGATTAAAGATTAAAGATTAAAGAAATGGTGACGTCAACAATCACATTGCTGAACACCTGGGACTCTACGACATGTACGTATTCTACAGACTACTGTCAACGACTCACTTTTTAGAAAGGCGGTTTACTAACTTAGAACAAACGCCACTGAATCGTAATCAACAGTTACAGGCACTGTACAAACGACTTACTGACGAAATCAAGCAAAACTAGCCACGAGAGAACAGCTGGACAACTGGCAATTTGACTAATAATAGACGACTGTTTGACTGTGACAACAGACGGATCGAAACGTACCAATTACATTACGAGTCTTCATAGCCAATAAGATCACGGCTTAACTGACAGACGACCAATAACATCACGACGTAATTGACCAATCAGGTCAATAACCTGAGTATAATACCATCAACTGACGTGATACAGCTCACTTTGACTCTGAAGATGACTACCGCACAGGTTAATTGTCGAAAGGTCAGTCTGACTGTCAACAAAAACAGTCCTACTCAGGACTATGTTCACCAGGACGGTCAAACTCAATTCATATTGCGCACATTCTATAAAAATATTCATATGCGCATAAAGAAGTACGTATTATACTTTGTTTCCATCTATCTTCATAACCAGCGTCCATCCACCAACTCCGCATGAGTCATTTTCAGTAGGGGCCACATTCATGTTGCAATAAATGTCAAAGATATCATCTCCCAAAATCAGTGGGAAGGCTTTGCTTTCAGTTGATCTGCAAGGAACAAAATACCTTAACATAAAGGAGGCCCGGGGATCGACTATAATCTACAGTTCAATCGCCAGTAAGGCAAATCGGTTGATACGCAAACTACTAAGCTTTTTCTGTACGTACTGTAAAGGTATCTGATTAAGTTTAGATAAGTTTCATTTGTGGCACCACCACCATCATATGTACTGCTGGCAGGAATTAATTTATACCGGATATATTAATTTAGACAATTCCAACTGAAACCTGTTTGTTAAGTATAAACCATTTGATTTACCGGAAAAGCTAACTTTAACCACTGCCATTGAAATAAGCACAAAATTTTTAAAAAGTAAATTAAAAATTATCACCTGGTCAGCTAGTGACTTTTATGAGTATCGTACCCGAGCCCAAAACACACTCGTGTGATACAGGTCAGTGGGCGCATGAGTGACCCATTTTGACAGCTGTCAAATAACCTATATTTTAATGGCGTATATCAAGTGACAAAATTGACAGGTTACAGGTTTTTCATAACTGGTCGGTGCCCCCTATGAGCACCCGACCTCTCAGGGTCAAAAAAGGTTGACAAATTTCTTCATTTTACTTAAAAACCTAAAAAAAAATTAAAACTGGAGTTTTCACTCACATTTTCTTGTCAAAAAGATCTTTACACGTTGAAACTGTTACAAAATAAAAGAAGGAAGATAATCAATAGATATTCTCAGATGTTTCAACGCGCGAGTCATCGTATATCCAGTTGGTTACATTGATTACTCAGGATATCGCAAATACCGAATCTAATAGTTATTTCATTATTCACTGTTTTGAAGGAAATTATAACGCACCGTCGCACTAAACACAGACTACTATTTTACAAAAATGAATACAGGTTGCTCTTGGAAATCATGAAATGCGTGCGCAGACTACTAATTTGACTGATTTGTTAGTTAATTATCTGCTGCAGATAATCTGAAGGTTGCGTTGATATCCAAAATTAGCTGTAGGCTTCTAGCCAATGAGAAGACAGATAGTGAATGAGTGTAATGTATAATAACGTAATTTATCAAGCATTCTCTTAGTCGATATGAAGTCTGCTCACTCACCTGGTTCACAATTCTTTCCATCTCCATAATATCCCGAGTGACAAGTGCAGTTGTATCCTCCCTTGGTATTATTGCAGTAAGCATTGGCACCGCAGTTATGAATATTTCTTGCGCATTATAAAACAGATTATAATCAATCCACCTGATGGTTTTATTAATCATAAGAAAATCGTGAAAAAACAGTTTATGATCAATCCATGGCTATATAGGTCAGAAGAAATACGCGAAAAAGGCATATTTGGTAGAAACCTTTTGATATGAGACAAACCGGCTAAGTACCTATTCTAGAAAATATTTAAAAAGCAGAGGACTCAGGTTGAAAATTGCCACATGCCAACATTTCTCAATTCCAATTCGATCCGAAATGTTGTAGCCGATAGTAAATAAAGAACCACTTTGTGCATACAAAGAAAGTTCGAAACATTTATTTATTTATCTATTTATTTTTATTTCATTAGTCATTCAAAGGGACACCATACTAATACATACCTGAAAACACTAAAAATATATTCGTAGAAATTGAAGTAAATTAAAACTTGAAGTCGTCGGGATGCTTGAAGTGAAGAATCGCTTCAAAACGGCGCAAGAAAGTTATGCCTTTCAGTCTTAAATATCGAAGATTATTTTGTGCGGCAAAATTCTATCGTACTTGCAAGATCAGAAGCGTGCAAAAATTCTGGTAAATCGAAATTGTCCATTGTTTGCTATAACTTACGTACCGTTATCGCAATGCTCTCCGTCAAATCCAACAGGACACAAACAGCGGTAGCCTTTACCTGTAAAACCGGTTTGACAAGATGCTTTGTTCTTGCAAGGTTTATTCGCACATCCGTTCTGGACACGAAAAAACAAAAAGACATCCATTAATACTTCCTTAATGGGTAACTTGACTTTAAGCTTATTTCCCAAAAGTAAACAGATAATTTGTACCTTAGCTCCAAAGTATATATATTCAGGATTTTTCTCCACATTTTCCTCTCCTTCTCTTAAAGTGGAATTATTCAGGTCACATTTTCTTGTGGCTCTGTTAAAGTTGTAACTGACGCAGTTTGGTTCCATGTAGCACAAAGTCCGACAGGATCTTTCCCCGGTGACGTCAACAGTACGAATCACGTGATTTTTGAGGCGCTTTCCATCAACAGTGTGGTAGAACTGTAGCTGGCGACAGGTGCCTGAAAGAAACGAACATTTTAAAATGAGAACTGAAAATAGCCTCACTTTCACTAGACAAGACCTTCTGTACATATAAGGAAAGATTTCTCCAGGTTTTATTTCTGCAAACCACAACTTACTGTTTCAGCTGTTAATGAATCTTAAAACAATCCCTAGCAAAAAACCACTCTAAGGAAATTTTACTCACTCGCAACAAAACAACTTAATGTCAAACAGGAAGTTTAACTTCAAAGAGAAAAATAAGCAATATCGTGAGTTTTTCCCACAGCACTCCAAGTTGCATGATAACAAAAAAATAATTAGTCGGAAACAGGTGCCGGCAATATCAAAAGGATTCCAATGCCAATTTTTAACTAATAACTGGCCACCCAGCTTGAGACTAGCTAAACTTTGAATGATAATTAAGGGTAAAAAGACATCGATTTTTAACTGGGAGTACTATTATTGGAGTTCCCTCTCATTTTTATTACGATTTTTTATGGCTTTTGTTTATTATATAAGGCGTTTTAATTTGTCGATCTATGTCAGTCTTGTTGACCTCTTCCAACAACTATATTTCTGTGACTGTAAATACGCATTGTTTGAGAATAAAATATCGACTGACTCAATTCTCCATTGATTGTGACCCATTCCAGGACATGAGTAAATCTGTATGCCGATCACCGATCTGAAAGATCTAAATCCTTAAGCTCAATGAGTATAAGTGTGATTCATATCTGGTTCATATCTTTTAAAGAAAACTCAGGAGACCAAAACTGCCAATCAATTATCACTTCAATGACTAAAATGAACAGCGTACCAAATAAACACTATGAGTACCACCAACTACAATTAATGGCTTTTCATGTGTCACAAGCAATCAGGAGTTGAATTTGTTTTCCTTATTTCTAAATACATCGGATTCCACTAAAGGCACATATTTTTAACCTAACACACGAGAGCCAACAATTTTAAGTTCCTCAAACGTAGATACAATTAAATGACCTTGTTTGATAACCTTTTTAAGTCAGTAAAGAATTGAAATAAAATCATTTATGAGACTTACACCAGCCTATCCTAAACATTCCTAGCTGGCAGTAACAAATAATTAAAATAATAATTAAAATCATTTTAGTCTAAACCTGTCCTGTCACCTTTACTTTGAAACCGTTTATAACATGTTAAGCCCATAGATTAGTGAATATGAAAAAGTGATAAATCTGCAAGTTACTTATTAGCAATTTGGTTTTTTATCGCTGTAGTTAATGAGAGTCAGGGAACTATCAGATAGGTCTGACAAACTAACCTCCACTTGGACTGCAAAATTGCCCGTGAACCGGACAGAACAACTTAATTGTAAACCATAAGATATAAAGAAAGAACATAACGAAAAAATGACAATACTTTCGTGGAAGCTTGATAGAACTGTGCACACCTCAAAACAGCTCCTATCATTACATCAACATGACGAGTGGGTCTTTAAACATATTATTTACCAGTGGCAGTTACCTAATAATATCAGCCTTTGACCAATCAGCTTACACCCAAAGCTTTAGAAGTGAAAGCGGAAAAAATGAATAATGAATAACGGGTTTAAAAAGAAAATGAATACTCAATATTTGCTGTTGGAAAAATAATTTGACATTTTGATTGCCAAGGGGAAGAATGAATTACTGCTTAGCGCACCCATTGATACAGTTCCATCAAAGTAATTTTTAAGAAAACACATTTTAAGGAAAGAATTTCCACTACCATAGAGAATTCTTCTGTTAAAAAAAAAAAACAGGGGAAAAAAATAAGCAATTAGAAAACGTCCTGAATGGAAAGAAAATACTAAAATACTCCGGTTGGCCGATCACCGATGCAATGGACCTTTGCCACGCGGCGGCCATTTTATCTCAGGAGATTTAAAAAGTTTTGTTTATGCAAGGCTAGCCTCGTTCTCTCCACGAGGATAGCTGTGCATAATCAAAGCTTTTTTAAATCTGGTGAGACAAAATGGCCGCGCGTGACAAAGTTCTATACAATGCAATTGAACACTTTAGAAACGACAAGGAGACTGGACAGAGTTAACTTTCGCAAAGACTTCTGGGGCAGTTACTAGGGACAGGGAGAAAAATTGGTCAATAGCTGACTGGCGCGTCTCCAGCAACGATCCCAGAAACAACTGCGGGATGCATCTGGCTTCAGCACTCTTTTCGTTTCTTAAGTGCCGTATGAAAACTTTCATAGGTACCAATTAGTAAATACATGACTGTTAACTTCTCTCCCCTAAAAGCAGAATGTACATGTGTCTACGGCGTAAGGATGACTGATGTAATTGTGCAGTTCTCTTCCCTTTTTAAAACTTTCTAAAGAATGAACCACAGGGTAAAAGAAAAAGCGGCTCGGGATCTGGAGGGAGAATTTGTGAGTGATATTTTGCTTTATGGGGCCGTATATTAGGCCCACAGAAGAGCACACACTAGTGTCAAGCTCAAACTGAACTAACGTTATAGTTACCATTAGAATCGTCGTCACCATCATCACCCTCATCATCGTCGTCATGACTACATGATTACCTGTTCACACTCAGACGATGAGTGGCAGAAAACAGGTGTCACTGCATTAATATTAATACCATGATGGTGAATGTTAACGAAGGACAGCAACAACTAACTACAGAGGAATTTTCATTGATTTTTATGCACTATTTTTCATAAAAGAACTATACCTCAAACAAACACTGTAATTTTACAGTATTCGTCAGTGTGGTACTAACTGGGCAACCTATAGCTATGTACGTTACACACCACGCCAAAAGCTAAAAGCCAAAGCAACAATTAGACGACAACAGGTTCGCAATGATGACCCCAGATAGCGTTTTTAATGCCCCGATAGTTTAATTTCAACCCTGACGAACTATACCCGGGTCGCTAAAAAATAATTGTAAGTAGAGCTAATTGTTCCAAATGTTTGTTAATGCCAGTGAAAATATTTTGCTATTTATCTATATTCTTATCATTAGTTGATACAGTATTGTCTTTGCGAGATGGTAAAGCTGAATTTCTTAAAGTAGTATTTACCCTTATTATCACTTATTTTCGAGCGACTTTAATTTCGGGAATTTGGAATTATAGAAATATTTCTCGGGACTTAAATTTCGCGATTTTGACGAGTCACCGTTTTTAAAGGTATTAAAATTTCGCGAATCAAGAATACTGGTGCTCGTTTCTTATACTACCATTTCTGCATTTTAGATGATTTATTTAACCATAACGGAATAGAAACGCAACAAGTACCTACAATGGCTGAAATGTTCAACAATGTGAGCAACAACATCTTTAAAAGTATACGGGTATAAGCAACCGACTAAGTACAGGAAAAAAAGTATAAAATTAACTGGCTAATACTAACTATTGCTATAAGAATGTTAACAATAAAAAGAGAGAAAATCTACCACAGAATAAATATTTTGGTTATAGTGTAAATCTATAACAATTTATATACAAATGTTCAAAGCCGAGGAAATTAGTTAGTTCTCCGTCATATAGTTCTTAGTAAGTGACTGTTTAAAAAGTGCCATTATAGCTTATTATATTGTTTTTGAAAAGCCCCTTCGGAAAAGACAATAAAATGTGAATGTATGTATTTAACTCGACGGAGCTGCCAGTTAGCTTTTAGATAAGAATCGCCTTAGTGTTTTAGCTTGTTTTAAAATGGATCTTCAGGCGATAAGATTGTCTTTCCTTGAACAAGTTCAGATATTTCCGCTTTGCTCCATCCTTTTGCAACTTGCTGCTTTCTTACTGCCTGTCAAGTGGTTGTAAAGAATGCTTTTAAAAGGATAAACCAGTGAGCAGCACTTCTGCGAACTTCTTGAGTTGTAAAATTGCTTTGTTTTCTCCTACGCGTTTCGTGTGACTAGCACACACTTCATCAGCCTGAGGGCGTTTTACAATACAACTAAGAGTACCTGTATACGTACATAAAAAGGAACTGAATTTCACATTGAACACAAAACACAGTACACCTACGGATTCGCGTATAGGAACGGCAAACCTCGTGGTTCATTACATCTAGCTAGGAAACACTGGGCAGGGAAATATTTTGCAAGGTGTGACATATTTGCAATCAGTTTGGGGCCAGCAGGTTTAGCTAATTATTCCTAGCAGAGAGAAAACTTAAATAGCGGTTTTTAAATTTCATAAAATTAATGCTATTTCGCTTTTCTCAGATTTAGCTTGAACGCAATATTATCTTACTCAGTAGGCCATTCCCCTTTTGCTCAAGGCCACTTAAAATTGCAAATTAAGAATTAACCGACCGAACCATATTTTAGGTCCAAAAAGAGATCTCTTCGTTTATTTGCAAGGTCCATATATCTTAAGAAATTGTTAAGACTGTTAAGAAAACCAAATATTCCGTTTTCTACAGAAAGCTGTGTATTAGTGAACACCTGTTAAATTCTATAGTTTAATTACTGCAAAACCAGGCAGAGTAAGTATCTTTGGTCTAAAAATGGATCCATGTCTATACACTCACTCAACAAAACAGACAGTTCAAGGCAAAATATTCAGATCAAAAAGGTATCCTTTTTCGGTCTTAGTCCATTAAGATAAATATTTCTGCAATTTCAATAGTTGGCAAAACAAGAAAGAACGCCTGAAAATCAATAAAGTTGCCAAGTTTGAAAGTAGTTTGTTTAAAAGTAACTGAACGAAGATATAGCTCTGCAAAGTCGCTGAATTTTACAGACGTTAATGTATTATGGGCACGTTCGGGCCTCCCACCATACAAAAGTCGGTAAAATTTCGCGACTTTGTCGACTTTATCTGCGCTCGCTTTTAACGTATTACATTTAAACTTGGTAAGTTTCCTAATTTTACGCCGCTCTTTCCAGCAGTATCAATGAATATTTGCTGAGACTGGTCTTTCCTAAAACTTGAAAAAAAACTGAACCTTGGCAGGGTCTATTTAAGACAATGAACTTGGAGAACTACCCAAAATTAATGTAAATCATTATTAACTAAACTGATTTCTATTAATGCCATCTTTTTTTATACTGTGAAGGCTTACCTCTACTGCAGAATTGTCCTTGAATTAGACTGAACGACGTCACTGAAGTCCACAGGACAATAAGAACGAAAAACATAACGACTAATTAAAAGCACTTTGAACGTTTCAATAAATGTCCTTTTGTACTACTGTGGCAGAAATTTTCAGTCCACTCTGTTATGCCAACATGGATGTTAACGGCATGGGGCGGCAAACAACAAGCGCAGCTGCTTCTATATATATCGATAATTATTTGCGTTCTCTGAGGTTTTGACCAATGAAAAGCCATAAGGAAATAGAAATAATAGACACGGCGATATTTTCTTCCACCTCTGGCTTTGCTCCAGGAGAAATTACAAGCATTGTTGTTTGTTTTGTTTCTTGTTGTTTGTTTGTTTGTTGTTGTTTTTTTCCACAAAGGCGCACGGGGAAATAATAAAGGGGAAATGAAAACTTTTAGCTTGCTTAAATTACCAAACAACTTCCGCCTCGGCGGCCCATGATTTGCCTTTTCTGAGCAACAATTTGGTTTCAGAAATTTCGAAACCAACCTTCAAAAAAATATGGTATTCTAAATTTCCTGAGAAAACCAAAATATATAAGACATGTCACAAAAAAAAGAATTGTTGAAAGCATTGTTGCAACCAGCGGTGGATGCGTATTAATACATATACACTCGTTTACAAAAAGGTTGACATTTCAAATATATATATGTCTTTTGTTTCTTTGGGCGAAACAAAAGAAAAAACAAAAGGTATATATATTTATATATATTTCTGAAATGTCAACCTTTTTGTAAACGGGTGTATATATATACAATATAGGAAGCCTGTGTTACAATTTTTCCGTAATAAAGTGCTCGATACATTAAAGTAGAGCATGATATATAAATATAGGAAATAGGAAAAAAACTACACTTTCATCCCGACAAGCCTGTTTCGTGATCACTCACTCTTCAGGGGATTTAATGATAAGAATAGTCGATGGTTTTGAATATTCTTATCATTAAATCCCCTGAAGAGTGAGCGATCACGAAACAGGCTTGTCGGAATGAAAGTGTAGTTTTATTCCTATTTCCTATATATATATATATAATATATATATAAAAATAAAACGATGAATTGAAATCTTTCAACTTTTGATCATTATAATCACTGCTCCTCTCAGAGTTGAGCGCTCTACAAATTTATTCTATTCAAGTTCAAGAAGTATAATATATATATATTAGTCCAGGAGCATATTGTAAGAAATATAGCTCCCGTGGGAAGTTCGAGCTGAAAGCAAGCAACTGGTCTAGAAGTATTAAGAAGACTTCAAATAACAAGAAAAATCTTGTTGCCAGTTTTGAAACCCGCACCGAGGCTTTTCAGGGGGGGTTAAAAAAGTAGCCTAATAGACTATGCGTGAAAACGAGGTTGGAGAATAAAATGTCTTAAAACTTTACAAACTGTGGATAAAATGACACCAAAATAACAGGAGATGTTAAACTCGATGTTGTCAGTTTTTTCCATAGCCAATGAGACACTTCACTAGTCACGCGACGAAGCTAGCATGAAAACGAGGCTGCTAAATATAGCCTCTTATAGTTCTTATAACTGTGAATAAACCGAAACCAAAATAACGGGGAAATAAAACGCAATGTTGTGAGTGTTTGCCTAAGCCAGTGGGACACTGCCACTAGTTCACGTCACAAAGCCAGCATGAAAGCGAGGCTGAGCTATAAACGTATTATAACGCTACCTCGATGACTTCATTTTTTGGGCTTAGGCAAAACCTCACTCACTAGTGGCTGCATTAGATTTTCTCTGGGATACTAAACTATTATGTCTAATCACATGGCCAAAGTAACACAGAAATTTGCTGGTTTGTAAAATTTTTGACTGATCCTTTAATGTTGACAAAAATACTGTATTTACATCCAGCATCCAATGTTTTACAGATAAGAGATCGATGTTTCAGCTGTGGTGTACAAGAAATTGTCATGCATATTTTGACAAATTCCCCTCTGACTGAACAACTACATAAATCGGCGTAGTTTAGCTCAGCATCTCTCCTTAGCGCATTTGCACTTAATAAGGTAGATAATGGCGTCTGTAGCAGGTGGTAGTTTCGTCATGACAGGCACCCAATGATTTTCATCCGCCGTCAAGCCAAAGTTTTCTGGAAATGGAAGGGTGGGATTTGTGACTTCGTCATTATTCCACGCTAGAAGTTGATAGTAAGTTCTTACTATTGCTTGACTTAGTGCAGCTTGGGTTGATGGTAGCCCTTCTGACTGCGCTTGTTTCTGGTGGTTGTTTCTTTCGAAACAACCATCATCTGAGCTATTTCACCCTAGAAATATTTGTCCTTGGTACATCTACATTTTATTACGTCGGTAAAGTCGATTAGACATCACACCAACTTTCTGTAAGAAGTAGAACACATGGCAGGTAGCATAGAATAGGTGAACGTATATGTATGTACAGATATAAAAAGAAATATATCAAAATGAGATTAATAAATACAACATCCTAGTTGTGTCTCATTCATATTTCAGATAATTTGCTAAATTTGTTTTAAAACAGTTCAGTGACTTAGAATTTACAATGTCTGAAAGCAAAGAATTCCATTCACATATGGATCTAGGAAAGAAAGAGACCTTGAAAACGTTCTTCTATAAATTTTGTGTATTCTATACTTAAATGCATGGCTCCTATATGTGTTCTGGTCTCGCTATTCGGCACGAAGTTTTTAATACCAGACTATGTCTCAGTTTGTACATTACTGTTAAGCTGTTTTTCTTTCTTCTCATTTCTAAAGTATCCCATTCCAGTTCTGCTAAGCACATCTGTAACGCTAGCTATTCGGTTGAAATTCTGGAAGCAAAAACGTGCCGCCTTTCTTTGAACCTTTTTTAGTGTGTGCACGTCTTTCTTGTAGTGCGGGTCCCAAGAGGAGCTCGCATACTCTAGTTTAGGTCCAACAATGGAGCAATATGGAGATTCGTTCACATTCTTCAGGCAATTCCAGAGATTAAGTCTAATCAACCCTAGGGTTTTACTAGCATTTGTTGAGATTGAAGCAATATGCTGGGACCACTTAAATGGTAACCCCTAGATACGAGATAGATTCAACTTGATTAAATTCAGTTACAAAAAAATTATACTTGCTCTTTGATGGATTTTGTGTCGTTGAGATGCAAAGAATTTTACATTTTGAGGGTTTGAACTCCATTTGCCATCGGTGCTGCCATTCCTCTAATAGGATAATTGCACGATGACGATATTTGACTACAACTACCAGAATTCATTTCGTTTTTGCTTTGTTATTTAAATTTGCCAATTCCGCTGAGGATAAAAGAACAATAGCCTTAATTTACACAAAAAAACAACACACTCAAGGATTCTGGTAGCTGTAGTAAAATGACGTCATCGTGCAATTGTCCTATTTGTGCAGATCTTTCTGTCGTTGATCACAATTTGCATCGTTTTGCAAGAATACAATACAACAGTGCGTCATCAGCAAAGAGTTTCACTTCAGAATGCAGTCCATTGGGCAGGTCATTTACATACGTCAACAATATAGTAGAGGGCCCAAAACTGTTCCCTGTGAGACCCCAGAGGTAACAGGGGAAGCTTTAGATGCCCAGCTGGCACACAAACTTCTCGATTAAGGCCATCGTCTCTCTACTTGGAATCGCACTTACTCAAGAGCTAAAAAGCCATTGAGGACTTCTTTTTCGTCAACTTGTCTGAAAGTTTTCCAGCCGGATGCCTTAATAATAATAATAATAATACTTATATAGCGCCGATATCAATATTGCCATTTTCATCAGCGCCTTTCCTTTTCCAGAAAAGCAGCCTGTGTTCCCAGCTCCACTTGAAACACGAAAGGCAGTAAGGGCTACTGCTTTTGCAGGGTCAAGAGCATGAAACATTGTTTTATTCTTGATCTCGCGATAATTCTGGCCTGTGCCTGTGACAAATTAGGTGTTTTTTACAGAGATGTGGGTAACATCTATCAGACAAGACAGACACATCTGTGTCGGGTGCGTTAAAGGCATCATGCCGGAAAACATTCAAAGAAACTGACGAAGAAGTCATCAGTGGCTTTTCAGCTCTTGGACCAAGTGCGATTCCCAGCAGAGAGTTGATGGCCTTAATTGAGAAGTTTGTGTGCCAGCTGTATGTACCAAGGACATATATTTGTATGGTGAAAGAGCTTAGATGGTGGTTGTTTCGAAAGAAGCAAGACCAGTCAGAAAGGCTATCGCCAACCCAAGCTGCAAGTCAAGCAATCTTAAGAGTTCACTGTCAACTTCTACTCTTTGACTTGACGGCGGATGAAAATGGATGGGTGCCTGTCATGACGAAACTACTATACCACCCGCTACAGACGCAATTACCTACCTTGTAAAGTGCAAATGCGCCAAGATGCTCAACAAAACGCTGCCAATGTAGAAAAGCTGGACTAAACTGCACCGATTTATGTAGTTGTTCAGACAGTGGGAAACTTTGTTTAAATATGCAAGACGAGGATGGTGATAAAGACGATGGTGATGATGATGATGAAGATGAGGAGGAAGATTTTTATGACTAGGTTTCATGGGAAGAGAGTGAAAGTAAAACGTATTCGTGTGTTGGACATACTGAAATATTTCTGTATGAGCATTTTACTTAGCTGACCACTTCACAGTAATACTGACGTGTGTTAAGCTATTAACTTTTTATCACTCTTAAAGATTGGTTAAAACGAGATCATCACATATCCTGGTCGGGTCACAAAATTTCTTGTACACCACAGCTGAAACATCGATCTCTTATCTGTAAAACATTGGATGCTGGATGTAGATACAGTATCTTAACCGATATTAAAGGACCAGTTAAAAATTTTACAAACCAGCACATTTCTGTGTTACTTTGGCCATGTGATTTGACATAATAATTTAATATACCAGAGAAAATCTAATGCAGCCACTAGTGAGTGAGTTCTTGCATAAGGCCAAAACTAAAGTCATTGAGGTTCATATTTCCTGTCATTTTGATTTCCTTTTATCCACAGTTGATAGCGTTATAATCCGTTTATAGCTCAGCCTCGCTTTCATGCTAGCTTTGTGACGTGACTAGTGGCAGAGTCCCACCGGCTTAGGCAAACACTCACAACATTGCGTTTTATATCCCCGTTATTTTGGTTTTGGTTTATTCACAGTTATAAGAACTATAAGAAGCTTCATTTCGCAGCCTCGTTTTCATGTTAGATTCGTCACGTGACTAGTGTCGTATCCCATTGGCTTAGGCTAACACTGGAAACATTGAGTTGCATGTCTCCTGTTATTTTGGTTTCGTTTTATCCACAGTTAATAAAGGTAAAAGAAGTTTTATTTCTCAGCCTCGTTTTCATGCTAGCTTCGTCACGTGACTAGTGAAGTGTCTCATTGGCTATGGAAAAAACTGACAACATCGAGTTTTACATCTCCTGTTACTTTGGTGTCATTTTATCCACAGTTTGTAGAGTTTTAAGATATTTTATTCCCCAACCTCGTTTTCATGCATAGCCTATTAGGCTAATTTTTTAACCCCCCCTGAAAAGCTTCGGTGCGGGTTACAAAACTGGCAACAAGATTTTTCTTGTTATTTGAGGTCTTCTTAATACTTCTAGACCAGTTGCTTACTTTCAACACGAACTTCCCACGGGAGTACAAATGCTGCCAGACTATATATTTTTTATCAAGTTAAAACTAGTATTTCTTTGCAGCGTATCACAGGCATATATTAAGAGTGTGTCCATGAGAGAACCAGGCAGGGGGTGATAATGCTCAAATCACGGATTTCGCTCAAACTTGGCACAATTGATGGGTCTGGTGAGATATTAATCTCGACAAAAAATAAGGTCGCAATATTGAATTCCCTGGGATTTACAGGGACCCCCCCCCCCCCCTAAAAATCACAAAATCTACTCATTTTTGCATAATTAATTAACTAACTTTGGTTTGGCTGTTCAACAAGTAGAAAAGACAACTTCAAATCCAATCAACTTTATCATCTTCTATGTTTATCAGACTTAATCCTCAGTAATTTATTTTTACTCTTTAATTCGATCTCTTCCTATTATTTGGCCTAAAGTAAGGTCATCTTCTCACTGTTTTGACCAAACCCTAAATTTAAGGCATTTTAGTCGCTAACATCTCCTATGAGCAACAACCTATGTACTTAATTCTCACATATTCTTTGAAAGACATCTTTAAGGTTACCAAATCAATCCTAAAATATTTGGGCAATCTCATACTTTATCAATAATGACGTATTATGTACATTTGACTTGACGCTTATTTGTCATTTGACCAAACTTGGAAGAAACGTAACATTCGTTTTTTTAAACCAAATTAGCCCAAAGTTGGCGAGAAGTCACAAATCAGATGCCTCATTATCGATACTAATAGCGGAACTGTTAGAAAGTGTCACCTGAGGCATGCTTTCTGTGTTATTTATGGACGTTTTGATGGATATTTTATGGAACGCTTGAGTAAACACAAGGAACAAAAAATTTGGTTCAAAACTTCGAGACCCAAAAACGATAAAAGATAGTGAATAAATGTTACATACACGTCTCTCAGATGCTTTAGTCCAGGTTGGCTGCTCCAGTTTCGTCTGGTCCTCTGTGGCGTTACTCTGCGTTACTTTGTGACGAGGTAATGAAACATCTTGAAACATTGCAAAATTAAAAGTGTCGGCTTTTCACCGAACATTCGAAGTCTTTGACATAAGTTGTAGTCAGAGGGAACAAAATGATTCTCAAAGGACAAGAAGGATCACTGACAATCCGTCTGTATCTATGGAAAACAACCACCTGCTCGAACACCCTCCATCTTTGACTTTAGACTCTGCCTAAATGATCGAATATGTTACGCTGGACTACCGGAATAAGGAATGCGGAATACACTATCTATTGTTTGTACGCGCCAATATCCTGTTTTAGTATAATTACATCGATGAATATCGAAAATAGAGCGCTGTGATTGGCTAGGAGCTTCGCACTATCCCGCTATAATCACCGCGCGGTGATTATAGCATTGAAGGCTAGCAGTTTTCAAAATGGCAGCCAGATTTTTTGATGTTTCGGGGTCGGAAATTGATCAATAATTTTATTTTCTCGAATAATCATCAATGTAATTATACTAAAACAATTAGTCGCCTCAGGCGACGTGAATATTGGCGAATAGTCACCTCGACTTCGTCTCGGTGACTATTCGCCGATATTCACGTCGCCTTCGGCGACTAATTGTTAAATAACTGGAGTGTTGAAAATAGGTTGTGAAAGTCGTGTTACTTGAAGTTTTGAGTTTATTCGATGTTGACATTAATTACCATGATAATAATCGTCCATAATAGCCCTTTTTATAGTCAGACCGTGCCATGCACTTTTCGACAATTAATTACTTGCCATTGGGCATACTTGCTTACTTACTTACATTTTAATCCTCGTAGTCTTACAACTATACAGGATGGTATTTGTATCTGGGTAAATTATTGACTGCAAAAACATAATAATAACCGTTTAAAAGTGTTGAGAAAATTAAACTTCTGAGGAATACAAAAGATCCAAAAGGGGGCACTAATACATTGCAAAAAAAGTAAGCTAGACTTCTTTAGCTACTCAAGGAAGGTGTAAATTAAGAACAGGTTTTTGAACACAGACTAATACACAATATTCACTTCTCATTTAAGCTGTCATTTCCGGATTCATACAGTATAGAAGTTCTCTTAACGGACACTCGTATATAGCGAATAGCTGTACTTACGACCGCCATCACAAAACCTCGTTTCAACTCCCACACAAACTCTAAATTTTTACATTCCCGTAGGCGGCCGCGGACACTCAAAGGGTTTACCGGTGAATTAGACGTTAGCTTTGATTTAAAGCTCTCGTAAGCAGACACCCGGAAGAAAATCTTATCCGCCTCTGAATGTTGTGCTTTTTTTTATATTATGTCCACAGTCATATCGCTGTTTGTCACTGTTATATGAATCATTCTTATATATCCGTTTCAGAGTTACCGTTTTTTCATATACACGTCCGGTTGCACTTGAAAATACAAACTGAATTGTATGCCTTTACCTAATTGTGTGCCTATACCTAATTTCAATAATGCAATGGTCTGATCTCTGCGTTCCCTGTATGTCCTGCGCTCCTCGGAGTATAAGAGGAACTTTAGAAACAAAATAGATTTGTCTATAGTATATTGTAACTTAAAAATTGCATCAGTACATTCACTCCAAAAAGTAGATGTTTCCGCGCTTTTCCTCGTTAGAAACCTCCTGCAGTTCGACTCTCGTGAAACCCTAATTTTCCTTGAGCAACCCCACGGGCATTATTTACTGGGTGTCTTCCGACAACGAACGGACCTGAACATCAAATGTCTGTAACTTAATTGTTGTGTCTGTCCATAATTCAACATCTGCCTGCCTCAGCACTGCTCACCAACCTGGGCACTAAACTGGTTTTGGTGCCCCAAGAGTACGCAAAAAGGCCCTTCCGAGGATGTCTAGGATGAGAAAATTGACCTTACCTGGGTAGGGTGAGAAATTTGAAATCTAAGTATCACAGTTGAAGTAGCTCTTGAGTGTGGGAAGGGTGTTAAACATATGGAAGCGGTTGTTTGAGAAAAATATCTAACTCAATGTGAAAGTGTGCTGTATTTTGAATTCTACTTGGGAACATTACTGCCATAGTTAGGCTGTATAAGACCTCCAAAAGACCGTGCTAGGTAAAAAATTCAGTGTTTATGACAGTCAAATCTGGTGCCAGCAGGGTAGGGCATTTTGGCCACTCCCCCGGCGAGGGGGGGCTTCCAGTATGAAAACAAAATGGAATTCTTGTCGCAAGCTAATATGGACGTGTCTCACGCTTTATTTGTCCCTTTGAGCTGGTCTGCACCAAGATCCGGCTTCACTTCGCGGCTATTTGACGTGCAACTAAAATAGACAAAATATTTCTTTCCAAAACACGAAAGAAAAACGACTCCTATCTCAGAGTTTGAAAAGAAATGGGATCATTTATAATCACGGTCTGAATAGAGTTGCCAATAGATTTGGAATTCTAAAATTTTTATTAGCATACAATAACAGTATAATCATCTCAGAGAATGTCGGAAAGTCATATTTTTCATATTTTGTTCACTGGACTCTGGCTCCTAGCTCCTGGCTCCTGACTCCCGATACGATGTTCCCGTATGGTGGCCAACCGCTGCTTAAAAATACGGGCTCCAGTTAATGTCAAAGATGGCGGACGTTTCGTTGTTGTTTGTAACATGTAAATTGAGCTACAACAGTGGCAGAAATAATTCTTTCCATGGATTACAAATCGGCTTTCTACTTTTCGTATTGTTTTCTCCTAAAACAACATGATTTGGATTTTTGCGCGTAAACTGATGGCTAAGGAATTTTAGTCGTACAGCGAGTCACGACGCTGAACTACGCTGAACTGGGCATCGAAGGCGGCATGGGGAACAAATCCAAGCGGGCACAAACTAGCAGTTGAGATATCCAAGAGATACTTATATGGATTTTATTGACCGTTTATATTGTTTTTAGGGCGAAATTATTAAAGTAAGTAAAACTGTGAACTAAATCTTTGTATGTTGTTTTTCCTTGAAAAGATCGCGTATATAGCTATCAAAAATCATCGTTAGAGTTTCTTGCACAATAATTTCAACAATTTTACCCTTATTAATGTTAAATCATTGTCTGATGAGTTTTTTGTTCGATTTCTCCTCATTCAGAGGCAAACGCACGAATATTGTGAGGGCCTGAATTTTGATGAAATATGCAAAAGTCGTTCAGTCACATGAACAGTTTATGTCAACACATGGAAAAAAGTGAATTGCCCAAACTTTTTATGATCTTTTTCTGAACTTAAGTGATGGCTTCAACTAGTCATGTAAAAGTTATAAAGATAAGCTGTTGCTCATCAGAGATATTGGGAAATAAAATACCCTAATTTTACGACTTACTCAAAACTTGGAAATGATGACCCAACTTTAAGGGGACTAAGAGGGAGGGAATCGAATCGGCGACTTTAAAAAGTTTATTGTGCTTAAAGTCTTATGAACTCAGATCATCTCTCAGTGCATTTAAATTCCAGGTGGCTTTTCTGTTTGATGCACTGGCATCGTAAAGTTAGCTAATTAATTATGCATAAAACGGGCAAAATGGCGATTTTTACAGTGGATGCCCGGATCTCCCAGGGAATTTAATATTTTGACCTGGAATTCTGTCACATAAGTTAACTCCCGGTACCTAACATTTGTGCCGAGTTTGAGCGAAATCGGTGATTTGAGCATTATCACCCCCTGCGTGGTTCTGCCTGGTTTTCTCATGGACACACTCTTAAATCACAAAGCTAAGCTTGTTATCAATAACCATATCAGTGCCCAAAAGTTAACTGGGAAACAAATGCTGAGTTGAAAGGTTTTTTTACACCCAAGCTGACATCCTACACAAGACACTCTTGTCTTCTAGAAATAAAAGCATCGGTTTGTAGCTTACTTCAGAGCCTGCGCAAGGGGAGGGGCAAGGGGGGCTTTGCCCGGCCCCCTTTTTTTGTGCTAAATTCTTAAGGTTCTTGACCGGAATAGTGAAGTCTTTTGATACTAAACTAGGGGTCTGGTTTTCATTCCTGCCGATAAAAGGGAATAACTGGGTAGAGTATATTTTAAAATGGTTGTCGGACAGACGAGGAAAAACTGAAAAAAACTTTATCGTAAATGGCACAGCAAAACTGTGTTTCCGTGCTCCCAGCTTTTTTTCAGCAATTTTTTTCGCCCATAAAGAGGCGCTTGAGGAAAATCGGCATGCTGGAAAGGTAAAAGAAAGCGATAGGAATTTCAGGTTATTTCCTGAAAATTTGAAAACACATTGCATTCAGCTTTTTGATGATAATATCAATCTTTCTTTTCTAGATAACTTGCGAAGCAGCTTGGGACAACCCCCCGGTCCCCCTCCCACCCACTGCTTCCTAACGCACTTGAATTCAGCGGTCCTCGCACTTGAATCACTGCTGCGCGGGCTCTGTGTTTGTAGGTAAATATAATTACTTCTTCTAAATTTACTACTACTGTCTTTGAAGTTAGTGTACTCTAAGAGATGTGCAAGGTAATCTCCTTCTGTACATAGAATACGATCACAGTATAAAGACAACTTTACGAACATAATTTTTTGCATATTTTGTTTATTCTCACTGCACCAAGATGTATCGCATGGCCTTGATGTGCTTGTCACCATTATCACCCAGTGAAGTAGCCTCGTTTCCACATGTGTTGGTGTTGTCGTGAAGCCCTCCTGTACCAAATCCGATTCTGGAGTCACATGCACCGCAGTCGTATTCATTGTTACCAAGGATACCGATTCTTGCTTTGGACATATCTTTTTTTTTTATATTGTTTCGTACTCTTAACATTAAATCCTTCCTTGTTGCAATTTTTCTGCAAGGAACCCAAAGGACTTATTAGCAACTTCCACGTGTCACGACCCAGTGAAGTACTGCGGTATTGTCCATCAGCAATCAATAAATGCAGGGAACTGACGTTCTTGTTGATTACAATAAACTTGATCTGGTTGGCAACCTTCATACCGAGGCAGATTTTGGTGAGGGATGTGTTCCACTATGTGGGAAGCTTGGTTTCCTGGGAGTCAAACCCTGTCTTCCCTCCGTCAAGGTTAAAGGCTTGTTTGCTCGTCCAGTGGGGAGATTCATAATGGAACGTATCCTGTTAGAGGAGAAAAGAATTGCGTACCGCAAATGAAGAATCCGATAAAGGAGCATCACACCCATAGCAGTGTGGTTTCTGGGACGTGGGCGCAGTTCATCGACCGACAGGATGGACGGATACCTACTCTGTGCTAGTGACCATGCAAGATATACTGTTTATGACGCTGCTCTAAATAAAATACTCACGTCCTTCAGATTCCAATTTATACATGCACTTGATAAAAAAAAATACCTCGGTCTTATTTGAATTGTTATAATAAACTTGATGATTACTAAAATAATGAAATGAAGGTACATCAGGTTCATTAGCGTCTTGATTTAGAGATTAAAATGGACAATGTTTGAGGTGCGTATACCTTTGTACCATCAGTCTTCATAACCAGCGTCCATCCACCAACTCCGCATGTGCCATTTTCAGTAGGGGTCACGGCCATGTTGCAATAAATATCAGCAACATCATCTCCCAAAATCAGTGGATAGGCTTTGCTCTCGTTTGATCTGCAAGTGGTAAAATACCAGTTAACAAGGGAGACTCTAGGGTATCAGGCGCCATACGGGACAATAGGGAGCTTAAGCAACTACGACGACGACCACAACGACGACTTCAAAAAACAATAGGTTTAATGATCAAAACAACAGCTCTGCACGTGCATCACGCTTTTTAGTACATTTCTTTGACGTCCACTGCACGACTACGACGTGAAACCCCCTAATTTGCCGTTTTATGGAGGACGTGAACATACGACGACGAATTTTCCTTCCTCTTTTTGAACCGGAATAAAATCGTTAAGAATTCAACTCCAGGAAAAGTCGCCTGCATTTGACATATTGGGCGGGTCCAAATAGACGCGATTAAGTTTGAAAGAACGCAAATTCATTTTTTAACGACGTTCTCACTGCCGTCGTCGTCGTCCTTGCTTAAGGTCCCTAATAAATAATGTTATTCGGTTTTAATAAATATATTCGTACCATTGCATAACACATTGGAGAGTTCGGTTTTTCTCCCTACCCTTTCATATTCCTAAAGCCTGAAAAAGGTACCCCTTTCAGTTGTAGCCTCCCCGTAGAGGCCATCATAGGGAGTCTCCCCCGGGTGTGTCGCACCCATATGTACTAGCTCCACTTCACTGTTTCGATAAAAAAATACAAAGGAAGGGGAACTGTCTAAAAGAAAAGTTTCAAGAAACTTAAACAAAGAAAGATAGATATCGTACCCTCACGTTTCATATAGAACCTCAGATCATCCGTCACAAAATCGTCAGGTCTTGCTTCCTTGGTCTGGCTGTTGAGCTCGCACATTTTGTTCGGAATGTAATAATTGTAACTGGCACACCTGGGGTCGTTTTCACTGGTGTTTTGTCACTCAACAATAGAGAGCTTAAGCAAAGACGTTTTTGAGCGACGCACGTCAACCGGAAGTGAGGTCTTCTCCCTTACTATATGCCTTGACGCTAAGAAATTTGTATTGATAAGTTTCTTTTCTCTTATAAGGACGATTTACCTGAGAGTTTCAACCAAACCACCGCCCAATGATGCAAAACGTCCACTTCCGGTTGACGTCCGTCGCTCAAAAACGCTGTTGCTTAAGCTCCCTATTAATGGCCTTCA
Source organism: Porites divaricata (assembly GCA_038088405.1). Taxonomy (NCBI): domain Eukaryota; kingdom Metazoa; phylum Cnidaria; class Anthozoa; order Scleractinia; family Poritidae; genus Porites; species Porites divaricata. The sequence goes on from JBBMOI010000014.1 coordinate 10,153,852, forward strand.
CTACAAACTCTTTGAGCGTGTGACCCTTGAGAGCTTTACCAGGGACTGATCTCTGTGAAGGTTTGCATTTTTCACCTGTAGCCCCAATTCGGTACATCCGGGAGATAAGGCAAATTGTGAAGAGTACCACGGACATCGTGAAGTCAGGGAACTCTGAAATTTTAAGGAATTGAACACCTTTTTTGTCAAAATCTACTTCGCCTCTACTTTATATTTTTGTTGCGCAACAGATTGGGAGCGAAGGCGCCGCGATACTGAGAGTTCGAATCCCGAAGTTGACGCCATATCTAGGTTGAGTTTGTTGTTGGTTAGTCTCCCTCGTAGCCGTTTTTTGGATGTCACGCAACGCTCCGGGAGCGTTGCGTGACATCCAAAAAACGGCTGCGAGGGAGACTAGTCGTTGGTGGGATCTCGCCTAAGTCATTATAGTGGTTTTGCCTGGGTTTTTATATTCGCTTTCCCCTCCCTTCAATAAGGAACCGTTCCAATCAAATATCGGATAATGTAGAGAAGGGGGTATTCTGTGAATGTACTATCATCGAAATCTATTATTCCATTATTTACTTATTTGTTGATTTATTTATCTACTGTTATTAATATTATTTCTTTTCAGTGCTCAGAGCTTGGTCGCTAGTTTTCGAAACAATTTTTAAATGATTCCAAATCCGATTTTGCCTATTGTTATGGTTGCATTTCTGGAAGAGAATAGAGCTTTTGTTTCTGGTGTGTTTCGAGAAGTGGCGTTCGACGTCCTGACTCGGCCAAGCTATTACTTTTAAAATGCCTTTAAAATCCTGCTGTTTGTAGAATTCTATAACATTATATTTTTTCTCTTTAAAACTGTAAGTAAAAATAATGTAAAAATAACTTTTATAATTAATTTACTTTCAAAATCGAAAACCGACAACCAATATCATTTTCCAACACTTGCCACACTACTCCAAGTTGAAATGAAAAGAAGACGAGGCTAGGTTAATATTTGGATTCAGTTGACAACTGAGCTAAATAGCATATCAAATTTGAATATGTTCAGCCAAACTTGTATACTGCGTTTTAAGGCAACTGAACTGCCAAGCCTGAGCTAGGATCTTTCCAATTCTTAGCGTCAGCTTTCGTAAGAAGTTCTTATAATAAGCTAGAGGTTTCTAT
>JBBMOI010000014.1:10157500-10275000 GCA_038088405.1 Porites divaricata
CTGACTTCGCGTCCTTTCAAACTTTTTCTCGATTAGTCCAAGTCGTTCGAAGAACTAAAACTCATATTAGGAAATTTAGTTGGAGCTAAATGAGGAATCGCGTACGAGCTACAGACACACTACAGATAGTCATGTTGCTATTCAAGTTCTTGAGAAAAATTTGATCATTACAGAAAAGAAGTTTTACTTCGCCTGTTTCCTTGGCGCGTAAAACCACGAGGTCTGCAGTTCCTTTAAGCAAATCCGTAGGGTTTTTGTGTTCAATGTAAAATTCAGTTTGTTTATAGGTATATATACAAGTGCTCTTAGTTGTATCGTAAGACGCCCTGATGAAGTGTGCGCTAGTCACACGAAACGCGTAGGAGACAATAAAACAATTTTATAACTCAAGAAGTTCGCAGAAGTGCTGCTCACTGGTTTATTTTTGAAATATTCTTTACAACCACTTGACAGGCAGTGTAGGAAAGCAGCACATTGGAAAAGGATGGACCAGAGGGGGAATAAGTAGGGAATGACATTCGTTTGTTCTTGGGGGCTATGACTTTTTTAAAAGGACATATCATAGCCAGCAATTGCAAATCTAAAACCGAGAGCAATGACAAGAGTCGTTAGTACTTTTTTCCCTTTCAAGTAGTTTGGCCGCGTGAGCAAAGACGTTAGCCGTCATAACAGATGAGACCTTTATTACACTTGCCATGGGTCAAAATATTATTACTGAGATAGAACATTTATTACCCTTGGGTACAAAGTAAAATGTTATTACAGATGAAACCTTTACTAGACTTGGGTTCAGCTATTACACGTGTACCTTCTACAGACTTTAAATTTAGCCACATTTAAAAAACGAAAAGAAAGATAACGGGTTTCTCTGACGCCAATGATAAATTAAGCCAATAAAATTCTGCCTGTACGAAACGAAAATCGTAAGTTAGGAGTTAAAAAGGTCGCTACGCACCCTGTAGTTCCGATTACATTTTGGAGCCTGGTATAGTGTTTCAAAATCAGACTTAAAGGACTTAAAGTGGTTGTATTAAGGCTATTGAGTTCATTTTGTTAATATTAGCAATTACTCGTCGCAATGAAACTTAACTTTGAGAAGAAATTATAATTACTTCCAAATGATAAAATCACTGCTTCATGTCAATCAAATATGTCTCCTTAGCATGATATCAAACGTTGCAGACAACAATATAATGAACTGTGAAAAACTTTTAGGCTAACAATTTTTCAAAAAACACAATTATAATCCGTTTTAGTCTTCTCCGAGTTTGCGTATCCCTCCTTCTTTTGTATTCGCTATATATTTGACATTTGTAAGTTCTTTTTATGTTTTAGGGGTTATTTTCATGTCTCTCTCAATTTGGTGGCAGTTTTGACTGTTCAAGAATCGATAAATTTCCTGACACAGCTCCTTCAACAATTGTAGCGCAATTTTAACAGTTTTCCAATCTTCATCGAGGTCATAAAGATGTACATGTTTGCATCCCAATACAGCCCCTGACAATTTGCTTTTCCTAAGAAATGTAATGTACTCACACAGGACGCTATGATTGGCTCCTGACTCACAACAACACAGGCCCACTCAACTTTCAGGAAAAGAGCCTGCCTGGTTAAAATCGAGTATTCCCCCCCCCCCCCCTACCCCCCTCACAATCACTTTGCATAACATCATTTACTTGTCCAAAAACATATGATATTAGTAGTAAGCTATTGTATTTTTTTAAGATCTTTACATATTTCTTAGGCGTGTTCCTGACACAAAGCTACACTCTTAATTATTTCTAATCTTTCATCTTCAAGAAATAAAAGCGTTCTCGGTTTGTAGCTTACTTCAGAGCCCGCGCAAGGGGAGGGGCAAGGGGAGCTTTGCCCGGCCCCTATTGCCCGGCCCCCATTGCCCGGCCCCCATTACCCGGTCCCCATTGCCCGGCCCCCATTGCCCGGCCCCCATTGCCCGGCCCCCATTGCCCGGCCCCCCATTGCCCGGCCCCCATTTCCCGGCCCCCATTGCCCGGCCCCCATTGCCCGGCCCCCATTGCCCGGCCCCCATTGCCCGGCCCCCATTGCCCGGCCCCCATTGCCCGGCCCCCATTGCCCGGTCCCCATTGCCCGGCCCCCCATTGCCCGGCCCCCATTGCCCGGTCCCCATTGCCCGGCCCCCATTGCCCGCCCCCCATTGCCCGGCCCCCATTGCCTGCCCCCCATTGCCCGGTCCCCTTTTTTGTGCAAAATAAAAGACATTGTTAAGCTTCTTCACCGGAAAAAGTCTTTTGATACTAGACCAAGGATCTGGTTCACTCCTGTCTATTGATAGGGAATAACTTGGTAGACTGGGTAGAGTATAAATGACCATAGGACAGACGAGGAATAACTGGAAAAAGCAGTGATTGTAATTGAATATAAAACAGCAAACTGATCCTTACGGTAAGGATCAGTTTGCCGTTTTTATTTTTCTACAAGTTTAATTGTACTGATCCAGGTCTACAACTGGGAGATCCGGCACCACTCATTGGTTTGTTGCTGTGGTTTTTCAGACATTTTAAATATATTGCAAAAGGCACGGCAGAAGTGTGTTTCCGTGCTCCCAGTATTTTTTCAGCAACTTTTTCCACCCGTAAACTATAGACGATTTCATGCGTACTTTTCTTTTTCGCTGAGGCAAGTAAAGTTTTCATAACGGGCGACATATGGGACCGCTGCATAATTTTAGCGCAGCGAGAGTTAGCCATTTACCTCGCGACGTTTTGTGGAAAAAAAGGACTCGTGATTTTCATGATGATGTAGATACTAATCTAAACGGAAGATATGGTTAAGCACTTTACACCTATTAAGCTGACATCCTACACCCCTATATCTCGACTGCAATCAAGTAAAGAGGCGCTTGATTAGCCTGAATTTCGTCCGATTAATTCGAGTCGTTATTACCCTCTCTGTAACGTCTGAATCGACCAGCGGTTAATGCCGTCCATGATAGTGAATTGCTTTATTTTTTTCGTTCGTAATTCATGTTTAACGTTCAAACTATCAACTGCATGCAGTACAACTCTGAACCGGTTGCACTGAATTCTATAATCAAACTCGGTCGCAATCACGCAATGAAATAAACACACACACGGAACACTTAGTTCAAAAACGCAATGATTTGCTTTAATTGAAAAGAAGCTATTTGGTCCTTAACGAAGAAAAAAAACAAGGAAACAAGAAAGAAAAGCTAACAGAATTATTACAGTTGAGGTGAAAATAGCAAGAAGGTCGAATTATAACATTGATATCAGAAAACTTCGCGTAAACAAAATCACCGCCGCCAAAATCGCAAAGCGGCTCTAAATGAAAAACCTACCGACTCTCCGCAATGATTCTTCATTCGCAATTCAATTTAGCTTTTCAGTTTCGAAGACAAGGGAAATTTTGTTGTTCAAGATAAAGATTGAGCTTATCGAAATGTTTGAACTACACGAAAGATCCGCTGAATATCAAGCGAAATCCCGCTAAAATTTTTCATAATTATACATAATTATGCGAATGTTTAGACAATCAACCAATCAAAATCACTACCCGGTTTTCGGGTAGTGGTGACGTCACTGGACGGCATTAACGGCAGGTCGATTCAGACGTTACTGACGAAGTAATCGGCTGAAATCAGGCTGGCTCTTGAGGAAAATCGACAAGCGTGCATAACAGGCGCTTTATTAGCCAAGCGAGGGGAACGCGGCATTTTGCGCGAAGCGCGAGAAGAGCGCGAATCGCGAGACGAGGGGATGAGAAAAAAAACAATTAAGTGCCTGTTACCAGTCCATTGTTCTGGCTCTTCCTACGTTCACTACACGAATGTCGAGCTCAGATTGGTCAATTGATGAAGCCTTGTTCTAGCAACATTCTTTTCATGGTTTTTTCACGATGATGTTAGAGAAAGCTCTTCGTTTATCTCCAAATGTTCCACAAACAAAGGAAAAACAAAAGAGATGTTTAAATATATTGCTTAAAAAGATGTTCTTGGAATGCTCCCAACTGGGTTTGGAAAAAGCGTCACTAACTGTTTAAAATGAAGTGTTGACATGCCAAACACGACTCATAAGCTCGTGATAATGTGAAGAGTGACCTTCAGTTGGAATTTGTTTGAAAAACAGGTTTTCAATCTTTATTTCTCACCGCTGTGTTTCGGACATAAACTAAACTTTGACTGAGCAAATCTTGTTTTTGTCGTACTGAGTCTTACATTATTGAAGGTGATTCATGTCCTCGTATTTATTATTTCCTGGGGTTTATGCTGCTGTCAGCGATTCTGGTAGCCAGAAAGGTGACAATTTTCGAGTAAAGGATCGTGTTTCATTGGTCCTCTTGACATCACTGCTGTCAGTCAAAATTTGTGGGCGTAGGTGGGCGGAAGAGTCAGAGCAATGGACTGGTTACAAGCTCTTTATATTTCTTCTCCCCTCTTCTCGCGCCTCGCGCAAAACGCCGCGTTTGCCTCGCTTGGCTCATAAAGTGCCTGTGTTATGATGCAGGCTAAATATCGGCATGCTGAAAAGTTGAAGATAATATCAATCAGTTCTTTGCTAGATAGCCTGCGTAACAACTAGATCCATTTGAAAGGCATAGAATAAGTGGGACCTCCCGTCCCTCCCCCCCCCCCCCCTTACCCACGCCACTTTCCAACGCACTTGAATCCAGCGGTCGTCGTATTTGAATCCTGGCTGCGCGGGCTCTGTTTTTGTAGGTTAATGTAATTCACTAATACCTCTAAATTTACTACAGTAACTTCTGACTTTGAGGTTAGTGTACTTAAAAAAAATCTCATGCTGTTCACAGAATATGATCACAGTATAAAGAGAACTTTACGAACATAATTGCCTGCGTATTTTGTTTATTCTCACTGTACCAAGATGTATCCCATGGCCTTGATGTGCTTGTCACCATTATCACCCCGTGAAGTATACGTAGCCTCGTTTCCACATGTGTTGGTGTTGTCGTGAAGCCCTCCTGTACCAAATCCGATTCTGGAGTCACATTTACCGCAGCCGTATTCATTGTTACCAAGGATACCGATTCTTGCTTTGGACATATCTTCTCCACGATACTGTTCTGTACTCCTGGCATTAAATCCTTCCTTGTTGCAATTTTTCTGCAAGGAGCCCAGAGGACCTATCAGCAACTTCCACGTGTCACGACCCAGTGAAGTACTGCGGTATTGTCCATCAGCAATCAATGAATGCAGGGAACTGGCTTTCTTGTTGATTACAATAAACTTGATCTGGTTGTCAACCTTCATACCGAGGCAGATTTTGGTGAAGGATGTGTTCCAGTATGTGGGAAGCTTGGTCTCCTGCGAGTCAAACCCAGTCTTCCCTCCGTCAAGGTTAAAGGCCGTTTTTTTCTTCCAAAGGGTAGAATCATAATGGTATGTATTCTGTTAGAGGAAAAAAATTGCATAGTGCAAATGAGGAGTCGGATAAAGGAGAGAGCATCACACCCATAGCAGTGTGGTTTCTAAGACGTGGGTACATTTTATCGACCGACAGGATGGACGGATATCTCCTCAGTGTCACTGACCGAGATATACTGTTGTCGCAACCGATATTTCATTGTTATCTTTAGAACGGAACTCAGTTTTATTAGAGTTATCATTTCAGAATTTCGAATATGATTTTAAGGCAATGACCTTTAAGATCGCTGAAAACCCCACAAAGATAAGTGTTATTCAGCCGTGTTACAAGTTGTTAAACCAAGATTCATTAGCACTAAGAAGTTCCGATCAGTCGTGATTAACCTTAGATGGGAAAACGAAAGGTGCTTAACACATTAGTTTCTTGAAGGTTCTGTCTCTTATGAACCTAGTGTAAACACCATCTAGAAGAGTATCAGTCATATTCAGCACAATAATCTAGAGCAATTGAAGTGTTCTCAGCTGCTTTACTATCCTTTGTAAGAGCTTGTTTTAATAATATTTGAACAGTATAGCATATCCAGACCGCATATAAGCAAGCTTGTAGATAGTACAATTCGAGTTACCTGTGCGAATTACCTCTGCGAGTTACCACTGTGAATTAATTACCTCTACGAATTACCTCGAAGTGCCTCGCACATTACAAAGCTAAATGAGCTTAGGTCAAGAGAAAAGAACCAAGCTAATTGTCATTGAATTAACATAGTGAGAAGGTTAAACATATTTGAAGAGTTCCAGTTTTGTTGAAGTGATTTCTGCTTTGCTCTACGGACAAGTTACTAACAACCCAGTGTACCTCTGGCATTGTTTGTGACGTTGACCACTCAGCCCCGTGAAGTCAGTGTTCTACCGAGCTTAAGTCCCATTCCGTCCTTTAGTTATTCGAGCTATCCCGTCGATTATCCGTCTATTTATCCAGCACAACGCCGCGCATTTCGTGAGTTAAAGACGAAGAACACTCTAAAAACCTAACGTCACAAAGTGTATACACTCTGCTATAAAAAAAAATACGGTCTTATTTCAATTATCATGATAAACTTGATGATTGCTAAAATAATAAAATGAAGGTACATCAGGGCCATTAGCATCTTGATTTAGAGATTTATTATACCCATTTTGAAATTACTGGTGACCCCTGCCAATCTGATAAGCTCTCAGCCGTGTGATTTATTCACGAAACACTATTTTTTGCTCAAAATCACATCTGTACTAAATCCCGTAATTCCTGTTCTAAATCGCATTTTTTCTGTTTTAAATCGCACCTTTTTTGCTCTGTATCACATCATTTCTGTTGCGAAATCAATGCAAAATAAAATGCAAAAGCCTGCTTTTCAACAAACCGGCTACTTGATCGGTAAACTATTGGAACTGACTGAATTCTGCGATTTCAAAATGGCTGTAATTAAGTCGTAATTTAACTTCGTGTCGTGCAATTTAGGTCCGAAATGATACTAAATGTCTTGTGATTTCAAATCGTACTCGGCTGCTCGCTCGTTCGATTTTGAAATTACGGGCACAGGCGTAGCCAGCCCATAGACCTGTAGGCCCGGGCCTACAAATTTTTGGTTTGATCACTTTACCTTTTGTAATAAATTATGCGTTGTTGGGGTGAGCTAAAAAGCCTTTAAGCTTTGTAGAGCTCATCACAAGTGTTGGTGAGGTCAGTGCGCACTGGTCATGCGTGCAATTTTCAGGATATGTGGAAATGACAGTCAGCCAGGCCTACAACTAGTCGGGAAAAGCTGGCTACGCCCCTGACGGGTATGATTTCAGACCAAATTGCACTCCACTCAGTTCAATTACCATTAATAAAATGGGCAATGTTGGAAGTACGAATACATTTTTTCCATCAATCTTCATAACCAGCGTCCATCCACCAACTCCGCATGCGTCATTTTCTTTAGGGGTCACGGTCATGTTACAATAAACGTCAAAAACAGCATCTCCCAAAATCAGTGGATAGGCTTTGCTCTCATTTGATCTGTAAGGAACAAAATACCCGGGTTGATGACACAATAAATGTCGAAAATGTCATCTCCCATAGTCAATGGGTAGGCTTTGCTCTCATATGATCTCCAAGGAACAAAACTATACCTGAATAAGGGAGACTCTAGGAGGAGTAAATAGGCCATTTCCTAGTTCCCCCGGGCATGTTATCAAAACGAGGGTAAGTGCTCATCCTTTGATATGGAAAAGATTTTTCATTCTCATGCAAATAAAACTCATTTTCACCAGAAAGGTTGTGCACTTTGCCTCATTTTGAAAGTGAGTATTTTTGGAACCCGGAAGTCACTTATTCAGCTGTTGATCGATTGATACTTTGATTACTGGGCTACCCTCAGGGTCCAGTTATTCGACCGCCGCTTGGTGCTAATCAGGGGTTAAATGTTAACACAGGTTTCTTTCTCTTTTTATCAAAAGCACTCTCTGGGATAATTTTCTCTATTCTTTTTAGAGTATCCAATCATCAAATTGTAGGCAAAGAGAATTAAACTGAAATTACTTTTTAAGCTCTCATATTTGAGTTCAAATTTCGCACTAACCCCGGGTTATTTTAACCCAATTCGAACAACCCGACCCTGGAGACCAGCCTCCTAGCTACATTAATGTCACTCTGGCTTGTCAAACAACCCTATCCTTTTATAGCGTGACGAGCCACAGAACGTCTTCACTATAAAGCACTTCAGCATCATATACACTAGGATTAATTATGCAAATAAAGACATTCAGCATGAATGCTGATCTGTTGGTAAACACTAGCCATTGCAATGCAAATACATTGATTATTCATTAATGTGAATATTGATGACATCGCGTGCTACGCGTGCCGTATAGTAGCTCCACCACAGGTAACCCAGGCTCTGTGATAGTACCACAGTACGGTTCTAGCAAAATTAAAGTGTTCGTATATGGGGTAAAAATACGATACTAAAATTTGTAGGAAATACTAAATATAAGTCAATGAAACTTACCCTGCAGTTAGTTGTTGTTGTCCTTAAAACTCCAATAACAATAGCCGTCGACCAAATGTATTTCCAGCAGGGGTGGCTAACTTTGGTAAAGCTATGTATCAGTCCCTAGAAAGGTCAACCCAGGACACCCCAGATGGATTTTTTTTGTACAGTGCCCAGGCCTTATTTTCTTGGCCGCGCGTTGACCTGGCCCGGCTACTTCAGCGATCATATTCTCGACCATTTTGAATTACATCCTTCGAGTTTGTAAAAGTCTGCGGGATTTGTTTTTTCTATGTGGGAAAGCTTCATTGTTTTCTATATCTGCTGCTATCCTATTTCTACGATCCTGACATGTTTATTTGTTGTTGGAGTTCGAATGTCATGGAAAAAGTTGTGTTGCATGAGAGCATGGCGGCGAAGATGGCATCTCGTGTCTCCTACCTTGTATATTATAATTGTATATAGAGTGAATTTGAACAAATTATCACGAAACTTCGTTGGAGCAATAAGGACAACATCAACTAACTGCAAGGTAAGTTTCATTGAGTTAAATTTAGTATTTCCTACAATTTTTAGTATCGTATTTTTACCCCATACAAACACTGTAATTTTACTAGGACCGTACTGTGGTAATACTTAAAACGGTCAGTATAAAACATGGACTGCGGACTACGGACTGCGGACTGGGTATAAAACACGGACTAGGTATAAAACACGGACTGGAAAATACGGACTGGGTATAAAACACGGACTAGGTATAAAACGCGGACTGCAGGCTGCGGACTGGGTATAAGATAGAAATCTGAATCAAGAGCCTGACAAAAATGCTATTTTCTACACCTATTTTAGACATGGCCATAGTCTCTAACAATCATGAAAGGGGTCAGGACCGGGGGGTACTCTCTTATATCAGCCGTATACGTATTTGCCGCCCCAAAGGGTAGGGTTTATGGGCCGTTTTGGTGGTCTGAAAACACTTTGCCCATTTTGGTTTGGAATCGGGTATGGTTTTCAATGAACCTACGGGAGCGTACATGTACGAATGTATTTATCGTTTTCAGTTCTAAATGAACAAGAACGAAATAGAAGTATGCGAATTTGAAATGCATTTCAAGAATTTTTGTTTGCGCTCAAAAGATAATGATCTACTGTTGTGCTCTAATCTATAATATATAACGATGACATTACTAGTTTCTGCCTAATCAGGCCTAGGCTGTTCCAGGCTCCGAGATAGTTGGCTCCGCTGAATTGAGAAAGCGCCAAAATAAAACGGGAGGAAACTGGGTAGTCTCCTCTTTATCTGAGAGCCTGGAACATGCTAAATTAGGCCAGGCCTGTAAATGGGTATGGATTTTAAGAGATCAGCTCTGAAAACGGGTGTGGAAAATGACACTTTTATTCTGAAATACCGTAAAAGGATTTAGAGAACCAGGGGGCACAACCCTACCCAAAAATTCCTAGGAGCACCCCCTTCCAGGGGTCAGGAGGAGGGTTTAAATAATGTCGCTCAGAATATCACGTAGAATATCACGTAGAATATCACGTTGGGTTGGAAGTCTCATTTCGGTTATTATTCACGTCAGGTGAGTAATCCCTCCTCCCTAAATACTGCTTTTTTACTACGCCGAATGCCCTCATATTGACCTTCTCGTCTGAGTTCTTCATTTCCTCATATTCCCAAGGCTTTATTTGAAACGGAATAGAGGCATCTTTAAGAATTTTACTCTGACTCAGCTAACACCAATACTATTTCTTTTATTCGGTGCTTCTCTGATTGGTTCTCTTCCAACTCCTTCTTTTGATAAAATTCAGAGTTTAATTTCAGTTGCCTTGAATAGCGACATAACCTTCCTTGTCCGTGTAGTTTGCTTCCTTCTCCACATGAGAAGAATATAGACTGTGTGACCGGCTTACGGGATGTTTTTGTGTGAGGCAAGGAGCTGGAACTACTGTTTTATGCAAGCCCGCTTTCCTTTTCTCTCAGTTTTACCTTTCTAAAGCTGTTTTTATATACATATTTCGTAGTTCGCGTTTTACACCTAGTCCGTGTTTTATACTCAGTCCGTAGTCCGCATTTTATACCTAGTCCGTGTTTTATACTCAGTCCTAGTCCACATTTTATACCTAGTCCGTGTTTTATACTCAGTCCTAGTCCACATTTTATACCTAGTCCGCGTGTTATACCCAGTCCGCAGTCCGTGGTCCGCAGTCCATGTTTTATACTGACCGATATTTAAAATGTCAGCAAAACCACATCAACAAACCAATGAGTGGTGCTGGATCTCCCAGTTGTAGACCTGGATCAGTACAATTAAACTTGTAGAAAAATATAAAACGGCAAACTGCAAGGCGATGAAGAAGTAAACAAAAGGATAAAACAAAACAATATATATTTAAAGTGTGTTATATATATATATATATATTTGATAAAGGTACCTCCAGGAATTTCAAGTGCGTTTTAACAATTTGACCCTTGAGGTCAATAAAAAGCAGTTGAAAGTCGCTAGTTAGGGCTTAAAACGGACAAATTAATCGCTGGCAACACACGAAAAGTTGCTCTTGGCAAAAGCGGCAGATTTGTAACGAAATGAACAGCATTTAAGAGCACAGAAATAATGACCTTTCAGTCTCTTAAACTATGAGGCTCATAGCGAGATGCCCGACTAAAACAGGCCTAGAATCCACCTTTCTTGACCCCACAATCGGTTGTCTTAGGGGGTGTTTACATGACACCGGGGCGACTTTCGCGCCGCGACGAGTTCACTCCAGTTCCCTCTCATGGCTCTACATTTGTTTACATGATACCACCACAAAAAGTCATGCCGGCGCGAGTCGCCCAGGCGTGAGTTCAATCCAGTTGTCGCACCGGGGCGAGAATTTCACTCCGGTACGAAATCTCGCAACAGTATCATGTAAACACGAAACGACCACCCGTTTCGGTGTGAAATCGGTCTGCCGGTAGACTGGAACGGGTAGCGCATGCGTAATGTTCGCGATTTTGAATCATACCTGCATTTTATCAACATGAAGTGTACCTTCAAATAACGAGATGTGAAATAACCCAGTCATCATGTAAACGCGATACGAAATCAAAAAGTCATGTCGGTATGAAACTCGCGCCGGTGCGAGTTTTCTCATGTAAACACCCCCTAAGACAAAATCACTTCAACTAAATACTTACAAAGCGTTTTCATGCTCTTACACAATATTCGTATAACACGAGCGCCACCACATACCTGAAATCTGTCTGTCAACAACTTCAGGAAATCACATAATTAACCACGATCGCGGCAGTGATAAAACTATCCACAACCAACTAGACACAATGTTTCCACACTTAATACGGGCGAAATATCATCAAATTACTATCTCTCAATAACTCTCGCTTTCTCCACATATTAAAATCATTACATGTAAACTTTGCTGACACAGTCGATTTATTCAAGATCCCGGATGTAGACGAACCGTTTTGAAAGGGGCACATGGACGCCGGCCTTCAAAAATTCTCTGGCCTGGTCAGAAATCAGCATCAATTTTGCTCTCGCCAAATAGTTTTGGCTCCTAAAAGCTACTTTTTGAGGCCAGAGACTCACCACCGCCCACATCAAAGCTCGCAATATGATGCCTTTCCGTCTCAAGCCCGAGATCAGTGTTTCACCCGTTTAGCCAAAATGAGGCGAAATACGGTAACATATTGGACGACGGCAGACTTTGCCAATCGTGAGACTTGTTCCTTCATAAGGCTTAATGATGCCTTCCGGAAAACTTTGCTGCAGGTGGCCAAAAAGAAAACTAGAAAATTAACCGACCACGGAAAACAACTTCTACCGCGCGCGCTGATTTCAAATGACATACATGTAGTGTTTTATGACGAAGGGAGAATTATGGGAAATGATAGGTAGGGGAGAGCTGCGGAGGGGGGGGGGGGGGGGGGTGGGGAAGATGTAAACAGCTTATTAAACACATGTTTTTTGATTTAATGCAGCTTGTAAGGGGATTTTTGTACCGAAAGATCATTTTAAAAAATGGTCAATTACTAAACAAGCCTCAAATGAGACTGTTGCTAAAAATTTCTAGAGGTACTTTTATCAAATCCAGACAGATATATATTTATATTTATTCGTTTTTTGAGTAGAACGTATTTCGTAGAGCGCTCGACTCAATTGATTGAGGAGCATCAGCTATAACTTCATAGAAGTTCAGGTTTCATGAGCAATCGTCAAAATTGCCTGATGAGTGTGGTCCTTACACCGTACGATACAGTTCTGTAACAATAAAACGATGATTACTCGTGAAACCTGAACTTTTGTGAAGTTATATTTATATTTAAATATATATTGTTTTGTTTTATCCTTTTGTTTACTTCTGCATCGCCTTGCCGTAAGGATCAGTTTGCCGTTTTACATTTTTCTACTATCACAGGCATGGGTTACTGTGGCTCCACCAAACGTCGTGATTTCAAAGGTCTAAAGCTTCAAACGTACTGCTTTTTACTCACACTTTCTTTTCAAAGAGGGTTTTACATGATGAAGCTGTAACAAAAGAAAAGAAGGGAGGTAATCAATAGTCTAAACTCTTATACGCTATATAGAAATGACGACAGAATGTTCAAAACTCAAGTACAACGTGGTTTTACGTCATTTATAAGGTCTATTACCATGTGAGCATTAAGGTCTCTTTCCGGCATGGTTTTTAGCATTTAAGAAGTCGTTCACGTTGTTGCCATTACGAAGAATTATCGTTCTTTGTTTTCTTTATAATTATCTTTTTCTTTATTTTGTTGATTTGATGATTAAGCACTTGCGTACACTGATTACAAGTGTAGCCACGCCCCTGATCAAGCGTCTTTTTAAGTCGATATGATAACACGTGATTAACCTGAGATCAGGCTCTATTTTCGTTTTGCTTTGTAAATAACATTCCGGTGGGCAAGGCGAAACGAAAAGAGAGTTCTACCAAACTGCCGCCCACTTTTTGATTGATTGACATTTGCTGAATCAGCCAACCAAAATTACTTCCGTTACTAGTTTTTTTAGTACGAAAATTCTTCATACGGAGGAAAACTGCAGACTCGCTGACTTAAAAAATAGCTTTTACCTTTTAATTTTTTAAACTGAAAATAAAACAGTCAGAAGGTCATTTCTGTTTGCGCAGAAGTTGATTAAAAAAGTTTTTGAAAAGACGGCGACACGATGTTTTAGTTTTAATATTTTGGCTAGGTGCGCTCGATTTTAAAATACTGAAATTCTATTTTTCTGTTGCCTTTATATTTTCCCCGACAATTTTGCCCGATAATCAGTACACAAATCTTTAAAAATCTTGGAGAAATAAATCGCGAACTTTTTCAAAGGATAAATTATCTCACATTACAAACCAAACGAGTTCTCAACTCGCATTTCATTTAGCTGATTTAGTGTCCCGTGAGTACCCTCGCAATTTGCAAATTTAATAGAGAAAAAAACATCTAAAAAATATATATTTTTTTATAAATCCAGGTAAATATTATCTGCCAATTTGGAAAGACGAAACGAAACTACTAAAAATGCATGCTCAACTGACCTATAAACAAAACGAAAAACAATATTACAAACACACGTTGTAGTTCTCTTTAGCAACCTCGTTCCCAGGTTATCATGTCATCATAAATAACGTTGGGTTGGATGATTCATTTCGGTTATTATTCGCGTATAGGTGAGTAATCGCTCCCCCAAAAATACTGTTTTTTTTTATTTCGCGGAATGCCTCTATATTGACCTTATCGTCTGAGTTCTTCATTTCCTCATATTCCCAAGGCTTTATTTGAAAAGGAATAGAGGCATCTTTAGGAATTTTACTCTGACTCGGCTAACACGAATACTATTCTTTTTATTCGGTGCTTCTCTGATTGGTTCTCTTCTAACTCCTTCTTTTAATAAAATTCAGAGTTTAATTTCAGTTCCCTTGAATGGCGGCATAACCTTCCTTGTCCGTGCAGTATGCTTTCCATCTCCTCATGAGGAGAATAACTTGACCGGCTTACGGAATGTTTTTGTGTGAGGCATGGAGCTGGAACTACTGTTTTATGCAAGCCCGCTTTCCGTTTCTCTCATTTTTACCTATATACATAGTTCGTAGACCGCGTTTTATACCTAGTCCGTGTTTTATACTCAGTCCGTAGTCCATGTTTTATACTGACCGGATTCACTACTTCCCCATGTAAATAATTTCGCGCAGTTGGCTCGGCTAAACCTCACAATACCCGGCCACTTATTTACATCTTGTTCAATAACCAAAAAAATATTGTGTTCACTCATCGTTCATCGCGGTTTGGCTTTATATGGAAAGAGGAATTATAATAATGAACGCAAGTGATATGATA
The DNA here is from genome assembly GCA_038088405.1 of Porites divaricata. NCBI lineage: Eukaryota > Metazoa > Cnidaria > Anthozoa > Scleractinia > Poritidae > Porites > Porites divaricata. The sequence continues at coordinate 10,172,256 of JBBMOI010000014.1, forward strand.
TGTTTTTCTACCTTGAAACAGGGTGAAAAGTAGTAATGTTTATCGAGAAACGATGAAGTCAGACATTTCAGGATTAGATCCGCTCTAGCTCTCTCCGAATACTTGGGCCCAGGCTCCTTTTATGTGTGTGACAGGTTGTAAGGGCCCTTACACGAGCCCTTACACTGAAAACCTATCAGTAATTCGCGACTCAGCCCACGCGGCGATCGAAGTGCGTGTTTCTTCGGAAACGATCACGGGTCTTCGCACGGATGTTACTAAAACGAGGAACGGGGAGCGGGCAGCGGGCAGCGGGCAGCGGGGAACGGGGAACGGAAGTAAAATAACCAGTAGTCAGCGGTATCCTCCATAAAAATCCAAAAAAATGGCCGCTCAAGAACCCGGTAAGATCGATGATGGAGGAGCGTCGAAACAACACTTAAGGTCGCTATTTTACTAATGAACTAATTATGCTCATGAGGTGAAATCGCTTGAGTTTTCTAAACAACGTTAACTTTCTAATGTTTTTACACAAATTCAATGAGATATTTCGTGTAAATTGTACGTGAATTTCCGACTGCCGGGCATCTAGTATTTTGAAAACCGTACCCGTGAGTCAACATTCTAAAGAATATGCTTAATGCAAGCGCGGAGAATTTGTCGACAACGACACGAAACCTTTATTTAGAATCGCTTGCCATTTCTGAACAAACACCAAATACTCTGGTGAGGTTTAGTTGATAATTTCTGTGGATATTCGATCATCGGGAGTTGACTTAGTGTGTCAGAACTTGAATATTTTCTAAGTGTCGAAAACATTGAGATTTCACTCTATGCCCAAGCTAGACAATCGTTTCTACTTTTAACCCAAGGCAATATTTATAATTGCTTGAGATTTCTAAACAAATATCTTATGTTCTTAGAGGAATTAAACGAGCTATTTGGAGAAAATTGGTCACAATTTCTGACTGCCGGGTATCTAGTTTTTTGAAAACAGTTCCCGGGTATCTAGACACGTCGTTTTTTTCATGGGAAATATACTTCCTCTGTTTAGCCCTCGACTCTGGATGCCTCTTTTTTTTTCTAGGGGGAGTCCTTTAATGTTTTTGCAGAGGAGAGCTCCACTTCTCTTTAATGCACGTTATTTTTACTGTGAGAAAAATATTTCAAGCTCAGTGTAAAACTGAATGTGTCAGTGACTTAAACCAGTTAATATTGTCAAGCTGCTTTATTAGCTTAATTCAGTAATATTGCAACTTGCACCTACCATCAAGCATCACATCATCAATGTTGCAGAGGTTGGCAGCTTATTAGAAGGTGGTTGATAAGCCTTCAAGCAAGTTGTCTGTAGTTTTGGAAATAAAGAGTTCAAGGTCTCACACAAGTGATGGGAGGCAAAAGATTGGAGTGCGAATATGTTTTTCAGTAAACACGCGCAACTGTATGTGTATAGTGGCCACATTACACTTACTCAATGTTTCATGAACATATCGGGATTTTAAAAAAAGGGGATGGAAGCTTTTAAATGAATAAAAACTCATTTAATGAAAGCACAGTATCAAAGAAATTAAAGAGAAGAATCAGACTACAGTAACAGTAACCCAGAGGGGAGGAGGAGGGGGGTTCTCACTGAAGTTTTATACGAAGAGGCTCTGCCCCAGGGACCAACCCCTTACCCTTTGTATGTACCATTTTAGACAGTAAAGGTACCCCTTTTGTATACCCTGCAGTGACAAATGGTACCCCTTTCACATACCTAATTTTGAACGCTGCATCCCTTTTTGAGTGCTGTAAATACACCATCTTTACAATATGAATAAATCGCTAAAACAGCCTGTTTTAAAAATACTGAGGTTTTCTTGTCTCTCACATCCATAAAGTGCGCCTGTGACTGATCTCATTTTGATCCTTCAGCTGACTGAAATGACAGATGTCCCTTTCATATACAGTTTCAACTATAAAAAAAGACCCTTCCCTTTCATGTACCTGAAGCCTGAAAAAGGTAACCTTTTCGGGGGGAGCCTCTCTGTTTAGGCCATTATAGTACTCCCTCCTGCACTGAGAACAGTACTTGATACAGTGATATTGTATGGTATGAGTTGCACCAAACGTTTTGTGCCCATGAAGAGGTACTTTGATTATTTTAAGATAATTTTCATTTTTCTTCAAAAGAAAGAGAAGAGTTTGGGATCTCATTCTTAGCGGGGGGTGGGGGGGTGGTTACTTGAGGATCTGCAGTGAGTGAGAATCTTGCATTTAATGCAATCCAATGGTTTTGATTCAGGAAAGGGTCGTCAGGGGTATTTTGCTGAAAGACAAATGGCCACTGTACGACTTTGAAGTTTACTAATTAGGGTGAGGAAAATGAGTGAATTCGGTTCCATTAGGGTCATTATACTGGTCTATACTGAGCGAAATGACCTAAAACAAATTGTTTCATCACAGAATAATAAAATGATATTATTTTATTTTCATGGAGCAGTGAAACACTTCAATATCGTGAATGCTTGCAGTGTAGTAGATCTAATAATATTAAAAGCAGAACCAGATTGTTACAGTAGTCTTAGTAATTATGTGATGACATGGTCAATAACATTTTTCAAAGCAGACATCTCTATCAAAGGAAATAGGAGAAGTCTGCACGCAAGCTACCTGGCTACTTCGATGTTTGTTATCTATCACGGAAAAGTAGTTCATTGCTTTGTGGGCTAGACTCAATATAGATTCGCTTGAGTTCCAAATAAGGCTGTACATGTGCTTTGAGAGTTTTTGTCCCGATTGGCTTCTTTCAACTGCTGTTGGAGCATATTTGGTTTCCTAAGGATAATTGTTTAGTAAAACGCAGCGCAAAAAGGTGAAAAATGTCATTACCTCCGTATTCTTTCAAGCACCTCATGAGCATAATTAGTTCAAGTAAAATAGCGACGTTATTTAAGTTTGTTTCGACGTCTTTCACCGATCATCGGCCATATTGGATTTTGTGGAGGTTACCGCTGACTACTCGTTCCCAGACTTCCGTTCCCCGTTCCCCGCTCCCCGCTCCCCGTTCCCCGTTTTAGTAACATCCGTCTTCGCACTCTCGAGTTCGGACCCGATTAATTACGATTAATTACGAAACCGTCTACTACGAGTGAGCGAGTGACTCATTTGCATATCCTGTCCCCCTGCAATAACTCGTGGTACGCTCGCGCGTACCCACGAGTTAAAAAGGACAAGCATTTTTAAAAATTAATCAGAAAAAGTGACAGGAATAAATGGATTGGAATATTTTCATTTTTATTTTGGGGTCACTAATTAACCAAGGAAAAATGACAGGAATAGACTTGAGTTGGAACAGAAAGCATTTTTAAAAATTAATCAGAAAAAGTGACAGGGATAAACGGATTGGAATATTTTCATTTTTATTTTGGGGTCACTAATTAACCAAGGAAAAATGACAGGAATAGACTTGAGTTGGAACAGAAAGCATCCTATTATAACTGTAGAAAACACTCTCGTACAGTTTGATATTCGACTTTTTACTTTTCGATTCACTAAAACAATAACAGCAAAAGAAAAAGAGGAAAATACAGAATTAATGAAACGCTGACCGAAAACCTTCCAAGAAATAACTTAAAGTACAACAAACGACTAAGAACGAGCAAAAAATACGGGAAAAACTATACTTACAAGATCTGTACGGCACCTCCGGATACAACTAGGCGACTGATTTACATAGACCAAAAAATAGAACTTTATACTAAACTGGACTGAAAACAATAAACCTAATGAACGTGCAAATTGACAATAGCGATTACATAACGCAACGCCGAGACTAGAATTACAGAAAGATTATGCAAATGAAAAATGGCTAACAAAAGACTACTCCAAGCGTGATAACAAAGGTACTAAATTAAACTAACTTTTCGCAACGCAAAACATGAGAAAACACAGAACAGGAAAATCTCGTAGTCTCTCGTGGCTACAATAACTACTTGCATACCTCAAATGCCTTTGAATTGGTTGAGATTTTTGCACCAGTCATGCTGAGAAAGCTGGTCTTGCAACTTCAGGATCGCTTTTCTCGAGAAAAAATTTAGAAGGATTGAGCTCTCATTCGGATGGGGCATGGATTCATATCTAGAGGATCGGGAGCCGGTATTTTCGAGGTAAGAAATTAAATAGTTTGGCGTCAGTTCCAGCTTATATTGGACTGGGTCACACGCCGGCGGATGATTGCGGCCTGCCTTGTCTCCTTCTTTAGTTCTAACCGCCGAGGTCAAATATTCATCACGCATGACTCAGTTTATAACATTTTCTTCAAAATTTTATTCAAAAATTTGCCTTAAATTCTGCATTTTGGAACAAGTTATAGTCATCAGTATAAAACACGGACTGCGGACTGGGTATAAAAAACGGACTAGGTATAAAATGCGGCCTACGGACTGAGTATAAAACACGGAGAAGGTATAAAACGCGGACTACGAACTATGTATATAAAAACAGCTTAAGAAAGGTAAAACTGACAGAAACGGAAAGCTGGCTTGCATAAAACACTCAGTAGTTACAGCTCCTTGCCTCACACAAAAACATTCCGTAAGTTGGTCACGCAGTCTATATTCTCCTCATGTGGAGAAGGAAAGCATAAAACACTCAGTAGTTACAGCTCCTTGCCTCACACAAAAACATTCCGTAAGTTGGTCACGCAGTCTATATTCTCCTCATGTGGAGAAGGAAAGCATACTGCACGGACATGAAAGATTATGTCGCTATTCAAGGCAACCGAAATTAAACTCTGAATTTTATTAAAAGAAGGAGTTAAAAGAGAACCAATCAGAGAAGCACCGAATAAAAAGGATAGTATTGGTGTTAGCCGCGTCTGAGTAAAATTCTTAAAGATGCCTCTATTCTGTTTCAAATAAAGCCTTGTGAATATGAGAAAATGAAGAACTCAGACGAGAAGGTCAACATAGGCCGGGCATTCCGCGAAATAAGAAAAACAGTATTTAGGGGCGAGGGATTACTTACCTATACGTGAATAATAACCGAAATGAATCATCCAACCCAACGTTATATTCTACGTGATGATTATGATGACACGATTTTCGCCCTGCTCCTAAACCCCGGAAGGGGGTACTCGTAGGAATTTTTTGGTGGGGTGGTGCCCCCTGGTTCTCTAAATCCTTACCCTGTTTCAGAATAAAAAATGTCATTTTCCACACCCGTTTTCAGACCTGATCTGTAAAATCCATACCCATTTTCAGACTTGGCCTAATTAAGCCTGTGAGTGCAGGCTCTCAGATAAAGAGGAGACTACCCAGTTTGCTCCCGTTTTATTTTCGCGCGTTTTCAATTTAGCGGACCCAACTATCTCGGAGCCTGGAACAGGCTAAGCATGATTAGGCAGAAATTATATCATCATTATATAGTATAGATTAGAGTGCAAACAAAAAATTCTTCAATGCATTTCAAATTCTCACATTTCTATTTCCTTCTTATTCATGTATTATTGAAAACGATAAATGCATTCGTACGTACTATGTACACTCCTGTAGTTTCCTAGAAAACCATACCCGATTCCAAACCAAAATGGGCAAAGTGTTTTCAGGCCACCAAAACGGGTCATAAACTCTACCCTTTAGGGCGGCAAATACGTATATGGCTTATATAAGAGAGTACCTCCCGTGTCCTGACCCCCTTCATGACTGTTAGAGGCCGAGACCATGTCTAAAATGGGTGTAGAAAATAGCATTTTTGTCAGGCTCTTGATTCAGAGAACCTCCACCAAGAATTTCTATTTTATACCCAGTCCGCAGTCTGCAGTCCGCGTTTTATATCTAGCCCGTGTTTTAATTATACCCAGTCCGTATTTTCCAGTCCGCGTTTTATACCTAGACCGTATTGTATACCCAGTCAGCAGTCCGTAGTTCGCAGTCCGCAGTCCGCAGTCCGCAGTCCGTGTTTTATACTGACCGATTTCTTCTATAAATAACAAAAGATCGTTGCTCAGTTTTCAATCAACAACGACCCCTACTAACAGAGGGTGGTCTGCCTGTGGTTTGAGGTTTCTTTCGCAGTGAGCCTCCGCTTGCGTACCCCGTTCAGAGAAGTCAATCCCGGCTTGACTTCCAAATGAAACCAGTTTAGTTAATATAGACAGTATTTTGATTTGTACTCGTTGGTTTGTAAATCAAAAGGCACATTCTACACATTGTTCGCGGTCAACAACTTGCAGAGAGATTCAACTCTGCGATAAACTAAATTTCCATGGCACATATATTAAGGCATATTTTCCTACTATAAGGCCATAAAACGTTTAAAAAAAGACAGCAAAATCGATCCTTCTCTCTGCCGACGGCTGATCATTCGCGAAAACAACCACACGAGGAATGAGCGCTATTCAACTTCCGTCGACTCCAACAGCCAATCAGATCTTGTGGCGTTGTTCTAACAGCCAATCAGCGTTGCGGCCAAAATCCGGCCGCGGTACGGTACGTTGAGCACAAACTTATGAGAGTCTGTATCAGGCCCAATTTTAGCGGTAGTAGCCTTTGTACTGTCGCAATTTGTAATAATCATCGCACTTTGTAATACCTGTCGCAATTTGTAATAAATCCATCACACTTTGTAATACCTGTCGCAATTTGTATTAAACCGTGTCGCACTTTGTAATAAAAAAGCTGTCGCAATTTGTAATAACTGCCATCGCACTTTGTAATAAACTAAGCTGTCGCAATTTGTAATAATTCCATCGCACTTCGTAATAATTTTTGAGAGAGATTCAGCTTACTTCGATTCGTCAACGTTAACGTTAATTTGAGCCAAAAATGTGAACCCATTTCGTAACCATGTACTAATATTATCGCTTAGTTAAGTGACACATCGAGACGGGAGAGGGAAACACTGTAGAAAATCTGTAGGAGAAATTTCATTGAAGTATATCAAGATCAACCAAATCGAGAGTGGTTATTTGTCGCAAACCTGGTCACGACATTGGTAGGGATAGCACCTCGTATGGGACCTGAGTCCCGTTCGTGCACATTCCCTCTGGGCAGGCCCGTGTCCAGAAAAGGTGGTAAATAAATAAATAAATTTATGCAAGAGAGAATGATCTAAGATTAGCTCATTCTCTCTTGATTTATATCAAACTTCTCATTCAAATCTTTCTCCTTTCTCTACGTCAAAATGTCCCTCAATGATGGTATCGATCAGTGAAATTGTTACCCCCTACACACTAAACGAGCTTTTCCATTCAGCCTTGCCCTGAGAATACAACGTATATGTTCCTCCAGCGAGACGTTCAAACTGCGTTGTAACGAATAAACACAAGGACAATACCTTAACAGACATGGATCGGGTCTACTAAAATAGAAGATACAACGTGTTCATACTTTCACACACACTCACACAAGCAACTCACCCACACGTATCCCTCTAGTTGTAGGATACCACCCAGCCATTCAATCAATATCATCTATTTTCACCAAGTCGTAACACATTTACATTCTCTCATCCTCGCAACTTTGTGCCACTATGTTTAAATATATACCTCTCATTACCTTCCTATGTACTAACAAGGCGGAAATCCGCTAAGTGGACTTCCCGTTCGGAACCAGAGCTCTCGATTAATGTTATGGTGTTATTGACTGTTCAAAGTCCCCTATTTTCCCGGAAGATCGTCGAGAACGAGCACTACAAGCGGCCATCTTGACCGGGTCTAGCTTGAACTACTTAAAGGGTGTGGGACGGTTTGGGAACCCCGAGGCCAGCCCTCTTCGGTACATTTAAATCCAATAAAATTTCGTCTTATTCACGTGCATATGCACGCATAATTTTTGAGAATACAAAGAGTTAAGTTCCCCCGGGACCTCTATACAAGCTGAAGAGGTCTGTTACAAAATGGCTGCCAGTGAAAGTGGTCATGAGCGCTCGATCTCGACGATCTTACGGGAAAAAAGGGGACCGTGAACAGTCTATCAATGTTATAATTGATTGTAACTGATTGTAACTAATTATTTTATCACATTAACTAAAGGCAGTTGTAATAAAACAGTCATTTCTTTAGGTTCCGTAGGTTCCGCGGGTTCCGCGGTCTGCAGTTCCACACATTAGTCTTACCCCTAGAACATCCAGGAACATAATACTACAATTTTTATTCAAACAATAATGAATTAAGAATAAATCAAAAATAATTAGCCAAAAAAATGGAAACTAAATAAATGAAGAAAGATAAACTGGCTCCTAATAATTTGGAAGAAAAATGGCGAGGGCGGGGTGTTGGACACAATTCACGCAACTGACCGCAAATCAGTGAGGGCTCCAGTACTTCTCCGCCAATTTGAGTCCTGTGGTTTTACCCCAGGGTGAGTACGTCCATAAATCAGTTGGGATAGGTAAATACCGCCCACGGTCTTAAACCCTGAACCCATTTAAGGATGAAACGAAAATTTCTGCCCTATTTAAGGTCCAAACCCGACAAATGACACCCTATTCAAGGGAAAAACAAAAATAAGAATTGAATGGCAACACACAAATCTTCATTAATTAAATCACTTCCCTACCTTCAGTTTTAACAGGGCTTTGTTTCTCATCTGGTTTAATTTTAGATGATACAATTTAGTTACCCTGTGTAAGGATCAAACCAGGGACACAAAGCCAACAAGGTAAAACTGACACCCTACTTAAGGTTCGAGATCCTCAAAAACCATATCCCGTCGGGTGGTGCATACCTACCTAGCCTATGCATGTGTATATGTGGGATTACCCCCCGAAGACTTCATAAGTGGCAAGCAAACAAGGATTTGGATGAAAAAAAAGAAAAAAAAAAAAGGATTTGGATGAAGAATGCCCGGTTATTCATGGAATTCCCCTTGCTAAATGTTGCTTTTGTTCTTTAAATATGTTTGAATTGAAATGTATAAAATGATTGATATCTCTTTATGTCTTGTGACATGTCACAGGAAGTTTCATATCTTTCATAAAATTGATGCTCGTTGGTCACGAGACCAATCAAAGCAGACAAATTTATAAAGGAAGACATGCATATTTGACCAAAGAATACAACGTAAGTTTATAACAAAGTGCGATGGAATTATTACAAATTGCGACAGCTTAGTTTATTACAAAGTGCGATGGACAGTTATTACAAATTGCGACAGCTTTTTTATTACAAAGTGCGACACGGTTTATTACAAATTGCGACAGGTATTACAAAGTGCGATGGATTTATTACAAATTGCGACAGGTATTACAAAGTGCGATGATTATTACAAATTGCGACAGTACAGCGAATGTATGAGAAGTGCTAAAATTGGGCCTGACCTCAGGTTAACACGTGATTAGCCTAATAAATCACCTGGTTCACAATTCTTTCCATCTCCATAATATCCCGGATGACAAATGCAGCTGAATCCTCCCTTGGTGTTATTGCAGTAGGTGTTAGCACCGCACTTCTGTGCATTTTGTGCACATTCGTCAATGCCTAATTATAAAACAGCACACTATAATAAGCAACAGTAATATTGGGCACAAGAAATTCGAGAAAACCAAAAGGTAGAACGGACTAAGGGCTAATTTTTGCCAAGTGAGCATTTTTCATCTCATTCTTTCTGCATATGCCAACCTATCCCACAATTTCACAAATCTAGTTTTTGGTGCAAATTGGTGAGGAGAGAAAAATAAAGCTCTTGGATTATACTCCCTTCCTGTCCACATCTTAAGACTTAAGCTAGTCATATTATATCATTCATAATAACAAATCAGTCGAAACCGCCATCTATCCTTCTAAGCTAAAGCCTACCAAAGTGATATTTTCAAAAATGGTGACGACACCATTCCATCCAGTTACAGGTCAATATCGCTCCTTTCAGTTTTTAACCGAATTTTCAAAAAGAAGGTATGTAAATCATTTTCAAGATTGGGTCAGGGCGGGGACCAAAACATGGAATTGCATACCTCCGAGTATTAGAAAACTCCCAAAGCATAGCTTTTAAAAGATATTACATGATTGCTTACTTCAAATCCTTTCACAGACAGACGACTATCCTGATCTACCTACATGTAGTATTAGGACAAATGCAACATTTCCAAAATCTTCCTAAAATCACCAACTGATTATCTTTGCAATCGTCTTAATAGTGTAAACGTAAGTTTTTGTTTTTACACTGTATTCCAGTTAGCATTGTTTTTAACTTAACTTTTCTTCTGCTATGCACCATTTGTACACTTTTTATAAATTAATTTTCATTGTTGACTTGTCAATTGAATACAATTTGGAGTGCGTATTATGTTTTATATAGACACTGCCCACCTAGACTACGTGGCCTTTGCTATTTGTACAAAAAAAGCAATGCTCCGATGACTCCATAATAAATAGACCTGGATCGTAAACGTTACAATCCAAGCCAGTTTCACAGGGATTTGTATGGAGCTGAGTAATCAGAACAAACCGGTGCTTATATCTCTACACTAATTTGCACTAATAAATGGCTGATTTTTGGCAAGGGGGCCTTTTTCATCTCATTCTTTCTAAATATGCTAACAAATCACATAATTTCAGAACTTCTCTTCTCTGTTGACTAAGCAGTTTACACGGCTGTGCCTTACCAGGAAGGACAGTTCGAACATATATGTATTACAATAGAATCAGTTCAAGGAAATACCGTGATTTGTCTCTCTAAGTCTCGACCTAAGTTCTTTGGCGAATGCGGGAAAGGTCTAGGGCAAACCAGTGGGTTATGTTACAGTACAAGTGAGACCGAGGAGCTGAACGTAGGGTTACCGAGAACAGCCCTAGTAAGTAGGCAAAAAGAGAATTGGAACCCAGGGAGAATGAATTGAATTGCAGCGCCCCAAACCACTCGACCAATTGCTCAGCCATTGCAAAGTCGACCAAGAGTGCAAAGGCATGCATGGCTATCATAGCCAACGAAAAACACTGCCGTTAAATCGCTGGAAAGTTTAAATGAAGCACCCCGAAGAAACTGAAGCTGTTGAAATTGAGGCACTTGGAATTTCTAGAAGAAGTTGCGGAAAACACGTGCAAAAACAAAAACTGAAACAACAATTCAGCTAAGATCCAGACTGAACCCAATTTCTGATCCCTACGGGTTGCACTTAACCGTGAAATCTACCACTAGATTTTCCCCTAGTCTTATTAACTTACTGTATCCTGGATAAAATTACCTGAGAACGTTTTTACGTTAATGCCCAATACGTAAAGCAACAACATTATTTCCCGTAAAGGCTTTGCGTAGAGCAAACCCCTCCCCCAGTTCTAAATCAGCTTCCTACTAACCGCAAGGGATCAGGTTTTCTTTTGAAGACACAAGGCAACACTGCTTGTATAGGGGGAGGGGAAGGGAAAAATCGCTACGGCTAAGATGTTTAGAAAAATGCTCTCCAAATATGCAATCTATCAAGAGTTTTGTCCAAGATTAAAGGTTATTCCGCCAAAATCTAGATGGATCTAACGTTATTAGAAAGTCAAAACTCCATGAGCCGGAATTAGAAGATACTTTGGTACTTCAGGAGATTCTATCTTATTTTGTAAGAAAACTTAGAAATTCTGGTGAAACTGCCCCTTATTTGCTTTAACTTACCGTTCTCACAGTCCTCCCCTTCAAATCCAACAGGACACAAACAACGATATCCTTTACCGGTAAAACCGGTTTGACAGGTTGCTTTGTTCCTGCAAGGTTTTTTCGCACAGGCATTCTGGGAAACGAAAACGAAAACAAAAATCCGTTGTACTTCCTTGACTAACTTAAAGTTAAAGATTGCCTTTAAACAAACATGAATTGAATATGAATTTTAGCTTCTATTTCTTTTTTTATTTCTTTTTTATGCGCATTTGAATATATTTACATGTATTTTGCGCAATATAAATGTTAAATTATTAATTATTATTATTATACTGGAATAAATCCTGATCTACCTTAGCTCCAGAGTATATATAATCTGGATTTGACTCCTGCATATTTTCCTCCACTTCTTTTAAAGTGGAATTATTCAGCTCACACCTCCTTTTGACTTTGTTGAAGTTGTAACTGACGCAGTTTGGTTCCATGTAGCACAAAGTCCGGCAGGATCTTTCACTAGGGACATCACCAGTACGAATCACGTGATTTTTAAGGCGTTTTCCGTCAAAAATGTGGTTAAACTCTAGCTGGCGACATTCACCTGACAGAAAACAAAATATTTGAGTATGTGTAATCAAAACGGTGACGAGTAAAATAAGGGGAAATTTTCACGAGTTTACCATATGATTACCTATTAATATCACTGGGGACAAATTACGCTCACGTGAATCGTTTTTTTTTTTACTAGTTTATCCGTCGAGAGCCAAATCTAATGCTGTCTTTTAAGGCCCTGACATCTTCATTCATAGTTTTTTCCAGTGGTATTTCAGCTTAATTTGAAATACCTACATGAAAAAATTACAACACTTTTGCGGGTAATAGTATAAACAAATAATAGAGTTCTTTGTACGTGACAGTATTGGCATAAATATCACTCGTAATATTTCAAAATTATCTGAAAATTCCCTCGCCTAACGGCTCGTGAAATTACGTATAACATTATTTCGAAATATCACTAGTGGTAAGCCATATTTATCCTATTCCTACAAATTTTCGAGATATGTCCAAGTTTGCACGCAGTAGCAAAAATTCCAAAATTGGAGAAATCGCAGTTTTTGCTAAAATGAACTAAGTCAAGTGTTAGCTAGAGGAGGTTCAAGGATGCCCAGCAAAAACTGCGATTTCTGCAATTTCTCCAAAAATTACGAAAAATTGGAGAAATTGCAGTTTTTGCTAAAATGAACTAAGTCAAGTGCTAGCTAGAGGAGGTTCAAGGATGTCCAGCAAAAACTGCGATTTCTGCAATTACTCCAAAAATTACGAAAAATTGGAGAAATTGCAGTTTTTGCTAAAATGAACTAAGTCAAGTGTTAGCTAGAGGAGGTTCAAGGATGTCCAGCAAAAACTGCGATTTCTGAAATTACTCCAAAAATTACGAAAAATTGGAGAAATCGCAGTTTTTGTTAAAATTACTAAATTCAGGAGTTAAAGGAAGTGTCAGGGTGCCCAGCAAAAACTGCAATTTCTGCGATTTCTCCAAAAATTGCGAAAAATTGGAGAAATCGCAGTTAGGTGATTATTAACATGACAAAGAACAAAATATATTCAGGATGGACATAGCAATCGTCTAGATTTCTAATATAGTTTAGAACGGTCGACCTATTTTACTAATGGCGGTAAAAGAATCCAAGGAAAAAGGCATCTTTAATAAGCGGTGTTGTAGAGTGTTGTTTGCGAAGCAACGTCGAACGAATCTACTTTAGGGAGAAACGACCCCTTGTTAAAAAAAACTCGTAGAAATCTCACGAGTATAACTAGAACCTGTAGATTGAAGCCTTTATTTAAAGAGCTGCGTTGGGTTTTGCGCAACTCGCTGTGGTTTAGTGATTATTAACATGACAAAGAACAGCGAAAAATGGCGAGCACCGCTAAAAATCGTCAGGCTAACGATTTTTCGCAATTTTCGCAAATTTTGTTAAGACCGCAAGTCGCTCTGGTTTAGTGATTATTAACATGACAAAGAACAGCGAAAAATCGCGAACACCGCAAAAAATCGTCAGACTAACGATTTTTCGCAACACACGAAAAATCGCAATTTTTGCTGCTGCATGCAAACCTGGACATAAGTGAAATTTTTCGCCAAAATTAAGGAGTAATTTGCCACCCATGTTATTGTTTAGTAAATTGTTGTAAAAAGGGGAACGAGAAAACTTTAATGAAACTCTGCAATTACAAGAACAGGTTTGCTTAATTTGAAATACCTACGAGTGAATTACAAAACTTCTGCGGGTAGTAGTATAAGAAAATAATAGCATGATTTGTACGTGATAGTATTTGGCATAAATATCGTGATCACTAGTGATATTTCAAAATTATCTTAAATAACAAAGAAATTAATTACAAGAACAGGTTCGCAATATATAAGCAACCAAGCAACAATATGGCATTAGCTACATCTTTGAATACTAACAAGTTAAAATTAAAAGATAATGCCTCAAAATTTTTCGTCCCTGTTTGTACATCCTTAAGTCCTGAAGAAGGTCAGTGGCAAGTTTTTTGGGTTTAGTTGATTCGCTCGTTAGGGTTTGGATCATATTTTTCAATTTGCTTTTGGCAGCTTATTGTTGTCTTGGCTAGATGGTATATAATTATATATATTTCATACTCTTCTTAATTTTCACTACCATCATTCGAAAAGAAAAAGTGACTGAAACGTGGTATTCTTCAGTTCTTAGCCTATGAAGTTAGTTAATGAAGTTATTGTCAGAAGGTAGTAGTTAAGCCATATTTAATGGTCTTTAATTAAAGACGCTTTGATAATTATAACAGACTTCTAAATCATCACTGACTAGACATTCCTCTAACTAATAAAAGACAACTTTTCCTGTTAACCATTTGTAAAATGTTCATACTTTTTAAGCTGAATGGAAATAACATAAGATTAGATACTAAAAGCTTATTAGTTAAAAAGATCCTTGACACTCTCAGGTAGCACAAAACCCCTATATTGATTCAGTCCTGAGTCAGATGAATAACTAATTAAAAATAGCTTTCTGAGCTTTCAATTGTATTCAGTGCAAACCTTTCCATTTGTTTAGCTAACTTACCTGATAAAAGTCATAAGTTTGTAAGGTAGCTTGGCAAAGTGGCTTTTATCGCTGGTTAAAATACCAAGTGTTTTTAACTCAACTTCAACTTTTATACTGTTCAAAGTTCCTAAGGAGCTATTAGTGTATGAGTGTAAGAAAATTGAACTAACCTCCAGTTGGACTGCAGAATTTTCCGGGAACCGGACATAACAACTCAGTAGCAATCCAGAAAATAAGAACAAGTAACATAATGAATGACAAATGCTAGAATATTTTTTCGGAAGTTTGAAAGAAGTCTGCACACCTCTACAAGCGGCTTCTGTCATAAATTCAACCTGCTGAGTGCGTTTTAAGATAATTTATTTACCAATGGGCGTTAAATTTCAGTCTTTGAACAATAAGCTTGACATGCAACACCTAAAATGTGCATAATGTATGAATATTTATTTACACACATTTTAATCAATGCATGTGTTTAAGTTTAATTTTTCAACCTTCGAAATTTTTTTCCTCCTTTAATACATTATTTTGATGGATTTCTTCTGTTTCTTTCTTCTTGCAAATAGAACAGTCAGTTATAGACTAAACATTTAGATTCAGCCCCTGTCTATAAGTATCCCCCTAACTAGATGCCAAACCGTTAACGAATTAAATACACGATGGAAAGAAAATTGCAGTGTCAGTTTCAAGTGCCATGACAAGACCATATCTTCGAACATAATCAGGTGATATTTCATTCAAGGCTTTCAAGTCACAAAGTTAATGTTACATCTTTTTACATCTTTTTATCCTAACTTTTAATGCCTCATTGACGCCTTCCCGTCGACCCTTTCGTCGAGTTGCCGCGAGCCATCCACTACGACGGCAACAAGAACGTCAAAAAAGTAGCTTTAGATTGGCAAAACAACAGCTTTACACGTCCATCACGCTTTTTTTTACATTTCTTTGCCGTTGTTGCACTACTACAATGCAAAAGTGCCTAATTTCACGTTTTGTTGAGGACGGGAACGCAAGACAACAACTTTCGTTTCTTTTCCTGAACTTTGATAGAGTCCTTTCGAATTCAAATCCAAAACATTTTGCCAGTATTTGACGAATTAAACGAGATGGAAAAAGCGCGATAAAGTTTGAAGCAGCGCGAATTCACTTTTTAAAGTGACGTTTTTGTAGCCGTTTCCGTCTTTGTTGGTTAAGTCAGTCCCTAGTAAAGAGCCTCGTCCCCAGGGCGCTTAGTGAAGAACCTCGTCTGATTCTACGACGCCATGGAAAAGGTCACTGACAAAACAGACTTCGCGTTCTTTCAAACTTGTTCTCGATTGGCCCAAGTCATTCACTGAACTAAAACTTAGGAAATTTAGTTGGAGCTAAGAGAGGAATCGAGTACGAGCTAGGGACACACTACTAAAGTTATCACGTTGCCACTCAAGTTCAGGGACGGCGTGATGCACGTGCAGCTAAGCCAATCGTTTTGTTTTCTTTCCAAGAGACGACCGAGGAGGAGATGCTCTCAAATCTGATCCCAGTATAGATGCAAGGTTTGCTTACGCCACTGAATAAAGAAAATAAATAAATTTACTTTGTAGTGCGCGCGGGGCTCTGCGAGTTCTCTGCCAGCGATCTAGAGGAAGCGGAAGTCGGAGTTTAAGCCGCGCGGATGACTGGTGCCAAGCTGAAAAATCAGGCGCATCTCCAGGCGCTTCCGTTACGCGTTTTTCCCACAGAGCAACTAGCGCGTCATGATTGAATGACCAGCCGTGTTAGAATGCTCAGCGACAAGAAAACCCAACAGGTTCTCAATGCTTCGAAGGTGCTCGCCAGAACGTTGTCTCATTGCTCGCCCAATTTTCGCCGATGTAGATCTGGCAGGGCGAAGGCGACAGCAGATGCAGTAGACTAAGCCAGACTTTTGGCAAATATAAGGTTTTCTTTATGAACGCCTTTCTTCAAAGAAGGCCAGCAAGTAGTGTTAAAACACTTGTAGGTAAGATAACCGAAAATAAAACAAATAATTGCAGCTCATGATATCAGTTCTAGCTGTAGTAAATAAATTGCCTTCCCTTTACGGACTTACTTGACCGTATATCTTAGTACAAAAGAGAGGTTGAAATTTGATCATGCGTAAATAAAACAGGGAGAGAGAAACACGAGTTGGGTTTTTATTACATGCAATTTATACTTACTATATGTGTAGTTCCATGTAATCGTTAAAAGTTCTTCGTATCAGTACTCTCAACGAACATAGATGATCGAACGATGCGTGCCATTATTTAAACCTCGGATTTACAATTATAGTAATATTGATATTAAAAAAAAGAAGAAAGGAAAGAGAAAAGAATGAAGCTGACTTTGAATTTACACTCGTCAGAGTATCATACACCAGGAACAAACCTGGAGCTTAATATTTTTTATCACCACCGATAAAAATTGTTCCTTTGTTTCCGCGAGTCTTGAGATGAAGAAGCGCTTTTTTTGACCATGAATTTCGACAGCAGAAGTATTTTACAGAAAACACGGGAAAAAATTGAATCAGTAGTTTGAAACTTCAAGTGATCAGTTTTTCAGTGTCGGCTTACGATTGGTAACTTAACGGAACTGCCATCTTTTTATTTTTAATTACTCGACACTGACTCGAGCTTCCGTAGGGGCGACAGTCTAAAGATGCCAGCCGTTTATTTATTTTTATTTTATTTTTCGTATTTCACCTGGTATTTGGTCGCCAAAAAGAAGCTCATGCTCTCAGTTTCTCTCCGTCGTGCGTTTCCCCAAGCCGAATGGGACGTCTTAACTATCACCATCGATGCTCAAATATCGGAAGACAACAAACCAAATCCTGCTCAGTGGCTCGCTAAGTTATCACAACATTATCTTGGGGGGAACCAATAATTCAAAGCACACAATTTTCTTCGCAAACTGCATCAAGAGCCAGGTATGTCCATTCAAGCGTGGCACACTCTCGTGCGTTTAGAATACAAGAAGTGTAATTTTCCACCTGAAGTGGATGACAGATTACAAAGAGACATTTTCGTCATTGGCCTAAATGATTCATTTCGACGTTTTCGCAGTGACATAATTTGTCATGAAGATTTGACATCCCTCACTTTTGCTAAGTCATCTCCAAAGCACGTAATTTTGAGGCCAGCATTCAAACCGAGTCTGCTATCACTCAGCAACATCTTGAAGAAGCAGCCAACAAAGTCTTACCCACTGAAGACAGACCAAAAGAGCTTTCTCGTCCTCCTCGACGTCCAATCCCTCCTGCCATTGGACAAACTAACTCCAAAACTTGCATTTGGTGTGGACGTGCGCCCCATACTACTCGTCGTGCCTGCCCTGCTTCGAATGACACATGTCATGCCTGTGGAAAACGTGGACAATGGCAACAGGTATGCAAGGCGTCTTCTGTCAAAGTTGTATCTGATGTGGAACAGGATACTCACACCGACTTTCTTCAACCCTCTTTCATCACGCATGATGTCTGTCAAGTCTCATCTGCACCGAAAGGTATCTTTGTTGACCTTGACCTCAGTTCTCCTGCATCATCATCTGTCAAGCGCCTCAAGTTTCAGGTTGCCTCAGGCTGCTCGTGCAACACCATGCATGTCACAGACCTTAACAAATTACCTCCAGTGCCAGTGAAACCATCTTCAGTTCGTCTCCTTGATTACTCAAAAGCAGTCATCCCAACCACCGGGCAAACTACACTGCAGTGCACTCGCCGCGGAAAATCCTATGAGATTGTAGTCCAAATCATCACTGCGGAACGCTACTATGCTCCCCTCTTGGGCCTGGCCGACAGCACTCGTATGGGCATCATCAACTATGATGTGGACACTGTCAATCAAGTAGAGGCTACCCCACCAACCCCACCACCTATTGGTGAGTTAACTTTAGATTACATTAAAGTTACGAATCCAGAATTGTTTGAAGGCTTAGGCAAATTGAGTGAACCTTTCTCACTCACTCTTAATCCCGAAGTGAAGCCTATCCAAGCAGCCCCTCACCGCTATGCTGCACCCAAGTTGCCTGTCATCAAGGAAGCACTAGATAAGCCCATCAAAACCGGTCAGTTGGTTCGAGTAAATGAACCCACTCCCTGGATCTCTAACATGGTGGTTCGGGAGCGTCCATCAACTGCTACTAAGCCAGCTAAAGTTCGTATTTGTTTCGATCCTTCACAAACTATCAATAAGGCAATCATCAGGCCCGTTTACCCCATACCTACCCTCGAGGAAAACATTCACCGCTTCAACTAAGCAAAGATTTTCTCAGTGTTTCATATCAAGGATGCCTTCCAAACCATTGAGTTGACAGAGGAGTCATCCATGCTGACCACCATGCACACTCCATGGGGCCGATACCGCTGGACGCGACTTCCCTTTGGCGTCAGTGCAGCTCCAGAGGAATTTCAACCCAGCCTTCATGATATCCTCTGCGGAATAGATGGTGTTGTGAACATTGCCGATGACATTATTGTTATAGGTCGCGGTGAAACCCTGACGGAAGCCACCCGAGACCATGATGTCACTGTCATAAACTTGCTGAGTCGTCTTTCTCAGCATAACCTCAAAATTAACCCAGACAAGATAAAGTTCAAAACGTCAACAGCACCTTTCATGGGTCACATCCTTACTCCTGAGGGACTCAAACCAAGCACAGAGATAGTTACTGCTGTTCTTGACATGCCTCAACCTCAAGACAAGACAGCTACCCGTCGTTTTCTGGGGATAATCACTTACCTGTCTAAATTCTGCCCAAATCTTAGTGAAGTAGTCCGCCCTCTTCGTGACCTCACCCACATCAAGCAAGATTTCCTCTGGTCTGACCAACATAGCATAGCCTTCATGCAGGCCAAGGAACTAGTCTCCACAGCACCTTGTCTTCGCTACTTTGATGTTAAGGCCCCTGTCATACTCCAAGTGGATGCGTCTGAATATGGCCTAGGTGCTGCACTGCTTAAACCTGCACAAACACCATCAACTCCTCTAATATACAGTGGCAACCAGTGGCCTACTGCTCCAGTTCTCTTTCGCCAACAGAACAGCGCTACGCTCAAATTGAGAAGGAAACCCTTGCTATTGTTCACGCCTTCCATAAATTTGATCAACTCCTCTTTGGAAAGTCCGAGGTGACTGTTCACAGTGATCATCAGCCCCTGGAGACTATTTCCAAGCGGCCACTAGCGTCAGCCCCGCGTCGTCTACAGAGCATGATGCTGGCTCTCCAGCGATACACGCTCCATGTTAAATATCGCAAAGGCTCTTCCCTTCACATTGCTGACACTCTATCTCGAGCTCCTCTTCCCACCACCTCTCATAAGCAACTTCATGATCAGCTGGTGTACCGAGTCGAGTTTGAATCCAACAATCCTGAGCTCTCTGGTTTCCAAGATAACACCCTTCAAGACATCAGAACGGCAGCTAACACAGATCCAGAGCAGATCTTTCTCCAGTCTCTCACCAGCAGTGGATGGCCCAACGATAAGGCTGCTGTTCCGGAGTTAGCACGGCCATACTGGTCTTTACGTCACGAAATCACGGCCCATGATGGATTACTCTTCAAGCAGGACCGTGTCATCATTCCCTCTTCGCTTCGTGCCAGTCTCTTACATAAGCTCCACGCCGCCCACCGTGGCCCTGAGTTTACACTTCGTCACACTCGCAGCTGTCTGTTCTGGCCAGGCCTCAACAGTCACATCACCGACATGTGCCAGTCCTGCGGTATCTGTGCCCAGCATGCTCGTCAGCATCCACGGGAGCCACTCCAACCATACCCAGTACCAACTCTACCATGGCAGCTAGTTTCCCAGGACTTGTTTGCACTAAATGGTCGTGCTTATCTTGTCACAGTTGACCACTATAGTGACTTCTATGAAATTGATCACCTTCCATCCATTCAGTCCTCAGCCGTTATTCAGGCTACCAAGCAGCATTTCAGTAGACATGGAATTCCCCATACTCTCATCACAGACAATGGTGCTCAGTACACCTCTGATCTATTTAAAACATTTGCTAAGAAGTACCAATTCAATTATATTACATCTTCTCCATATTGGTCCCAATCAAATGGACGAGCAGAAGCTGCTGTCAAATCAGCCAAGCACATTCTTCTCACAGCAGAGGATGTGGATTTAGCCCTCCTGTCTGTTCGTAACACTCCACCTGCTGGACACACCTATTCTCCTGCTCAGCGCCTGTTTGGACGTGCACTTCGCAGTGACCTACCCCAGCTTCCAGCTTCGTTGGAGCCCTTCACTCCTTCACGTGATACTGTAGTAGCTGGTCACGTCCATCGTAAACTACAGCAAAAAAACTCGTATGACAAACATGCAAGTGCCCCTCTCCCTGATCTTCGTCCTGGGTGCTATGTATATGCAAGGCCACCACCTACCTCGTCAGCTCAATCCTGGATCCGTGGAAAAGTGTTTGGGCCTGCTGGTCCTCGGTCGTACCTGGTTGACACGGGCATCAGTCAAATCAGACGAAACCGTGTCCAAATTCAGCTTGCACCACCGCAGCTCGCAGGTGACTCCTCTCCTCAGGACCGACCTGCGTCAACTCTCCCTGACAAACTGCTCCCTAACTCATTGTCACCCACAGCACCACCATATTCGACTCCAAAGTCTTCAGCAAGTCTGTCAATAACACCACCCAGGTCGTCAGAGGGCTCCTCGTCGATGCTATCTCCAGCCCCTGTCACCTCTCTATCACCTTCAGCTGATGAAACTCTACCAGCAGAGTCTCCTTCTCCACCCAGTCTTTTTACACCCTCACAGACAACCCCTGACAGTTCATCGCCCAGTTTGCCTAAGCCTCCAACTGTAACACGCAGTGGTCGAATTATTCGACGTCCTGCTAGATACTCTGACTAAAGTATGCTGGACATTAAATTTATTGTACATCATCTTTCTTGTCACAGGATCAGAGTACCCGCTGTTGTAGTGAAGGCCTATTTGGAGTGGATGGATGGAACGCGAATAAGCCTTCGCTGGAAGAGAACACTGACACTATTAATTTGTCTGTTATTTGTTATATATTAGTTTTTTTATATTGTTACGTTTGTATTCCTGTTTAAAGAAGAAAGCGTGTAAGCATGTCCCATCATGCTTTAGGACTTTTCCCATGATCCTTTGATATATCTCTTACCATGTGAGTAGCCATGATGGTCGATGAATAAAGCTGTGTTAGAACGTACGGAGCTTAACGACTTATTATTCACCTATTACATAACCATTAAACTAGTTCCAAAATCAGTTACGTATTAACTAGTAAGGTAGCTACAAAGTACAGGTTTTGTAAATATAAAGTATACTACTTCCACCTTACGACCTGTGAACGAGCGCAGCTCCAAGTAGGCTACGCACACTTACTAGAATTAGGCTACTTATGATATATTCAAGTTCCTTTATTGTCACGTAATTATGTTTGCCCCAAATAGTAAAAGTAGCGATCGACATACATAGATAGTTCTTCGTTTCTAAGTTGCTTTCATTTATTCAGAAACATTCAGGTTAGGTTGTTGTTAAACACTAACTTACTTCCGCTCATCAGCGTGACAATAAGTTTATAAAGGGATTGTGTACGTATAATATCTCCCTACTACTCCCTCAAAAACATGCAAAAGTAAATCAAACATATTGAATGAAAGTGGAAATGATCCTCGCAGTTGAATAAACAACTTAACCTTAGAGGTTAAAAAAGAAACTAAAAATTTTAAGGTTTGACTGGGAATCGAACCCGGCCCTGACCTTTGCGATGATCGGACGCAACTCGCCCTCAGATCCATTCACAATATGCATAGGCGTTGTTAAATTTTTTAAAAAAATTTTTTAATGCATATGCGAGTATAGTGCTATTATGGTTCTATTTTTTGAAAAACAATAATAAAATAAAACCAACTTCTACTAATCAAGCCAACAGGAGAGCACTAGGCAACTGTGAAACCTTAGTTGAATAAACAACCGTTGAGGTTGTTTGTTCAACTGCGATGATCATTTTCACTTTCATATCCTTATCCGCAGTTCAAAATATAAGTCATTTCATATATTTCCTTCCATTCATAAAACATCTTGTCTTGCTGTAGCTTTGTTCTCACTGCACCAAGATATACCCCATTGACTTGATGCTCAGTCCTTTTCCCTGGTTATTATCCAAATTTCCACACGTGTTCTTATTATCGAAGTTTCCTCCACTCCCAAACCCCAATCTGGAGTTACATTTATTGCAATCCATTTGATCGTTACCAAGGATACCGATTCTCGCTTTGGAGCTACTTTCCTTGATACACTCTGCGTTGAACCCTTCTTTTTTGCAGTTCAGCTGCAATGAGGCATCAGAACCAATCAGCGACATCCACGTGTCACGACCCAGTGAGGTGTTGCAGTATTGCCCATCAGCGATCAGAGAGTACAAGGAACTGGCAGTCATGTTGATGACAATAAACTTGATCTCCTGGTCAATCTTCATACCGAGGCAGATCTTGGAGAAGGATGTGTTCCAGTAGGAGGGTAGTTTGGTCTCCTGTAAGTCAAACCCAGTCTTCCCTCCATCAAGATTGAATGTTTCGTTGTTGCTCCAGCGTTTCGAATTGTAGTGAAAAGTTTCCTAATTGAGCAAAATTGGGAGGAAATAGTATAGGAATGTAAACTGAAAAGAAAGTAGCTCTGCTACTTTTAAGAACGAGTACTTAAGAGCGACTTCGCGTAACTATCAACTAGACGTGGAAATAGTCAAAAAATGACCTGGCCTCAAACTCAGCCAGAATAAAGCCCTATGGGCCCTAGTTACAAAATCGTTGGTTTAAGAGTGATTGTCTGTAAAATTCGAACTTCGGCCTGACACGGTACCTCATCGATTTGGCTGATTTTTGGCATGTAGTCTTAGAATGGTGTCCTAAATACTGAACACATATTCTAAGGTTCGAATTCTCTTTGGTTTCAAAGATACAGGAATGACAGTTTTGACGAGGCCTCGAGGGGCCGCCATGTTGGTGAACTGAAAGAGGCTTGCTATAATTAATTCTAGCCTTATCATTGAAATAACTTAATCGTGACTCATACAGTCACAAAGAACTATCCTTCCTCCTTTCATTTACCTACTCTTATCCGAAAATGGTTAAGCCTGAGCTACGAACGGCTATAGCTTCTCACGGCACTTTTTCGGTACTTAAAAGGTACACAAATTTGGTAGAAATTGGAAGGTCAATATCACCCATGCCACATCGATTTAGACTAAGCCATATTAACTAAACATAGTTTGTTTATAGATAAGTTAGACTGCTGAATAAAATAATTGGGCAAATGTAATGTAGCAGAACTATAATTGCATGAATGCGCAATGGTTCAGCCATTTGGCCGCTAAAACTCCCAAACGAAATTCGGTGAATATTTGAAAAGAAAATTCTTAAAAATTGATCGTGCCTCTTAAGAGCAGTTGTCTGTAAGGCCTGTTTCAAACGTCGTGCTACTGCCGTGCTAAGCTGGCTCGACTGTAGCTCGACTGCAGCACGACACTAGCACGACTTGGTTTCAGACGTCGAATTTAATTCAGTCGAATAGAACGGCTGTTGCCCAAAACAAAACACAATAATAAAGAAACGGCTCAGCAAACTTTTAAATGTATTCTAATGCATTTGTAATTTATGAATTGAGTTCGGCACGGCGATAGCACGACGTTTGAAACGGCTGTGTATAAAAGTGGGACGGGGACAAGGGGACAAGGACGTGGGGACGCGTGTGTGGGGACTTGGGACTTGGGGACGCGAGACTAGGGACTTGGGGACATTAAGTATGGGACGCGGGGACGCGGGGACGTCAAAAACAGGGACGCGGGATGTGAATGAATATCGCAAAAGTCGGAGGTAAATGCGATATCTCTTTCTTCGTGAAAATGTGTTATTTATGGTCAACATTAGATTCCATCTTTCAAAACCACCTTGGACACCTTATATATGATGTTACAGAAAATATTTCTTTATAATAGGAGTAAGCGCACTGACTATCGTGATTATGGTTAGGGTTGATTTCCACTGTCGAGTAAAAGGCAATGTATGAAAGGTCGCACGTAAGCGTAAAAGTAGAATCTCGCTCAACTTCACGTTTAATCTGAACAATTTACATCTTGCCTAGCTCTATCTTATCTACGTGATTAAAATTTACTTGCGTTAACGTGCATAGCCAAAAACGCGTCACTGGAAATCGACCTTTAAGTACTGTTAGCAAGCATTTACTGTTAGGTTTGCCACCAAATATGTCAAACAAAATAAATATTGCTACAATAGTTGAATCCCCCGTGGTTTAGTGGTACAGGCGATGGATTTCGGAGCTGGCACTTCTTGGTTCGAAGCTCGCTTATGCCACTTAATCTATTATTTATTTTGAATCGAATGCAGTTATTCTACATAAATTTTGGCGACCGCAACCCACCCTACCCTGCTTTGGGCTCCAATATTCCATCAGCAAGGAGACCAGGACTACGGTTTAACTTTCTTCAATGCAGGGGATCTTCGCCGAGTGTTCGCTTCGTAAACAGGCATGGAGGGAACCCTATTAAGGAGGGCAGGGTAGGTTGCGTTCACCAAAACATATTCACGAGAAAAGTGACTGATATCGCATTTACTTCCGACTTTTTCAATAATCATTAGGGAGCTTAAGCACGAGGACTTTTTAAGACGACGCCGCCGTCAATGAACGGCCGAGACTGGGACGAGGTCCATTGCGCATGACATACCCCTGACAAACGACGTCGCCATGCCGCCGACGACGTGAATTTGGACAATTTGACGGCGTACTGGAAAGGTAAGTGATTTATGAGATTTTTATTGCTTTTGAAGGTTTTTTTTAACTCTTATTTTTGGTTCATACGATTTCAATCGATGCTCGAATGTATTTTTAGTTGAGTTTAAGAACAGTTTCTGCTTTTTTAAGCAGTTTTTTAGAAGATAGAAATGGCCATGGCCACAGAGCAAGATCGTCCGACGAGCAAACCTCCCCTCAAATCGTAAGTAGAATAAAATATTTTATCTGCGAATGAGAAAAACAGACATATTGAATTGACCGCATTTTAACATTTTAAAAGAAATGGAGACCTATGTCGCTATTTCATTGTTTGTCTTTCCGAAGTGTTAATTTTTTTAATTTTTTTGCAATCTAGTTTTCTGCAGTTTTTCTGGTGCAGTCAACATGGTTAAGTTTGATTATCCTTACTTAACCTTCCTTAAAGCCGATATCAAATACCTTTCAGAATTAAAGTACAACTTTTGAGTTTATTCATAGGGCAAGCAAACATTAACATTAACAAATAAATATGGCAATTGACATTTTTCTGTTCATTTATTTTTAGAGTAATGCAGTGGAAACCGGAGCACGATGCCATATTTTTAAGAGAGGTCCTTGCTTCAGATCTGTGTTCTACTCGCAAAGGTAGCTCTGAAAGGGGAAGAATTTGGTCACAGCTTGCTGAAAAGTTGAATGAAGTGTCCAGCTGTAAATTTATTGTTACACAAAAATCCCTAAGAGATCGTTTAAAGCTTTTGACGCAGAAGCACAAGCAAAAAATGAGATCAGAGGAGAGAGCTAGTGGAATAGATCCAGAAATGAGTGAAATGGATGTAATGCTTGAGGAAATTTGTGAGAAAGAAGAAGTGGCAGAAGAGGAAGATGAGAGAAAAAAGAAAAAAGCCAAGGCAGAAAAGGAGAGTGCAGAGAAAATGAGGTTAAAAGCCATGGAGAAATTGAGTGAGAGCCAGAAAAGAAAGGAAAGCAATGAGGAAGTTCGGCCCAAAAAGAGCAGAAAGAGTATTGGTGATGCTGTGAGCTACCTACAAGAGAAGTCAAAGCAAGAAATTGCTTTGAGGAAAGAGGAAATTGAACTGAAAAAGCAAGAGGAGGGAAGAATTGCCCATTTGTCTGAACAGCAACTTAAAATGCAGCAAGACATGCTGCAGATGATCCAACAGCAACACCAGAATCAGCAAAGACAACAGCAAGAACAGCAGAGACAGCAAGAGAGGCTTCAGCAGCAACAACTTCAAACCATGCAGTCCATTCTAACCCAACAGCAACAACAGTCACAAGCAATGCTTGCTTTGTTTGAAAAATTTGCTACCAAGAAAGATCCCTGAACTGAACAAACAGGATATTGGATTGTAAGAAGGCATTCTGTTGTGCATGGTTCACCTTTTGGAAAAAGTATTTCAGTAATGCTGTATGGCTGCAATGTTGTGTATTTTTAGAAGTTGATGCTATTGAAAATTAAATCAGGGTGTTGTTTTCTCTGCCTGACTTTAAGGCATCTATTTTATTTTAACTATGACTTTTATAGTGCTAAACATTTTTGTTATTTGACTTACATCAAGATGTTTTTTTATTGATGGTCCTTTGCATTACAAGGAAACAATGTTTGACTTTGAAGTTTCATAACCACTGATAGAGTTGAGTTCCCTGTATAGCTTTTAAATTTACATAAAAGTTAAATAAAAAAACATTTTTCATTAATGTCACACAGAGGTGACAGGCATGGAAAGAAATACACACAGTGTAACTTTATTTATAGGCTCAGTCTCCAGTCATGGGTGTCTCGATGTGCCCGAGGTACTGTACCATGTGTACTTCAAGACACACATGACTAGAGACTGAGCCCACTGTATTTACAGCTGTTTTCGTTTTGCATGGTCTTAGCTTAGACACCCAGAAGAATACCACCATCTACAATCCCTAAAGAATTCAGCAAACACTGTCTGTCTATTTTTAATGATAGAGTCAATATTTATTAAAAATTTGACAAAAATAGCATTTCAACTTAATTAAGTTGGAGGTTTCACAGACTCGTATTTGGAATAAAAGATCTTTGGTTTTTCTCAGTTTCATACATTCAAGGTCTCTCTTAACAAAAGTACTTAGAGTCAAACAAAATAATCTTGCAAGCTTGGGGGATCTAGCTGAAAATACTGTGAGGTTTCATTTCCATATAAACATGTAAGGGCATTTCGTAGTAAGGCAGACACAACATACATTTTACCAACGCTACTGAGCCCCACTTTCAGATTTTTCTTGAAGTCTATAAATTTAAAGTAGTTTTGGACATCTGCAAATAGCCATTCAACTGATGTTCGCACAGAGTTCATTGACTGGTTGTAAAGCTGCTTCTGAGGGGTGAGGTAAGCATCTCTGAAGGGGCCCTGCAGATGAACCCTTGCACATTGGCTGCCCTGTTGTTGAAAATGCATATTGTTCAAGATCTTGTAGTAGTCCAGAATCTCTGAGCATACTGGCATCATGCCTCTTTCCCTCTAGAATAAATAGGGAATATCTTATTAAAAACCTTCATATAGATATGTATTGTTTAAATGCAATTTAAGTCAATCTATTTCAAGTGACCTATCTTTTAATAATACACAGGCTTTTGTTATGAATGTTTTTGGCATTATAAGGGACTGATCAATATATCATGTGAAAGCATTACCTTTATAACATTGATATAGTTACCAACTATTTAGTTCTGCTCATTCTTATTCAGTCCATAAAAAGAGAGACTGGGCTTGAGAGTATATTTTAGAGTAAAATGGAGCAGGGCCTGTTTAACTGGAGGGAACCCAATGAGGTGAATGTTCGACTATAAATTTATAGAGAGAGTCAGGTAAGCCCGCATGCTGGAATAACAACAAAATGACAAAAGAAACACGTAATTTTCACTTACCTACTGGTCCATATAGGTTACCAATCAGTCCATTAGGTAGGGCAAGTGACTGAAATTTTAAAGCGTGTACTCGCTTATGTCCATTATACATGATACGCTGGTGTTCATCTGGTCGAGCTATAGGTCGGACAGTTCCGTCCACAAATCCAAAACAGTTGTCCAATGCAGCCCCCTTTTCATGGATAGTTTCTGCGTATACTTCTAAAGCACGAGGGCTCAGCAGTGTGTGATTCCAATGTGTTATGAGATGATTGTGAGTATTGTAAATGTAATCGAGGACATGATTTGTAGCCATACTAAAAACGGGAACTGGACGTCCAAAACGGTAAATGAGGTCTCCATATCTACAGGGATACGCAAGTCGCTTCAAGAGCATACAAAGGCCTTCCATACCATCTACAACATTCCTCTGAGAAAGTTGAAATGAACGTGGAATCCTAAGAGCTTGAGCCAGTGTTGGAAGATCTCTTTTCCTTACTCTAAATTCGGCTTTGCATTCGTCGTCGTTCATGTTATCCAAGTCAAAGCGATCGTACGAATCATAAGCAAAATCTGGATTTCGTGAAGAAAACAACTCGTACAAGATTATGAAATCCTCATCAGTAATAAGATCAACATCGTAGTAGAGAAGAAGGGTCTGACGAAACTCTTTAAAACTTGCCATAGCACAACAGATACAAAACTGTATCAGGAACTGAGAATGGAGGCGTCTTGTCAAAACAGCATCCGTGCTTAACAAATTAAATTTGGCGGGAGAGCGACGACGTCAGACCCAGGCCTTCGTGGATCTGACGGCGGCGTCGTCCTCAAAGTCTCTCGTGCTTAAGCTCCCTATTATCGTCCCCGCGTCCCCGCGTCCCCGTCCCACACGTCCCCGCGTCCCATACTTGACGTCCCCAAGTCCCCAGTCTCGCGTCCCCAAGTCCCCACACACGCGTCCCATGTCCCCGTCCCCTTGTCCCCGTCCCACTTTTATACACAGCCGTTTGAAACCAAGTCGAGCTACTGCCGTGTAGCACGGCAAGGCTTGCCGTGCTACACGGCAATAGCACGACTTGGTTTCAAACGTCGCGCTAGTGCCGTGCTAAAATCGAATTTAATTCGATCAACTGAGTTCGGCAAGGCAGTAGCACGACGTTTGAAACGGGCCTAAGATTCGAACTATATTGAAAAGTCGCTGCCACACTATCTCACCGAATTGGCTAAAAATTGGCATGTAGACTTGATTTGGGGTCTTTAATAAGGAATAGGTAACTTTAGGTTCTAATTCCTCCTATTTCGGAAATTACCGACACGGCCGGTTTTGGGGTGCTTCGGACCGGCGCCATATTGGTTAATAGAAGATGTTTTTGAGCCTTCAACTACAACCCTGTCTTCAAAGCTTATCTTCCTTTGCCGATACACATTGAAAGAACTATCCCACTTCATTATATTTTTAGAAACTACTTCGAAATTGACAACATTTTCGCAACGATCGATTAAACTTTTGGTGGGTATATATTTTGAATTTTTTACACCCGTAAAATTAACAGAAATTCAAAGGCGTATATCTCTCTTGCCACATCGCTTTGAAGGTTGCCACTCAACCTGAATACTCATCGTTTGTAGTTAAATCTAGTTCGTTAATAAAAAAATTGGGCAAATTTAATGGAGCAGAAACAAAAGTAATGAATGGAAGAGTGTTCTAGCGACTTTGTCAATGAGCTTTACACCGATTACTCGCCAGGTGTTGTCAAAATCACAATCGATCATAGAAATTCTGTCACTAAATCTGAGTGGTCTATACAACAAAATTAGCCTCTGTAATATAAGCGATAGCTCTGCTGCGAAAAACAGTATAAAAAGGCAGATTGTATGAGGAAAAGGAAAATGAATTTATTATATTTATGCTACGACGCGTAAGTAAAATGCAGCCATCACAGTCAAACTGGAATTTTCCTGATTTTCCTCCAGTTCCTTTATCGAAAACAGAGCTTTTAAAATTAACCATAATAATGAAAATTGAAATGTATTACCTTACTCGACGACAAAGATGCCAATTTTCACCTTGATCGAAAAAAAGTAATATTTTCCCACGCATATCGCGGGTCTATCGTCACGTTCCTTGCATGGCGTTACAACTCATGTGAAACCGCCTGGTTTCAAACAACTGAACTGAAGAATCCGTGAAAATCGTAGCCAGGCAATAAATAATGGCATTGATATAAGTTATCATTATTAGTGAGCGAGGATGCGATGATAATTCCAGCTACATGTATTTACAGCGTTTGAAGATTCAGTCAAACTCATGAGACATGAGCCCTTGAAATAAACATCATTACTTCCGGTTTTGCAAATTGGGCGTAGCAAAGTAATAAATAGACTCATTCTGTCTTGTACACCATTAACAGCAGTTTCAGTTATTTTGCTTCTATCACGCAACTCGTTTTGAGGAGATTCTTGGTCTTTCCATAAAGTGTTTTGTGATAAACAGGAAAATTGGTTTGCAAGAGGTTGAGAAGAATGAGGGATGATCACAGGAGATAAGAAAAGTCCCCAGTCACCCCACCGAGGGGCTTCAAAACTGTGCACAAATGCCCCACCCTGGGGACATATTCCAGACTTTAGTTTTCTTGAAAAAGCTTAAAATCGCTAGTCCATGTACGGATAACTCAAGAGAGTCCTAATTCTAAATAAAGGAAACAGCAAAGCAAATTCAGTTAGCGACCAGAGTGTTTATCCGATATCGCGAATAGTAAGGGTGTTCTTTCACGGAGTGACTGAAGATGTGTCTGCAGTTTAATGTAAAATAATTCACCATGCTCACGGACCTTTCGACAATATAAGTGTACCGATTGATAATATCAGTGGTAAAAAACGAACGCTTTTTACTGTAGGACGATGACGTCATCATACAAAAGGCATCCTCATTTTCTAACGGTCAAAAACTAATTTTCTCTGCTCGTAAACTCAAAGCGCCTCTGAAGACAAGTAGTAGTAATGTGCTTGTTAGTAAGACGTCCACCAAGCTGTGCCCATCGTACATAACCTATTGCATTTTCCATGTTAAAGGTGCGGCGCTTATTAGGGAGCGGCGCTTATTTCAACTACGGGTAAAAACACTAAGGGGAATATAGAGAGAACTCAGACTTCGGCAAGAAAAAGGACAAATATGCACACCTCGAACTGCTATATGAACCTGGTTTCGAAAGTTCCCGTACATTAAAACTTTAGAACTCACTAGTAGGTCGTGGTCTTGTTTGTCAGGCGATGTGGTTTTGGTATCTTTTTATATCAAGCGCCGTAACAAAGGTAGGACGTTTATTTGTATATGAAATTAGCGCTACGGCGCCTATTCCGTAGCGGCGTTTATTCGAGAAGCAGTGCTTAATCGATCATTTACGGTAACTGCTTGGAAAAAAAAGAAGAAATGAAAGATATATTCTGTCACTTGGGAAGATAACCTTGATTTCATAGGTTCGTTGGTGTCAAACAGGTAACGTAGTGCTTTCGTCATTTGAAAAATTGGAAATTTTTGCTCTATTTTCCCTTGGCTTGGTGCCTTAGTGGTATATGCTTCTTTGGTCTTTATGTGAGCTCGGCTGAATTCATTATAGCTTTTCTTTCAAATATATACTACAAAAAAAAACGTTGCTCAGTTTCTATTTTTAGAGCACTGTCCAGTCAATTAAGTTTTGTTTAGTCAGGGAGAAGATTGTTTTTTGTTAACCTTTATAGATTTTTTTACGCATGTACGGGCCTGAGGAAATGTTACCTGAAAAGAAGCTACGATCCTAACTTTCTACCTTCGAGTCTCGACCTTTTCCCTAGCCATAAGTTTTTCCCTCGAGGAATTTTTCTTTGTTTTACATAATGATTGATCTTGCATGCTTATCTTGCGATTTTTAAGGCTTAGTCCTGTGCCGTATTCTGATGAGATCTACTTTATGTCGCTTTCCCCGATCTAACAGCTCCTCACTGAACAAAAACGGTTTTAATTGTGTCTATTCAGGGAACTAGCTAATATTTTTCCAGCGGTACGCACGTTGTTCCCAATTCCCCATAGTCCCTGTCTTAGGCGCTTTCATGTGCATTGGTTAAATTTTCTATTCATAAGCCTACTATGGTTGTAATCGCGCGCGCATTCTGGCGTCATTTATCCTTAAAAAATTAGTTTATTGAAGAAAGGCTGAAGTAAAGGTGTCATGAGGCGTTTGTGTTTTTATGAACTATTTGACGCGGTCCTCTTTTTACGGCTTATGTCCGTTGGTGAAACTGCTACTTGGGTTTTCTTGGATTGAAAAGGGCGGGCTCTTTCTAAACGCTGCCGTTGTTTATGGGACCTTAGTATTCGGAACAGAATCAGTCGATGGCAAACAACGAAAATACTTTTATGTGGTAAGTTACAGTGATGAACTTTGCCTTGAGATGGTCATTTTTTGTTTGTACCTTCAGTGTTGATCCGAAATTTTTTGTTATGGATGAGGGAGGGAGGGGGGGCAGAGATCAGAACATGCACCACGTGTTGTTTACGAGACATTAAAGATATGGAAACTGTTAAACAGTCTTCTATATACAAATCAGAATAGTTGCAAATGCTTAAGGGAGGCCCTAACTATACAATGATTAGAAGGGCAATATTTGGAAAGGTGCATGGTCATGGAGTTTAGGAGATTTGACTAAGCAGCCAATTTCCCGCCAAACATACTGGCGAGGAGTGGCGCCAAAATTGTGTTCGCTCGCCCCGGGCTGGCTCGACTTTTAGGATACGGTCATAGAGTTTAATATAAACAATGAGTTCATCATCTATATAGCCTGATCGCCCCAAGGTGATTGCATTTTGCTTTTCAGAGACCCATCACTTACTTTTTGACCCTCTCCGGAATCAGAATTTATGTCCGTGTGGTGTAATACTGGTGGTGAGGTCAGTCTACAAGCCGAGTCGTGAAAAACACCGACACTTTAGCCTTTACGTTCAAAACATTTCTGGCTATCGGGAAAAAAAAGAAGGAGCTTAATATACCAAAATAAAATTTCATTTCAAATTTCACTTTGTGACCGTTCAAAAATTATTGTGAATCAGACTGAGTGAAAGTTCACTCAAATAGGGGGGCTAGGGGGTGGGGGAAGGAATTCTTAACAGTTCTAGTTTGCTAGAAAATTAAAAGGTACGAGAAAAAACTGGGCGAAATGCAGAATACACGCAAGAAGGAGAAAGAGAATAAAAAAAACTTTCTGTTCAAAGTCGGGTGAAACGTTTAATAGCGTCAAGAAGACTGAATTGGATTAAGGTTGTTCATTTCACTTCCGTTCCAGCGTGCAGTTGCGTTTGACCTCCTAAAAATAGCTTCGTTTCCCACCGATCATTCCATGTCATATTTTTCCGACTTTTATTCAGTAATGACGGTACGATCACGTAATTTGACTTGATGAGTTCTTTAACTTCATTTCATGGACTAGTTTTATATCTTACGCCGGAAAGATCTGCCAAATGTGCATAGAAGCAAAGGTAGGTTCCTGTTTACACGTGTAATATCGAATAACATATAATTCGCGTAAAGCCGCAGTGCACGGTTTGTTTTTCTAGCCTTTTGATAGAAATTGACAAAGTTTACGTTATCTTTGCCTGAGAAAATATGTAAGTTGTAGCTTTATACAGCGAAATACTACAGAGAAAATTGTAACTGTGCACACGAGCGGCTCCCGATTGGACTGGCAAATCGAAGAGCGAACTTGAGCTAGTACTGTGTGTAACAAAATGTATAATTTTCATTTTAGCGCATATTTCAAGCTCTTCGCAAGATCAGAAACAAAAGATCATCTTTTTACATTACAAGTGAAGGTTTTTTAAGCGATAGATAGGCTTTAAGAGTGATTGTCTGTAAAATTCGAACTTCGGCCTGACACGGTACCTCATCGATTTGGCTGATTTTTGGCATGTAGTCTTAGAGCGCTTTCCATTTGTTAGAACTGGCCGGTCTGGAAGAACTGGTTCTTACTGGTGTAAATGGAAAGCAAAAGACCAGTTCTCGCGTGTACGCGCGTGGGAATTGCGAGTTGCGTCACGCTCACAAAGGTAAACAAACATTCCTTAAGTTGGGATTAAAAATAAAACATCCAGAAGAATAATTATAATAAATGTAATACATACTGCAAATACAAGTGCTGCTACACTATAACAAAAAAAAAAAACACTCGGTTCATCAATTTACTCCGAATTCTAGAACAGAGCTAAGCAGCCCATAATCACAATACTTCACGTTACGCTGGTAAAGTTTTACAGAAATGCTTAATTAAGGTACTTCACTCTTGAATTATTCTGACCGCATGAGTTGAGTTGAAAGCCGAGGCAATCCCCTCACTTAAGCTTAAGAAAGTGTACGTAAATACAAGAATAAGTCCTCAACCTTCCTTTTTAGACAAAATGTTTAGGAATCTATTCATTATAGACATTTTCTCTTCGTGCATTTTTTGAGATAGTGAAATTTTTTCCAGCTCCTCTTTCCGTTTATCATCTTTAAATTCCTTCAGAAACACGATCATCTCCGAAGCGGATGATTTTGACGACCTTCGCTTTTTCTTTTTTGGTGGCGCCGGCTTGCGAGGAAGTTCCTCGTCCTCATCGTCGGAATGATCCGCTGTCCCTGCTTCCATGGCCATAGAGGAAACGGTGGCTGCTGGTACAATCTTTGGGTCAGATCCGAAAAACTCTGTCATTTCATTCTGAAATTCACATTCCTTTCTATCATTTCCCGTACGACTGTTGTGCTCCGTGACTTTCTTGTATTTCTCTTCTAGCTTCTTCCACTTATTCGAGCATTGATCGCCAGTAACTTTGACGGAGGAAGTCGTATTGAACTGATCTGCAATTCGCTTCCATGCGACGTTTTTCCTTACTTTTCCTTTAGAAAACAAGCTGTCATTTTCCCTTCGCAAGGAAATAAGAAGTTTCGTGCTCTTCGACGACCACGTTATCAATTTTACTTCTTCTTCTTCAAGTCCTGTAATTGTAAACATGCCTTTTACAAACTTTACAACGATCTCTGAAGGAAGCTCACTGTTATCCAGGAAAAAAGTAGATAAAACAATTCACAATTAAATACCCACCAAACTTGTCATTGTCTGATTCTGCCATCTTTGAATCTTTCTTTGAACGCCAAAACTAACGCCGCGCTTTCCACCCACTGCAAGAAAATTCCCGCGCATTTGCCGCTGCAACCGCGCAGGAGCGTGAGAATTGATTGGCCCTACTCCTTGAGCAGGGCCAGTTTGGCCAGAACCAGTTCTGACAGTTCTCAGAACTGACGCGTACCATTTACGAACGAACAGATCCGACCGGCCGGTTCTGACAAATGGAAAGCGCCCTTAGAATGGTGTCCTAAATACTGAATGCATATTCTAAGGTTCAAATTCTCTTTGATTTCAAAGATACAGGAATGACAGTTTTGACGAGGCCTCGAGGGGCCGCCATGTTGGTGAACTGAAAGAGGTTTGCTATAATTAATTCTAGCCTTATCATTGAAATAACTTAATCGTGACTCATACAGTCACAAAGAACTATCCTTCCTCCTTTCATTTACCTACTCTTATCTGAAAATGGTTAAGCCTGAGCTACGAACGGCTATAGCTTCTCACGGCACTTTTTCGGTACTTAAAAGGTACACAAATTTGGTAGAAATTGGAAGGTCAATATCACCCATGCCACATCGATTTAGACTAAGCCATTTTAGCTAAACATAGTTTGTTTATAGATAAGTTAGACTGCTGAATAAAATAATTGGGCAAATGTAATGTAGCAGAACTATAATTGCATGAATGCGCAATGGTTCAGCCATTTGGCCGCTAAAACTCCCAAACGAAATTCGGTGAATATTTGAAAAGAAAATTCTTAAAAATTGATCGTGCCTCTTAAAGCCCATCTATCGCTTAAAAAACCTTCACTTGTAATGTAAAAAGATGATCTTTTGTTTCTGATCTTGCGAAGAGCTTGAAATATGGGCTAAAATGAAAATTATACATTTTGTTACACACAGTACTAGCTCAAGTTCGCTCTTCGATTTGCCAGTCCAATCGGGAGCCGCTCGTGTGCACAGTTACAATTTTCTCTGTAGTATTTCGCTGTATAAAGCTACAACTTACATATTTTCTCAGGCAAAGATAACGTAAACTTTGTCAATTTTTATCAAAAGGCTAGAAAAACAAACCGTGCACGGCGGCTTTAAGCGAATTATATGTTATTCGATATTACACGTGTAAACAGGAATATGGCGTTCCGTTGCGGACAAAATTATACCGATAGTAAAAACATGTTGAAAACATAATACTTAAGTCGAAACTTGTAAAATACATTGAATACAGTAAAAAATACGAGTCGACATTTGCAAAATATATGTTCACGAACGAAAAAAAGACACGAGTCGAAATTTTGAAATTTGAGTCGAAAAAAAAAATTCGAGTCGAGTTGAAAAAAAAACACGCGAGTCGAGAAAGAGAGAACGCTGACCAGTTGTGTTGTCAATCGATGTCTTCACTTCACCGATACGAGTCTTTGTTCCAAAGTAGTGGTTTGTTGGCTACCAAATATTGCAGATTTTTTCTTCTCCCTTGGTAGACTTATCGAGGACTTGGAAAGGCAGCTTAGTTCAGCTTCATATGACAGTTCAGAATTCTTATTTCGGCGCCGTGACGAGTACAAAAAGACACTTGCAACTCTGTCGTCAAGATAAATCGGACTGGAACCCACCGGTTCAACCATTAGAAGCCCTCGAGAGAGGTTACAACTGGCAGAGATACAAATAACAAAGCCAAAACCTGTCACGTAAGAATTACAGCAAAACACTGGCGCGCGGCATCGACATCAAGCGGTCAAGGGAGTCACTGCAGTATACACGGGTGAACTTCCCTATTTCTAAACAACCGTAAGTCTCACAGTATCTTGAAGACAGAGTTGCAAGTGTCCTTTTGTACTCGTCACGGCGCCAAAATTAGAATTCTGAACTGTCAAATGAAGCTGAACTAAGCTGCCTTTCCAAGTCCTCGATAAGTCTACCAAGGGAGAAGAAAAAATCTGCAATATTTGGTAGCCAACAAACCACTACTTTGGAACAAAAACTTGAAGACATCGATTGACAACACAACTGGTCAGTGTTCTCTCTTTCTCGAATCGCGTTTTTTTTTTTCAACTCGACTCGAATTTTTTTTTTCGACTCAAATTTCAAAATTTGGACTCGTGTTTTTTTTTCGTTCGTGAACATATATTTTGCAAATGTCGACTCATATTTTTTACTGTATTCGATGTATTTTACAAGTTTCGACTTAAGTATTATGTTTTCAACATGTTTTTACTATCGGTATAATTTTGTCCGCAACGGAACGCCATACAGGAACCTACCTTTGCTTCTATGCACATTTGGCAGATCTTTCCGGCGTAAGATATAAAACTAGTCCATGAAATGAAGTTAAAGAACTCATCAAGTCAAATTACGTGATCGTACCGTCATTACTGAATAAAAGTGGGAAAAATATTACATGGAATGATCGGTGGGAAACGAAGCTATTTTTAGGAGGTCAAGCGCAACTGCACGCTGGAACGGAAGTGAAATGAACAACTTTAATCCAATTCAGTCTTCTTGACGCTATTAAACGTTTCACCCGACTTTGAACAGAAAGTTTTTTTTATTCTCTTTCTCCTTCTTGCGTGTATTCTGCATTTCGCCCAGTTTTTTCTCGTACCTTTTAATTTTCTAGCAAACTAGAACTGTTAAGAATTCCTTCCCCCACCCCCTCGCCCCCCTATTTGAATGAACTTTCACTCAGTCTGATTCACAATAATTTTTGAACGGTCACAAAGTGAAATTTAAAATGAAATTTTATTTTGGTATATTAAGCTCCTTCTTTTTTTGCCCGATAGCCAGAAATGTTTTGAACGTAAAGGCTAAAGTGTCGGTGTTTTTCACGACTCGGCTTGTAGACTGACCTCACCACCAGTATTACACCACACGGACATAAATTCTGATTCCGGAGAGGGTCAAAAAGTAAGTGATGGGTCTCTGAAAAGCAAAATGCAATCACCTTGGGGCGATCAGGCTATATAGATGATGAACTCATTAGGCCCGTTTCAAACGTCGTGCTACTGCCGTGCCGAACTAAATTGATCGAATTAAATTCGACTTTAGCACGGCAGTAGCTCGACTTGGTTTCAAACGTCGCGCTAGTGCCGTGCCGAACTCAATTCATAAATTATAAATACATTAGAATCATTTAAAAGTTTGCTAAACCGTTTCTTTAATTTTTGTGTTTTGTTTTCGGCAATAGCCCTTCTATTCGACTGAATTAAATTCGACGTCTGAAACCAAGTCGTGCTAGTGTCGTGCTACAGTCGAGCTACAGTCGAGCCAGCTTAGCACGGCAGTAGCACGACGTTTGAAACAGGCCTTAGTTGCGGTTACACTTACCTTCTGCCCGAGGGTTCCCAGTGGGTAATTGGCTTGGGTTTCCAATCAGGCGATATTTTCCGGTTACACTGCAAATAATTACCCAAGGTCAACTTTTGACCTGGTAGCGTTTGGCGGGAAAAAAAACCATGCCGCACTAAAGGAACTCAGATAATTAGGGTATTTGGAGCAAAGACGTGTAAAATATACTCACTGTTAACCTCGAAAGTTCGCCATGCTTGTTGCCGCGTGTCTTGAATTGGGTACGTGACAGGGTATCTGCCGCGAATTCAGCGCAGCATGCGCTGCGGTTTCCGGTATTTACAATTTTCTTCCACCCTATTGGTTGAACTACTCTTGTGGTTAGATAAACCATAGATAAACCATACAACTTGGCTCCGGGAGTGTCATAGGTTATTCTTTTGTTCTCTTTGATGTATCCCTAGTGATTTCCCGTGGGTACTTTCACTGTTTTTTTATAGGTCACACACAAAACATGTACTCCCCTTGGGCAAAGTCCCACTTTCCCGTGGGCAAAAGCTCTAGTGGAACCGCAACTATTGTTTATATTAAACTCTATGACCGTATCCTAAAAGTCGAGCCAGCCCGGGGCGAGCGAACACAATTTTGGCGCCACTCCTCGCCAGTATGTTTGGCGGGAAATTGGCTGCTTAGTCAAATCTCCTAAACTCCATGACCATGCACCTTTCCAAATATTGCCCTTCTAATCATTATATAGTTAGGGCCTCCCTTAAGCATTTGCAACTATTCTGATTTGTGTATAGAAGACTGTTTAACAGTTTCCATATCTTTAATGTCTCGTAAACAACACGTGGTGCATGTTCTGATCTCTGCCCCCCCCCCCCCCCCTCCCTCCCCCATCCATAACAAAAAATTTTCGGATCAACACTGAAGGTACAAACAAAAAATGACCATCTCAAGGCAAAGTTCATCACTGTAACTTGCCACATAAAAGTATTTTCGTTGTTTGCCATCGACTGATTCTGTTCCGAATACTAAGGTCCCATAAACAACGGCAGCGTTTAGAAAGAGCCCGCCCTTTTCAATCCAAGAAAACCCAAGTAGCAGTTTCACCAACGGACATAAGCCGTAAAAAGAGGACCGCGTCAAATAGTTCATAAAAACACAAACGCCTCATGACACCTTTACTTCAGCCTTTCTTCAATAAACTAATTTTTTAAGGATAAATGACGCCAGAATGCGCGCGCGATTACAACCATAGTAGGCTTATGAATAGAAAATTTAACCAATGCACATGAAAGCGCCTAAGACAGGGACTATGGGGAATTGGGAACAACGTGCGTACCGCTGGAAAAATATTAGCTAGTTCCCTGAATAGACACAATTAAAACCGTTTTTGTTCAGTGAGGAGCTGTTAGATCGGGGAAAGCGACATAAAGTAGATCTCATCAGAATACGGCACAGGACTAAGCCTTAAAAATCGCAAGATAAGCATGCAAGATCAATCATTATGTAAAACAAAGAAAAATTCCTCGAGGGAAAAACTTATGGCTAGGGAAAAGGTCGAGACTCGAAGGTAGAAAGTTAGGATCGTAGCTTCTTTTCAGGTAACATTTCCTCAGGCCCGTACATGCGTAAAAAAATCTATAAAGGTTAACAAAAAACGATCTTCTCCCTGACTAAAAAAAACTTAATTGACTGGACGGTGCTCTAAAAATAGAAACTGAGCAACGTTTTTTTTTGTAGTATATATTTGAAAGAAAAGCTATAATGAATTCAGCCGAGCTCACATAAAGACCAAAGAAGCATATACCACTAAGGCACCAAGCCAAGGGAAAATAGAGCAAAAATTTCCAATTTTTCAAATGACGAAAGCACTACGTTACCTGTTTGACACCAACGAACCTATGAAATCAAGGTTATCTTCCCAAGTGACAGAATATATCTTTTATTTCTTCTTTTTTTTCCAAGCAGTTACCGTAAATGATCGATTAAGCACTGCTTCTCGAATAAACGCCGCTACGGAATAGGCGCCGTAGCGCTAATTTCATATACAAATAAACGTCCTACCTTTGTTACGGCGCTTGATATAAAAAGATACCAAAACCACATCGCTTGACAAACAAGACCACGACCTACTAGTGAGTTCTAAAGTTTTAATGTACGGGAACTTTCGAAACCAGGTTCATATAGCAGTTCGAGGTGTGCATATTTGTCCTTTTTCTTGCCGAAGTCTGAGTTCTCTCTATATTCCCCTTAGTGTTTTTACCCGTAGTTGAAATAAGCGCCGCTCCCTAATGAGCGCCACACCTTTAACATGGAAAATGCAATAGGTTATGTACGATGGGCACAGCTTGGTGGACGTCTTACTAACAAGCACATTACTACTACTTGTCTTCAGAGGCGCTTTGAGTTTACGAGCAGAGAAAATTAGTTTTTGACCGTTAGAAAATGAGGATGCCTTTTGTATGATGACGTCATCGTCCTACAGTAAAAAGCGTTCGTTTTTTACCACTGATATTATCAATCGGTACACTTATATTGTCGAAAGGTCCGTGAGCATGGTGAATTATTTTACATTAAACTGCAGACCCATCTTCAGTCACTCCGTGAAAGAACACCCTTACTATTCGCGATATCGGATAAACACTCTGGTCGCTAACTGAATTTTCTTTGCTGTTTCCTTTATTTAGAATTAGGACTCTCTTGAGTTATCCATACATGGACTAGCGATTTTAAGCTTTTTCAAGAAAACTAAAGTCGGAATTGTCCCTTGGGTGGGGCATTTGTGCACAGTTTTGAAGCCCCTCGGTGGGGTGACTGGGGACTTTTCTTATCTCCTGTGATCATCCCTCATTTTTCTCAACCTCTTGCAAACCAATTTTCCTGTTTATCACAAAACACTTTATGGAAAGACCAAGAATCTCCTCAAAACGAGTTGCGTGATAGAAGCAAAATAACTGAAACTGCTGTTAATGGTGTACAAGACAGAATGAGTCTATTTATTACTTTGCTACGCCCAATTTGCAAAACCGGAAGTAATGATGTTTATTTCAAGGGCTCATGTCTCATGAGTTTGACTGAATCTTCAAACGCTGTAAATACATGTAGCTGGAACTATCATCGCATCCTCGCTCACTAATAATGATAACTTATATCAATGCCATTATTTATTGCCTGGCTACGATTTTCACGGATTCTTCAGTTCAGTTGTTTGAAACCAGGCGGTTTCACATGAGTTGTAACGCCATGCAAGGAACGTGACGATTGACCCGCGATATGCGTGGGAAAATATTACTTTTTTTCGATCAAGGTGGAAATTGGCATCTTTGTCGTCGAGTAGCGTAATACATTTCAATTTTCATTATTATGGTTAATTTTAAAAGCTCTGTTTTCGATAAAGGAACTGTAGGAAAATCAGGAAAATTCGTAGCATAAATATAATAAATTCATTTTCCTTTTCCTCATACAATCTGCCTTTTTATACTGTTTTTCGCAGCAGAGCTATCGCTTATATTACAGAGGCTAATTTTGTTGTATAGACCACTCAGATTTAGTGACAGAATTTCTATGATCGATTGTGATTTTGACAACACCTGGCGAGTAATCGGTGTAAAGCTCATTGACAAAGTCGCTAGAACACTCTTCCATTCATTACTTTTGTTTCTGCTCCATTAAATTTGCCCAATTTTTTTATTAACGAACTAGATTTAACTACAAACGATGAGTATTCAGGTTGAGTGGCAACCTTCAAAGCGATGTGGCAAGAGAGATATACGCCTTTGAATTTCTGTTAATTTACGGGTGTAAAAAATTCAAAATATATACCCACCAAAAGTTTAATCGATCGTTGCGAAAATGTTGTCAATTTCGAAGTAGTTTCTAAAAATACAATGAAGAGGGATAGTTCTTTCAATGTGTATCGGCAAAGGAAGATAAGCTTTGAAGACAGGGTTGTAGTTGAAGGCTCAAAAACATCTTCTATTAACCAATATGGCGCCGGTCCGAAGCACCCCAAAATCGGCCGGGTCGGTAATTTCCGAAATAGGAGGAATTAGAACCTAAAGTTACCTATTCCTTATTAAAGACCCCAAATCAAGTCTACATGCCAATTTTTAGCCAATTCGGTGAGATAGTGTGGCAGCGACTTTTCAATATAGTTCGAATCTTACAGACAACTGCTCTTAATATGGCGCGCCGTAGGGGACAAAAATACTTGTGTGAATTTGTGTACAACTTGTGTGAATTTATACACAACTTATCCTTGTCGAAGGTAACTTCCTACAATACATTTACAACTTTGCTGTTAGGTCTACGACTTTCAGTTTCATTTACTTGACTTCTAACAAAATATGTACAACTTGTTTGTCAAACAAACCACTTATCGATCTATTCACACAACTTTTAACTTGTAGACATCAAGGTTGTTTTGCAATTAACGACTTGTTGTTTACATGTTTGACTTACGGTAGTTTTTATAACTCACCTACGAAATACACGACTTAGCATTGTTTGAGTACAACTTCCTCTATGAAATATAGAACTTCTTCCACATTTTCGTCCTACTTGTTATCGATTTCATATCGTCACGATCGATTGGTTTCACCAAATCCCAACATTCTTTGCGCGACTTGCAGAAAAAGAAAATGGCGGCTGAGACGGAACTGGAAAGAGCTATTTTCACTCTCCCATCTTTGCTGTGTGAAATGGAACGCCATCCGAGTTTAACTGACAACATCAATATGTGTGAATTGTTTGCAAGAGGAGGGGAGGATTTTGTAGGCTTTAAACAGGGTAGATGGAGGTTGCTGGCACATAGCTGCAGCATTGTTTGATCTAGAAGCAAATGTGAGATGTAATGATCTCTGTTCATGTACATCAGGACAGTGCATGTGGAAAAAGAGAGGAAAGAGAAATGGGGGTAGTTTGCCCATTCAGGACCTTCAAACGAGTGGTAGTTATGGTGTGACATTGAAAGACTTAATTCACCCAAGAGATTTTAATTCAATTTGTATTCCTTATAATGTGACTGAACTGGAACAAGATTTTAAAGCTGGGTTGCTGGAAACATGTCCTAGCTCTTCAGCTCTGCCTTTTTTATCTTCAACTAAAGAACCCAGGCAAACAGAGGAAGAAGTAGGAGCTTTCATCAGCAGTGATGTTAATGTCTGTAAAGGAGAAAGTGTTCAAAGCGTACATGTATATTTAAGGAATGATTATGCCAGTGTTTGTTTCTGTTAATACTGATAAAGTGATGCCTACAGTTTCTAAAGAACTTGCAATTGAATTCCTTGAGTGTATTCCATTTAATGAAGAGCAAGCAGAAATGATCAACAAGAAAACTGTCTATCAATCCCAGTCTCAATTTTGGTCTGATCAAAGGGCAGGAAAAATTACAGCTTCCTAATTTTACAGTGTGTGCCACCTTGGAGAGAGCACAGACAGAAGAAACACAATTAAACATCTCATGAATTACTGTCCAATTGCTGAAGATGCCATTTCATGACAGTTGACTTGGGGGCATGAAAGAGAAAAGCGAGCACTTGGTCTTTACATAAAAAAAAAAAACAGAACAAAAATTTATTCATTTATGCATTTAATTGTTTTGCCACACACAATGAATTACAAACACTGTGGCGGGGAAATCTCCGAGAAGCCGAGCTTATGAGGAATAGAGATTTCCCCCCACGGGCAACTTAAATACTAGGCAGTATTTTAAGAAATAAAGAAAAAAGTCGTTTATTTAAGTACATAAGTGTGTTTAGAGGAAAATATAGATATAAGGTGTTAAGGTATTTAGGTTGCATTCTGTCTGACCCTTAAAAATGGTTTGATCACACGCTTGAATATACTAAAAGACGGGGCATTTTTGATGTCGTTCGGTAATGAATGACCTTGAAACAGGATCGAAATTTTTTTAATATTTGTTCTACAGGTATGAGGTCAGTAAAAGTCAGAGTATCTTGTTGAGTATTCATGATGAATCTGGTTTCCAGTTTGAAAGATTTGAGAAGTTGTCAATAGAAAGTTGTCAATAGTTGTCATGAGAAGTTGTCAATAGAAAAAAGTGGACTCATTGTAAACACATTATGGCCCTTCTTGGGAGCCAGTCCTGATGGTATAAGGATTTGCACTTGCTGCTAAAAGAAGTTAATTGAAGTTAAAA
The DNA here is from genome assembly GCA_038088405.1 of Porites divaricata. Lineage (NCBI taxonomy): Eukaryota > Metazoa > Cnidaria > Anthozoa > Scleractinia > Poritidae > Porites > Porites divaricata. The sequence continues at coordinate 10,217,133 of JBBMOI010000014.1, forward strand.
GCATGTATGCAAAAAGAAATCTCCCTCCACATGTTGCAGCTGCGGAGAACCTCATGCTTGTGGATGGCAAGTATGAAATTAAAAAAGAAACCAAATGGAACTACCAAATCCAGGGACTGATGGGGATAACAGGGATTCATTGCTGTGATATAGTTATTTATACCCTCAAAGGAATATTGATTGTAAATGTTAAGTTTGATAGTGATTTGTGGAATGAAATTCTCCAAAAGCTGAGAAAGTTGTTTGTGGAGTACTGAAGTCATTATAGAGTGACTGCTGTTAGCTGTTGATTGTAAAAGTGAAGGTGCTTAAATAGTGTTTTTTGTCTGTGCTGGATTAGATAACACATAATTTTATTGATCTGTCTCTGGATACTTTTAATACATGTTTCATTTACCATTTACATACACTACGTTGCAATCACTTCCACGTCACAGTAACTTGGTGTACTTTTCTGCTCTCTGGACAAATGTGTCAGTCATTTGACCAGTGGTGGTAGCAAATTCCGTAGAGCAGCTCAAACACTTAGAATATTGTCTGCAATGGGTATCATTTGAAGAAGGAAGTTCCCTCTCGTGGATCCGAACACTTGCAATGGTACGGGTAGTCATTTTACTGCCTTTTTTGAAAGTTGCTTTACTGTGTAAGAGGAGAAAAAAGGATTTTGAATGAAGTAAATGCCAATTCAAAAGGTACTGATAGTAAAGTACTTGCTTTTTTGGAAACTTTTTTTCCAAACAAGACCTATACTAAATTATTGGATGGGTAGAAGTCAGGCAAACCACTGCCCCACCAGCTTTTTCTGAATTTTCTGGATCCACCCCTGCTATTATATGTAAACATGTTTAGAAGTTAGTAGAGACCACCTTTATCTTTGAACAGTTCAACTTAACCCTATAATATAAAAAATATCCCAAAGAAACTTCTTCTGTTTAGTTAGAAAGATCCTTTTTACGAGCAGCAAGTTATGGATGCTGTTATATCTGTTTTTTGTTTTTTTTTTTAATTTGTCCAGGGAGACTTTCTCTTTGATCTTAGCATACCCTGTTCCACCCCTACCCCATTAGCTCCCTTTATTGGGAAGGTACCTTTGCAAAGTGGTGGGATATTAAGTGCAACTTTCTTTCTTGTAAGCAGATCTCTGATGTTGAACCCCTTGTCGGCCATAACAGAATCACCCTCTTCAAGTTTGTCCAGTAGACCACTTCTTTCTGTGATGTATCTGTCACAGACATTTCCAGTCCATAGTTTAGAAGCAAAGGAGAAGTAACCTGACCACTTTGTGATCAGGCAAGACCATGGTTTCGGTTCTCCACACGAACCTCATCAGTTGCCAGGTTGGGTTTGTGCGTAGTTCAGTTTACAAGAGCAACTTTAGTTGTACTTTGCCTTGGCGAGAACGGTACAGCCGTTCTGTCTATTGAGCTTTGAACTTGACCATAAATACCCACGTGGCGGATTGAAATTCTTGTTTTTCTATTGGCCTCTGAACGTAACCAATTACGGAGTGTGTATTTCGATCCTTTTCTGCTTCAAGCTAGGTGTGTTTTTTTGGAAAGCATTTCGTGAAAATTTAAGCACTGATCACAAAGTAGCAATAACAAAACAGTTTAAAGAGTGCTAAGCTTATTCAAAGCTATTACCAAGGGAGGAACTATGCGCTCCAGTCAGAAGACTCACACTATCTTTAGAAAAACACCAAGCTGGACTTTACTGAGTCACAATTCAGTTCTCCATAGTAAGTTGATGTAGCTTCAGTTTAAGCTGCACTTCATTCTTATAATTTGGGATCTGCAAATCACTATCCGTGATAATGTAACATTCTGCAGAAAAAACTAACGAGCTGGGCCCAGCGTGACACAGCGTCGCAGAAAGACATTACACTCATGGACTAAAGAAAATCGCTTTATAGTTATTAAGATCCAGAACGCAGTTTGGAGAAAATTGGAAACCTTATTCAGCCGTAATAAAAACGTTTTACGCTTCAAAAGAGGTCAAGGAAAATGCGCTTGTATCAGAGGGCAAATCTTGCCGACCAGAAACAATAACTACAGTGAATCGATATGTGTGTCATGACCTCTCCGTGTGAAACATGCGGCTAAAATCACATTTGCTCAGTGAAAATGTAGAACCTTCCAGAGCATAATCTACCCAGCAGAGAAAAAAAACTTCATTGGAATAAGCAACATTTTGGCATGAGGTAAAAGTCGTGTAGGCCTACCAACCCCTTTTATTGCTAGCAATGACGCACACACTCTCAGTAAGCCTACAAAATCCTCCCCTCTTCTTGCAAACAATTCACACATATTGATGTTGTCAGTTAAACTCGGAGGGCGTTCCATTTCACACAGCAAAGATGGGAGAGTGAAAATAGCTCTTTCCAGTTCCGTCTCAGCCGCCATTTTCTTTTTCTGCAAGTCGCGCAAAGAATGTTGGGATTTGGTGAAACCAATCGATCGTGACGATATGAAATCGATAACAAGTAGGACGAAAATGTGGAAGAAGTTCTATATTTCATAGAGGAAGTTGTACTCAAACAATGCTAAGTCGTGTATTTCGTAGGTGAGTTATAAAAACTACCGTAAGTCAAACATGTAAACAACAAGTCGTTAATTGCAAAACAACCTTGATGTCTACAAGTTAAAAGTTGTGTGAATAGATCGATAAGTGGTTTGTTTGACAAACAAGTTGTACATATTTTGTTAGAAGTCAAGTAAATGAAACTGAAAGTCGTAGACCTAACAGCAAAGTTGTAAATGTATTGTAGGAAGTTACCTTCGACAAGGATAAGTTGTGTATAAATTCACACAAGTTGTACACAAATTCACACAAGTTGTACATAAATTCACACAAGTATTTTTGTCCCCTATGGCGCGTCATATCTTAATACGCTTTTGCGACCTGTGTATAAGTTTTCTTGTTGTTGCTGTAGTTTCTGTTTTTATTGTTTGAGTGTTTTTATTACTATTAATATCGTTATTATTTTTAGCTCATGGATGACGTAGTCATGCCATGGGCTTTTGGAGGCACTCGAATGGCACTCGATCACTCACTCACTCGATTTTCATTAATTTATTCATTAAAGTCAGATTAAACACTTTACTCTTACCTCCCCTACTTAGTATTACTTTTGTTTCAAGTGCCTTTTACGCATATGTTTGGAATATTCTAGAGGGTACTAGTAAGGCGAATTTTTTTCCCGACACATCAATTATAGAATGGGTTTTGTTTAAATGGAAATATTCTATTAAGAACACTGATAATATCATCCGCAAGAAATGGACTTAGAATTGTTAAAAGGACATTGAAATAATTAGCGTGGAACATTTGTTCCCGATATTACACTTGATATGGAGAAGATGCGATCAACAGGAGTGTGAAAGAGCTATTGCAGCCTGACGATGGGATTTCGTTCAGTGAAAAGCGAATAAGCCAAACAGCCTTTTAATATCACTGCAAAAAAACTTTCCTCGTATTGTTAAAGCGACATTGAGGAGTATCTATTGTAGTTTATTCAGTTATTTGGACGAATCCATTCGGCCATATGTCTTCGTATGCAAACAGGGAATGAATTAATGTTGTGTCAACTAGAAGCACAGGTCAGCCTGACAGGTTTTAGAACCAACAAGCGTTACGCTATTTTGCTTGAATTCTTAGTTGATCTTTGTGGGCTTTTGTTTGTCGGGTGATTCCATTTAGCAGTGCTATTAATGTTTTGTCTACAAGAAATGCTGCGCTGGTATAAACAAGTCTCTAGAACATTCAGATGGAGAAAGGCAATCGGATACTTCGATTGCGTTCTGAAATTACTTGGCTAGGTCAGAGCACGTATTGCTTTGAGCTTAATCCTTTTTATTAAAATAGTTTTTAGGTCGTATTTATCAAAAGCGCGTTCTAAAGCAGTTCAATTTAGCCATAAACGCCTGTATTCTGTATTTAATATAGCTTGTACTACATATACTAACCGTTACGTACTTATCATATGGAAACATTTATTTAAAAGCATCGCACTTTAAGGAAACCTCCGAGGTTCATTAAAATAATTGTTTAAAACCACGATTAAAGAAAACTCGTGCTCATGTAAAACTTGGCTATTTTACAAGAAAGTGCACTGTCGTTCGGAAAGTGTTTGACAGTCACATGAGAAAGCAAATTATTTTACAACTAAAAAGCGTTAATATAATTGCTTTTAAAAGTGATCTTTGCTTTGTAAGTAGATAACAAGTTTCTTGAATATTCAGGTGCACATGCAATCGGATACTTCGAGCCACGCTGTATTTTGGCAAGTCCGTACACAATGAACCGTTCAAAAAGATTTTAATTATATGTTTTTCTTTGATTATTGAACTGTCTTTTCTACACTAACTCAATTCATCCATGAGCTCGCTCCTAGGAGCCTTTGATTTCTTCTTTATCCCATTTATAAAATATGTGGTAGATAGTAAATAATGTTAGACAATAATTTCAATCTGTAAATTTGACAATTACTGCAATGGTTTTGTGATTTTCTTTTTTTTTTTTTGTTTCTTTTTTGTTTCTTTTTTTTTTTTTATTAATAATAAAAAATTGAATTTAAAAAAAAAGGATTTCAAACCGGTCAAAAATTCATCCGTTGCCGTGCGAACGTAGCCGAAGGGCCTGATTACCTGAGCGGGTTGGCCCTGGTTAAAAATCCAGTATTTTTGCTGTCACAATCAAGTAGTGTAACATTTACCATTTACCAAGACATTTATAGGATCATTACACGTTTCCGTCATGTTATTGTCTAAACAAGTGATGTTTACTCATCTTTAACTATAATTGTTTATGGCTTCTTACATGTATTGTATGTGTTACTGAAGACATGGAATCACCACACTAATGATTCTTCTTTTGCAGTCTACAAATCCACGAAAAAATATCAAAACATAAGGTTGTAAGTATCTTACTACATCTAAATTTACTACTTTCATAAGGCATGTTTAAGGTTGATATACAAACTGCAGCTCATATCAGACAACAGAGATGTTTAGGCTAATTCCCCGATGTATAAAAACACATGTCATGTGATCGGGACAAATAAACAACTTTGCAGACATATGTTTCCTCCGTGTTGTTTTGTTTTCACTGCACCAAGACGTACCCCATGGCCTTAATGTGTTTGTCTCCATTATCAGCATTGTACTTATTTACTGCTTCATTTCCACATGTGTTGGAGTCGTCGGGATATCCACCAGTACCAAACCCGATTCTGGACTCACAGGTATCGCAGCTGTTTTGTTCGTTGTTACCAAGGATGCCAATTCTTGCTTTGCCGTATTGTTCGGGGTGACTCTTGGCGTTAAATCCTTCCCTGTTACAGTTGAGCTGCAAGGAGGCTTCAGAACCAATCAGCGACTTCCACGTGTCACGACCCAGTGAGGTGCTGCGGTGTTGCCCATCAGAGATCAAAGAGTACAAGGAGTTCGCCTGTTTGTTGATGACAATAAACTTAGGCTGGTTGTCACTGATCTTCATGCCGAGACAGATCCTGGAGAAGGATGTGTTCCAGTAAGAGGGAAGCTTGGTCTCTTGACTGTCAAACCCAGTCTTTCCTCCAATAAGATTATAGGCTTCTTTGTTGCTCCAAATGCTTGCATTGTAGCGAAACGTTTGCTGTGATATAAAAAGAACGAGAAAGAGAAAAATGTTATTAGAAAGAAAAGATTATAGGCTACTACCTCCTCCTTCAAAAAACGAGATTAATGATAGCCGTGTATCCTATCAAAGGAAAAAATAGAAAGAATAAGCAGAGGTAAATCAGATACAAAGAAAGCCGTTCAATGATGTTTAGTTATTCACCGAATAAACTCTTTGGATTTCACCCTTTTGATCGTCAATTGCACAAACGTGCCATAAAGCAATGGTTAAGACCGTCTTTACGCTCACAAGACTCCACTGGAAGTTCTTCAGAGACAATAAACTCTGAATCTCTTCGACGTTTTACCTCCCTGAGCTACGGTTAGGAACAACTCTTACACTCTCAGCGGAATCAAGGATTATTAAATTCAGTTACCCAGCATTATTTTTTTGAATTGAATTTGTGATTTTAAGGCCCGGTTCAAACGTCGAATTTCACGAGTGCCGGTTTGCCGTATCTGCGACTGAAACAGTCGAAGATTTGACTTAGGTTCGACTTTTGATTTAAACGTCGCATTTTCATGCTATGCCGAACTTAATGATACATGAATTTTAGTAAATTATTATTTTTTAACTGGGAATATTGACAGCGAACAGAGTTAAATTCGACAGAGTTTAGAGAGTTAAATTCGACGTTTGCAAATCTCAAACGGCTGTCTGCAGAGGTCTTTCCCTCGGCACAGAAACAACCAAAACAAAGCGCGAGCAACCAAAACCGCGAAGAGAATGGCAGTACAACGCTGAGAAACACAAGGGAAAAGCCTCTGCTAGCAGGGTAAGTTCTGTTATAACAAGTTTCGTTATCATCAACGAGAATCAATGGTTTTGTAGTAGAAAACTGATTGAAACTGTTAGGTGTCTAATGGCATTGTGACTTCAAATGACAATTGGTTAGAGGACAACTGATACGCTAGACTCCAACAACAATGGATAACTTAAATCGCGGTTGACTGAGTAATGCATCAGTCAATTCCACCTGTTGGCAGCAGTTGCAAACCGATGATAAAAAACCATTCAGGCACAAAAACACCGCTAAAATTGTAACCAACCCGCCACAAACTGCTAATATTTATCTCGGAAATTCTCCATGTCGACCACGTTTTAAAGTTAACCACGTGCGTGTCAAAAGCCCGGGGGGTGCCCCCGGGGTTGGCCAATGCCCGGCCCCCGGGTCGCGCTAAATTAGCTAAAGCCCCTCCCCCGGGACTGACAGGGCTGGCAAATGCCCCGCGGTTGCCCGGGGGGGCTGGGCGCAGGTGGAATTGACTGATGCATAACTATACATTGCGACCCTTTAAACCCGTCCTTTCAGATCCCATGCATGAAATTAATAGTCATCATCATATTGCGCACATTCTATAAAAATAATCATATGCGCATAAAGAAGTACGTATTATACGTTTTTTCCATCCAACTTCATAACCAACGTCCATCCACCAACTCCACATGTGTCCTTTTCAGTAGGGGCCACGGCTATGTTGCAATAGATGTCAAAAACAGCATCTCCCAAAATCAGTGGATAGGCTTTGCTCTCGTTTGATCTGCAAGGAACGAAATACCTTGATACAGTAAAGGATACCCAAGGATGATAATCTACATTTCAATCGCCAGTAACGACTGGTTGGTTCGTCATCTACTAATCTGTCTCTCCAGAGACGTCTGTACGTACTGTAGGTATCTGAAGATTCGCCTGTGTTACCACCACCATTAGCCTTCAACGCTAATTCGTCCCTTCCCAGAAACGCCTGCTCAACCGAGTACAACATTCCTTTCCCAAGCTTAGCCAATCACATTGTACTTTCCAAATTCTGGAAAGATGGCCTTGACCGCAGGGTAACACAATAATTACTCGATCAGCATTAAACACTGGGAAAGCTTTATGACCTTTAATAAATGTTAGACTCAGAGCAGCAAAAGTAAGATTTAGTCAGATTTTAGAATACTCCGTGCACTGCATAACCTTAGCCAAGGAAAGAAAAGAAGGAAAACGGTAACTCTAGAGTCACGTTTTCATACTGCCACGAGGCATGAGTCGTGTTTAGCCTGTCAACACTTTATTTCAAAACTGTTGAATAAAACAATGGGAAAGGAATGTTGTTCTCGGTCGAGCAGGAGTTTGTGGGGAGGGACGAAATACGAGCGACCCTGAAAACGCCTGCCATTTGATTTACTTGAAAAGTTTAATTAACTACTGCAGTTGAAATAAACAGGGGCACCCGAGGACCGACTGTTTCCAAATACGCCAGAAGTGTCTCAGATGGTTTTCTCTATGCTTTAAAAGCCTGTTTGGTTAAATTGGAGTTACCCAAAAAACTATTTATCTGTTCGGATGTCTTAGGGGAACTTTGGTCGTCACGAAAGTTCCAAGTGACTTTTTCGTCTTATCCGAAAGTGTTAGCTTCCCTTATGGGTCCGGTCGAAAGTTTGAGGACATGAAGTAGCCTTGCTTTCATCAGAAAATTATATTAGGGGACATTTTGTCTTTATACCCGAAAGTTTTAGCAGATCTTTTTATAACACTATATAATCGCAATATCTAGGTATTAAAATGTGAATAACATTAACCACCGAAAATCGTAGTTAACCCATTAGTTGAACGGAACGATAAACCAGAAATTTTTATCTTTTCTCAAGCTTAAGAAATTTCTAGGCAATATTTGCTCCTTCGAACAGTTATTTTACAGAAAAAAGTCGCCGGGTGCTCTAGAATAAATACAATTCGATGAGTAGTGTACCCAAGCCAGAGACCCAGGCATATGATACAGGTCAGTGGGTGACCCATTTTGACAGCTATCAATTAACCTATAGTTGAATGGCATATATCACGTGACAAACCAAAATTGATAGGTTGCAGGATTTTCATACCTGGACGGTGCCACCCTGAAGTACCCGACCTCTCAGGGTCAAAAAATGGTGACATTTTTCGTCATTTTACGTACTAACCTAAAAAATATAAATTGGTAGTTTTACTCACATTTTCTTGTCAAAAAGATCTTTACACGATGAAACTGTCACAAAAAAAGAAGGAAGGTTATCAATAGAGATTCTGAGATGTTTCAACATGCGAGTCCTCAGTCGTATATCCAGTTGGTCGGTCTCGTCGATTACCTCGGATATCACAAAAACCAAATCTAATAATTATTTTTCTTATTCATTGTCTAATTTGAAGGAAATTAAATGGCAAACACACCGTCGTATAAAACGCAGATTGCTATTTTACAAAACGATTAGAGCCGATTGCTCTTGAAAATAATAAATCAGCACGCGCAATCTACAGATTTCCAAAATTAACTGTAGGCTCTTATATTAAAATTAGCCAATGACAAGACAGATAGTGAGTGTGTGTGTGTGTGTGTGTGTGTGTGTGTGTAATGCGGTAAGTTATAACATAAATTGTCAAGCATCATCTAATGTGATACGAATCCTGCCATCTCACCTGGTTCACAATTCTTTCCATCTCCGTAATATCCCGGATGACAAGTGCAGTTGTATCCTCCCCTGGTATTATTGCAGTAGGCGTTGGCACCGCACTTGTGAGTATTTCTTGCGCATTCGTCTATGTCTATAAAAACAGTTTATCATCAGTCTATGGCTATATTAATTAGAGGAAAAACACGAGAAATTCATGGTTGGTACCTGTTCCGCAAAACAAAAATACAGAAGACTCAGGTTGAAAATGGCCACATACCAGCATTTCTCAATTCCAATTCGATCCACAACTTCGTGGTCATGATACCATGAATGTCAGATAACTTGTTTATTTTATCTGTTCATTTCTATGTCCATTCAAATTGACCATGATACAAAAACTGCATGACGTAAAAACTCTAAAATATTCGAACTGTAGAACCAGTAGAAACTGCGATGAAAGTTTGAAACTTGAAGACGTCGGGATATTTTGGAACTTGAAATCGCTTGTAAAACGGCGAAAAAGTTAAGTTATGCCTTTCAGCCTTAATTTTCCAAGATTATTTTGTGCGTAATTCCAGCGTAGTTTGCAAGAAACTTGGAAAAATGGTGGTGAATCGAAATTATCCATTATTTTCTATAACTTATCATTCTCACAGTGCTCCCCGTTAAATCCAACAGGGCACAAACAGCGATAGCCTTTACCTGTAAAACCGGTTTGACATGTTGCTTTGCTCTTGCAAGGTTTATTCGGGCATCCGTTCTGGGACAAGAAAAGAAAACAGACATCCCTTAATATTTCCTTGGGCTGTAAGCTTATTTCCTTTAAGCAGATGATTTATACCTTAGCTGCAAGCAATCAGAAGCTGAATATGTTTTCCCAAGAGATGGTTTCCCTTGTTTCTAAATTCATCGGATTTGAGGGAAGACCCATATAGTTATCACAGCGTAACACACGAGAGCCAACATTTTATATAACTTCTTTAGGTATTATTAAATGAGTTTGTTTATTAATCTTATGTTTACTCTAAAAATAGTTGAAATAATACATTTATGAGACTTCAATCTATCCTAAACATTCTTAGTTTGTAAAAATATGTCTTTAGCATATCGGTTAATACAATGTAGGCTAGAACTATCTAACAAGATGATAAATAGAGAGGAGAAGAAAAAAGTAACATAGTGTTTCAAAATAAATTGGCTCTGCGTCTAGCACCTATCCAAAGCGGCTCTCTGATTGGCCAGCTTGCGAGAACAATATTAAATATTTTCATGGACAAATCGTCATGTAAAACAAAAATGAAAATTCAACATAAATTGCCTACTCGACTTTCCTTGAATTGTTGAATTGCACTTGTTACTCTTCTTTTAATTGTAAATTAAAAACAAGTAAACCTTTTCAAGGCAAGAAAACATCGCTTTCGATAACATTTGATTGCGGAAAAATGGTAGCTAACAGCAGAATATAGACTCCCATACGAGGCAGTATCACCACATTTCATGCTCTATTTTAAAAGTGCATCCCAATAAAAGTCAACTTGTCAACAGATATTAAAAATTAATTTGAACAAAGTTCTCGTCTTACATCACGATGTTTATTAGTTGTATAAGCTGGAACTTACTCGGGTGAATTAAGGAATGGTTCTCTCGAAATTTGTAAGGGGGTGGTCTAGTTTAAAGGAGATTTTACTTTTAGACTTGAAACTTTGCATGCGGTAAGCACTTCTTTAAAAAAATGTCTTATCCGTTGTCACTAATGAGCTATCTTAGTCACGTGACTTGTCACGCCCATATTTTTGCCATTTAGTTCGGTCCAATTTTACGACATTTTACAAATACTAGTTGTGATTTATTTTGTTTTCTTTCAATGAATATTAACACAAGCTTTATGGAATTAATCGGGCTTTTTCAAAATTACTTATTTTCAGTGAACTATAACATTTCCAGTTGAGAGTGGGACTGGGTCGAGGAGAAAACATTTGATAATTGCATAGGAATAAAATATTTTGCAATTCCCCGTTTAATTTGACTCATTCGACTTTAAACTTGACACTATGGAAAAGTATAAGGGAGCTTTAACAGTCATATTCATGGCGTAATCTGAAAATACTAATATTTGCATAATTATGGGCGTGGCTGCTCACGTGACCTCAAGAGGCACAGTGCGAGGTTCAAAAATGGTTCCAATCTTAAAATCTAAAACCGGTCCACTGCGTTTCGGGTCGGAAAATCGATTTCCTTTAAACTTTGCCCACGAAAATATCTTAGTCTAAAAGTAAATGAAACCGCATTAGTTTTTGAAAATATTTCAAAATAAACTTTTTCGGGAGGAAAATCACTTCAGTACCAGGCGGCCAAAGTTTTGCAGTGACAAAGAGTAAAAATAGCGCATATTGCCGAGTTCACCACTTCAAAGTCTTGCACTTTCAACGATTGTTTTCACTTCCTAGGATTAAATTGGTCCTTAAATGATGTAAAGCACACAATTTTGGTCCTTCAAAAGCAACTCATGTCTACTAAATATTTTTGATTTACACCCGCTTTGCCGTAGGCGGGAAAGGTCTGAAAAATGCATATTTTCATCCTAGCACTGTGCAAAATCCCCACATCTTCTAAACAAAATGTCTTTTCAGACCAACAAAGGGAAAGCCCAAAAACATAGAAACATAAAAAGATATTGTGATTTTAAAGATTTATCAGCACAGCCGATCGACGAAATATGCCTATTTTCTGTTATGACTGTTTACAATGCACGATGGAAGGTCTTAATCCAAAGCCGCAATAACACAATAATTCATTAAATGTACCAAGTATTTTAAACTTTTTGTGACTTTTGACATAATAGAACATCATTTAGGAAAGGAAACCCTTTAAGCCGAACGCATTAATACTAAAAGTGTACCTGTTTACAGCGCTTGATCCGATCGAGTCGTCTCCGCTGTGTACACAAAACTGACATCACATGAGGGCGCTTGTCTTGCATTCCTACATGTATATCTGGAATCGTTACGCTGCGAAAACATTTTTTACGCTAGTCTGACTAAAGTTAAAAGGCAGGGAATAATCTTATCAATAGAGTATTCTATTATATTTATTGTTGTTTCGTTGACAAGCTACAAATTCAAGAATCGTGCATGCATAAGTGCCTATAGTGCATTAACAACCCGGGGGTACTGGGGTTAAAGTTTGCTGAGAATGCGCCGCTGGCCTCTCAGAGCCCCTACCCCATTATAGTCTATTCTGTGGCCAATTATAGACCCCCTCTTAGCCACTTTTGGGTAAATATATAATTTTCAAGATCCCAAATTAGTCACTACCTATTTTTATGTATTGACCCATTTTTTAGATTGAATGAAGAACACTTTACTTGTCGCCTGCCGTACAAACATTCTGGTACGTTTGCTAACCGTAAATATGAAGAACTGTTTTACCTTAAAAGATCCGAAAATGTGCGACCCCATTCTTTGACTAGTAACTTTGTTGAAAATGTGACCCCATTGTAGTCAATCCAGTCGTGAAAATGCGACCCCATCCAGCGGCACATCCCCAGTGGCACATCCCCAGTAGCCTCTTATAAGGAAGTACCCCCCCCTCCCCCCGGGTTAACAATAGTCTAGTGGCTCGCAAGCAAACATCCCCCTTGCTATTATTCTACATTCGAAACCAAGTTATTATACATTTTAAATCAAGATGGCCACCTGTTAGAGAATATGCTTGATCCCGACGATTTTACGGAAAAATAATGGACTGTGAACTGGAATGGTGGTTTACCTCGTTTAGCGCTTTTGATTTCTTTCCAACTCACTAATATAGAGATTTAGACAGGGCTAAAAGCACAGCTCTCGTTGATATACTTCAAGTTGTACTCCAACAAAAAATAAAATCGTGTGATGCTAACCTGCGACGGCAACGAGAATTGCAAAAACAAAAGAAAACAACAACAACAATATGTCTAATTAGCGAACTTAGCTTTCCGCCCTATCGGAAGGGGGTGGGGTATACAACAAAGTGTTATACTGGGAGACTCCTCCCTGATCTTCCAACCCATTATCCTTTTGTGAGATTTTTGACTGAAAAGGTGCCCCTTGAGGGGCAGAAAGCTCGCAACGCAGATCGCGCACGAATGTTTACCAAAGCCGAGTGGCTCAAAAGTACCGAGATTTAACGATTTTTGTTGCAATATGTTTCTAACAAAATCATTTGAAAAAAAGAAAAAAAGACTATACATAATAAGACGATGGGGAACCTGGAGAAAGGAAATGGCAGCGAAGCTGTGATGGAAACAATTGCTGCCAGACGTTCTCTGATGTATGATGAGTACAATCTTTGCGAGATGGCTCACGGAAATCAACTCTTTCTCCTTCAAAAGCAATTTGCTTACTAGGTAAACTCGTTACAAGCTTTTTGAGTTTCCATTTGGCACAAGAACCTCGAAATCTGATCTTCTTCAAAAGATAACTGAAATGATTGTAGAGTGCTCTTGTGTAGTGAAAAAGATTGTTGGAAAAGACGCGAGAAGAAGAAGGAAAACGGCTCTACCTCGGTGAGTTTGTACCCTACTATTACTATTTTTTCTTCCGCGGGCTCACTGTGAATTTACTGCCCTTCAGGAAAATCGCTAGCTTGATATGGGCATTTCGGCAATAGCGGTACAAGAATTTGAAAATAAGGCATTATTAATAATTAACCACTTTTTGTAATAGAGAATGAGTATTAGCAAAGCTCTCGCGCGTGCGAAAGAAAAATTGATAACCTGTAGATGCGAGAAAATTTGGTAATCACGTGATCGTGCGTACCAGTACACTGACGCTGATAACAGAGAAAGAGCTAGAGCGAAAGACATTCCAAAAAAAAGAAAGGAGACGAAGTTCATTACGGAAGAAGAACACATGAAAAATTCAAAGCTGCGAGTGAGAAAAATGACAAATGTTAGCGGCAAGCAAGGTTAAAATGAGCAGTAGTGAAATAAAAAAAAAAGTGGAATGTAGGCAAGATCGAGTTCCTGATTTAGGAACATATACGATTTTTCCTCCGTAAAAAAATGCAAATAGGAAGTTTCGGGTACGTTGAAGTCGTGAAAAACAATGGCAAAGAAATGTACAAAAAAATGTGCTGCACGTGCAAAGTCGGTTTTATTTCGCTTTTAAGCCCTATTGATTTTTTTTTTTTGCTTTTTGCATATCTCGTTGCCGTCACCGGTTAGCATTACACCGTTTTAATTTTTTTTTTTTCTGGGGTACAATTTTGAGTATATAAACGACAGCTGCGCTTCTAGCCCTGGCTAAAAGTACTAGCGATTATTAGCTAGTGTACAAGATATTAGTCAAATCAGAAAAAGAAGGAATAGAGTCAAAATCGAAAGCGCTAAACGAGGTAAGCCACCACGCCACTTATAAATGCAGGGTAACCTAATTTCAAAGATACAGTATTTTTTCTAGAATAATAGCAAGGGGGATGTTTGCTTGCGGGCAACTAGACTGTTCACTGTCCCGTATCTTTCCGAAAAATCGTCCAGATGTGCGGCCTTCTTGGGTCCGCTGCCCAAAAGAAAGATTTCATAGTCATCCCCAGGCTAAACCCGGTACATTTGACACTAAGATGGCCACCTGTTATGTGCTTGATCCCGACGATTTTACGGAAAAATAGAGGACTGTGAACAGTCTAGCGGGCCTTCTGTCAGCAAGCACACTCCAGCTCTATCCCCAGCCCCACCCTGAGTCGGGGAGCTTGATAAGACCTGAAAACAGGTACTCGTCGGTTTAATTCCACGGGCTACCAGAAATATGAAATATATTTTAAAAAAATAATAAATACAAACATAAACGACACACATAAAACAAAACAAAGTGAAAGCTCATAGCGACTACCAATTGTTTTATAAATGCTAACCTGAATGGATAGGAGGCTGTTCCTGGAAAACTAAAAACTTACTATTGTTAATGCACTAGGCACTTACGCATGCATGATTCTTGATTTTGTAGCTTGTCAACGAAAACAGCAATAAATATAATATAATACTCTATTGATAAGACAATTTCCTGCCTTTCAATTTTAGTCAGACTAGCCTGAAAAATGTTTTCGCGGCGTAACGATTCCAGATATAGGAATGCGTGACAAGCGCCCTCATGTGATGTCAGTTTTGTGTACACAGCGGAGACGACTCGATCGGATCAAGCACTGTAAACAGGTACACTTTTAGTATTAATGCGTTCGGCTTAAAGGGTTTCCTTTCCTAAATGATGTTCTATTGTGTCAAAAGTCACAAAAAGTTTAAAATATTTGATACATCTAATGAATTATTGTGTTATTGCGGCTTTGGATTAAGACCTTCCATCGTGCATTGTAAACAGTCATAACAGAAAATAGGCATATTTCGTCGATCGGCTGTGCTGATAAATCGTTAAAATCACAACATATTTTTATGTTTCTATGCTTTTGGACATAATGATTCCCTTTGTTGGTCTGAAAAGACATTTTGTTTAGAAGATGTGGGGATTTTGCACAGTGCTAGGATGAAAATATGCATTTTTGAGCCCTTTCCCGCCTACGGCAAAGTGGGTGTAAACCAAAAAATATTTAGTAGACATAAGTTGCTTTTGAAGGACCAAAATTGTGTGCTTTACATCATTTAAGGACCAATTTAACCCTAGGAAGTGAAAACAATCGTTGAAAGTGCAGAACTTTGAAGTGGTGAACTCGGTAATATACGCTATTTTTACTCTTTGTCACTGCAAAAATTTGGCCGTCAGGTGCTGAAGTGATTTTCCTCCCGAAAAAGTTTATTTTGAAATATTTTCAAAAACTAATGCGGTTTCAATTACTTTTAGACTAAGATATATTCATGGGCAAAGTTTAAAGGAAATCGATTTTCCGACCCGCAACGCAGTGGACCGGTTTTAGGGAGACTGCCTCTTAAGCACTTATGTTTAAGTAAAAATGAAAAGAGATGGCAGACAAAACAAAAAAAAATGATAAAAGCCCACAATGGAGCGAGGAGCCATGCCTTAAATCACTCGAGTATCTTTAACTTACCTTAAGAAACATTAAAAACGTTGTGCCTGTATTATCAGTGAGCTTAGTGTCATCATCTGTAGTTATTAAGAACTCGTGCTTGTTCAGTTCACAATTGCCTGAGGACTCTTTGAAGTTAGAAGAGGTACACCAAGAATGCCTTAAACAAGCTTGACTGCATGACATTTCGTCTGTAGAATCGATTCTCTTTACAGCATAGCCATGTAAACACTTGCCCTCTTGGGCTACTATGTAGGCAGATCTAGATTCTTCCTCGGCTCCCAAAACTGCTCTAAAAGCGGTCAAGTAGAAAAAGAATGAACAAACCATTTTGTCCATCAGTTTGCAAACTTCCCGAGTGGTTTTCACCAACAGGGTGTGGGTATGTGTGAGAAGGAAAGTTGTAGGGTTCTTAAAATACTGTGACATATTTAATTATTAATTTGAGGTCGATTGACGTTTGTCATATACCTGTAAGTGGCTTTTCACGTCAAAGCGTAGAATAAGGAAAAGCTATAAAAAGCTCTTTCACTGTTCTTTCCAATGTAATTTGGCGAACTGAAATGCTGAAAAGCACAAGACTGAGCACATCCGAGCCTTATTCTGAAGTAATGATACTGGCAAAGCTCAACATGATACTGACTGACAGAAAGCTCTTCAACAAGACCGTCGCTTTTGTTAAAAAGAGTATCGGTTTGGATATCGAGAATCTCAAATCAGTTCCAAAATTTCGAATTTTAGCTGATACCACCCAAACATCCCTTTAGGTGAACTATTTCAAGAAATGATATTAAGAAATCCCCAAGCGCTTTACATTTTGAGAATTTTAGAAAAGTTCAAAAATTCGCGGAGTAACTGCAGAATACCCTGACCACTTCATTTACATGTGTCGGTGTGCTCTGAAGAACGAGGTATATAACAATAGCTGCTATTCATATTCAAATAAGTGGCAGAGTATTCTGAAACGAAAGACTGTTATTTTTTTAATTACACCTGAAGTTTTAGCTCTCCGAATTTAAACCCTTTCGAGTAATAAAATTTTAACTTTTGCCCCCAAGTCGCCTGTCTGCGACAAGAACGTGGAATGTAAACAAAGGAAAACATATGCAAATCGCGGAGAAAATCACACGGAAGTTATAACTAGCACATCAAAGCGGCAGCCTCCTCCTCAGGCGCTTCGTTTTTCGCATGGCAGAGGCCAGCGCGAAACGCGAGTGACTGGTGATGAATCGCAAGGGACCATGGG
Source organism: Porites divaricata (assembly GCA_038088405.1). Lineage (NCBI taxonomy): Eukaryota > Metazoa > Cnidaria > Anthozoa > Scleractinia > Poritidae > Porites > Porites divaricata. The sequence continues at coordinate 10,234,456 of JBBMOI010000014.1, forward strand.
AAGGGTATAGACGGCAGGCGAAGCCCGTTGTCTCCTTCCCGCCTTCCTTTGCGCGCACATCGAAGAGAGACGTCTGGGTACGAGGCAGCTCCTCGATCTCCATAATTCTTCATAAGATACTCAGCCTCATTCATTAATTGTTAATTAGATCTAATAAATTCAATATGGCTGCCGTATCGGTAAAAAGGTCTACCGCCGCCACAACTATTCTTGTGTGTGAACAGAGGTCCTATCCGATATGAATTTCGTGGCGACGCAAAAGCTTTCCGGTGCCTAAGTCTACTTTTATAAAACACCGGACGAATTTTCGACCAGCTGTAAAAAAGATTGACTGGACACTTTGTTCACAAGAAACCGGTCAATATATTCGCTCTGTTTACACGGAACTTGGTTTGGCGGGGCGTCTAAATTTTCGCACGGTTAAGGTAATTCCGTGTGAACTTTGTGAAAGTATGAATTTCAAACCATTATATTGCAGCTGCCCACACGACGGAAATATCCTTGAAAAGTTGAGTACTCAGAAAGAAATAGCTTTTAGAAACAATAATAGTATCACCCTTGAAAACACATCTCAACATTTCCTTTAATACACTTTTGCGACCTGTGTATAAGTTTTCTTGTTGTTGCTGTAGTTTCTGTTTTTATTGTTTGAGTGTTTTTATTACTATTAATATCGTTATCATTTTTTCTTCTTTATCCCATTTATAAAATATGTGGTAGAAGATAGTAAATAATGTTAGATAATAATTTCAATCTGTAAATTTGACAATTACTGCAATTGTTTTGTGATTTTCTTTTTTCTTTCTATTTTTTTTTTATTAATAATAAAAAATTGAATTTAAAAAAAAAGGATTTCAAACCGGTCAAAAATTCATCCGTTGCCGTGCGAACGTAGCCGAAGGGCCTGATTACCTGAGCGGGTTGGCCCTGGTTAAAAATCCAGTATTTTTGCTGTCACAATCAAGTAGTGTAACATTTACCATTTACCAAGACATTTATAGGATCATTACACGTTTCCGTCATGTTATTGTCTAAACAAGTGATGTTTACTCATCTTTAACTATACCTGTTTATGGCTTCTTACATGTATTGTAGTGTTACTGAAGACATGGAGTCACCACACTAATGATTCTTCTTTCGCAGTCTACAAATCCACGAAAAAATATCAAAACATAAGGTTGTAAGTATCTTACTACATCTAAATTTACTACTTTCGTAAGGCATGTTTTTAAGGTTGATATACAAACTGCAGCTCATATCAGACAACAGAGATGTTTAGGCTAATTCCCCGATGTATAAAAACACATGTCATGTGATCGGGACAAATAAACAACTTTGCAGACATATGTTTCCTCCGTGTTGTTTTGTTTTCACTGCACCAAGATGTACCCCATGGCCTTAATGTGTTTGTCTCCATTATCAGGATGATACTCATTTACTGCTTCATTTCCACATGTGTTGGAGTCGTCGGGATTTCCACCAGTACCAAACCCGATTCTGGAGTCACAGGTATCGCAGCTGTTTTGTTCGTTGTTACCAAGGATGCCAATTCTTGCTTTGCCGTATTGTTCGGGGTGACTCTTGGCGTTAAATCCTTCCCTGTTACAGTTGAGCTGCAAGGAGGCTTCAGAACCAATCAGCGACTTCCACGTGTCACGACCCAGTGAGGTGCTGCGGTGTTGCCCATCAGAGATCAAAGAGTACAAGGAGTTCGCCTGTTTGTTGATGACAATAAACTTGGGCTGGTTGTCACTGATCTTCATGCCAAGGCAGATCCTGGAGAAGGATGTGTTCCAGTAAGAGGGAAGCTTGGTCTCTTGACTGTCAAACCCAGTCTTTCCTCCAATAACATTATAGGCTTCTTTGTTGCTCCAAATGCTTGCATTGTAGCGAAACGTTTGCTGTGATATAAAAAGAACGAGAAAGAGAAAAATGTTATTAGAAAGAAAAGATTATAGGCTACTACCTCCTCCTTCAAAAAACGAGATTAATGATAGCCGTGTATCCTATCAAAGGAAAAAATAGAAAGAATAAGCAGAGGTAAATCAGATACAAAGAAAGCCGTTCAATGATGTTTTAGTTATTCACCGAATAAACTCTTTGGATTTCACCCTTTTGATCGTCAATTGCACAAACGTTCCATAAAGCAATGGTTAAGACCGTCTTTACGCTCACAAGACTCCACTGGAAGTTCTTCAGAGACAATAAATTAAACTCTGAATCTCTTGGACGTTTTACCTCCCTGAGCTACGGTTAGGAACAACTCTTACACTCTCAGCGGAATCAAGGATTATTACATTCAGTTACCCAGCATTATTTTTTGAATTGAATTTGTGATTCTAAGGCCCGGTTCAAACGTCGAATTTCACGTGTACCGGTTTGCCGTATCTGCGACTGAAACAGTCGAAGATTTGACTTAGGTTCGACTTTTGATTTAAACGTCGCATTTCATACTATGCCGAACTTAATGATACATGAATTTTAGTAAATTATTATTTTTTAACTGGGAATATTGACAGCGAACAGAGTTAAGTTTAGAGAGTTAAATTCGACGTTTGAATCAAATGCTGTATTTAACTATTTTAGTCGACTAAAATAGGAATTAAGTTAGGCACATGTAAAATTTGACGTTTGAACTGGGCCTTTAAAAACCAGACAAGAGCGCACACAGTGCAAAAGAAAAGTCTAATAAAGACATAGGCGTCAAAAATCCACACGTTGTGTAACGCTGGAGTGTTTCCGGAGCGAAATGTTACTAAGTTCTATTATAACAAGTTTCGTTATCATCAACGAGAATCAATGGTTTTGTAGTAGAAAACTGATATGATTGAAACTGTTAGGTGTCTAATGGCATTGTGACTTCAAATGACAATTGGTTAGAGGACAACTGATACGCTAGACTCCTACAACAATGGATGACTTGGTTCAAAAACTAAAGCCAATGGACCTCTCCTCCTGGATCAAAGCGAATGTTGTGGGATTTTCACAGCAAATTATTTTATAACAGTTGCTCTAGCAAAGAAATGAAGAGTGTTTTGAGGCCCGATTCACGTTTTCTGAAATTCAAAGGTCACAAAATGAGTTAAATGAGTTGGCAGCAGTTGCAAACCGATGATAAAAAACCATTCAGGCACCAAAACACCGCTAAAATTGTAACCAATCCGCCACAAACTGCTGATCTTTATCTCGGAAATTCTCCATGTCGACCACGTTTTAAAGTTAACCACGTGCGTGTCAAAAGCCCGGGGGTGCCCCCGGGTCGCGCTAAATTAGCTAAAGCCCCCCCCGGACTGACAAGGCTGGCAAATGCCCCGCGGTTGCCCGGGGGGGCTGGGCGCAGGTGGAATTGACTGATGCATAACTATACATTGCGACCCTTTAAACCCGTCCTTTCAGATCCCATGCATGAAATTAATAATCATCATCATATTGCGCACATTCTATAAAAATAATCATATGCGCATAAAGAAGTACGTATTATACGTTTTTTCCATCCAACTTCATAACCAACGTCCATCCACCAACTCCACATGTGTCCTTTTCAGTAGGGGCCACGGCTATGTTGCAATAGATGTCAAAAACAGCATCTCCCAAAATCAGTGGATAGGCTTTGCTCTCGTTTGATCTGCAAGGAACGAAATACCTTGATACAGTAAAGGATACCCAAGGGTGATAATATACATTTCAATCGCCAGTAACGACTGGTTGGTTCGTCATCTACTAATCTGTCTCTCCAGAGACGTCTGTACGTACTGTAGGTATCTGAAGATTCGCCTGTGTTACCACCACCATTAGCCTTCAGCGCTATTTCGTCCCTAATTAAAAAACGCCTGCTCAACCGAGTACAACATTTCTTTCCCAAGCTTAGCCAATCACATTGTACTTTCCAAATTCGCAGGGTAACACAATAATTACTCGATCAGCATTAAACACTGGGAAAGCTTTATGACCTCTAATAAATGTTAGACTCAGAGCAGCAAAAGTAAGATTTAGTCAGATTTTAGAATACTCCGTGCACTGCATAACCTTAGCCAAGGAATGAAAAGAAGGAAAACGGTAACTCTAGAGTCACGTTTTCATACTGCCACGAGGCATGAGTCGTGTTTAGCCTGTCAACACTTTATTTCAAAACTGTTGAATAAAACAATGGGAAAGGAATGTTGTTCTCGGTCGAGCAGGAGTTTGTGGGGAGGGACGAAATACGAGCGCCCCTGAAAACGCCTGCCATTTGATTTACTTGAAAAGTTTAATTAACTACTGCAGTTGAAATAAACAGAGGCACCCAAGGACCGACTGTTTCCAAATACGCCAGAAGTGTCTCAGATGGTTTTCTCTATGCTTTAAAAGCCTGTTTGGTTAATTTGGAGTTACCCAAAAAACTATTTATCTGTTCGGATGTCTTAGGGGAACTTTGGTCGTCACGAAAGTTCCAAGTGACTTTTTCGTCTTATCCGAAAGTGTTAGCTACCCTTACGGGTCCGGTCGAAAGTTTGAGGACATGAAGCAGCCTTGCTTTCATCAGAAAATTATATTAGGGGACATTATGTCTTTATACCCGAAAGTTTTAGCAGACCTTTTTATAACACTGTATAATCGCAATATCTTGGTATTAAAATGTGAATAACATTAACCACCGAAAATCGTAGTTAACCCATTAGTTGAACGGAACGATAAACCAGAAATTTTTATCTTTTCTCAAGCTTAAGAAATTTCTAGGCAATATTTGCTCCTTCTAACAGTTATTTTACAGAAAAAAGTCGCCGGGTGCTCTAGAATAAATACAATTCGATGAGTAGTGTACCCAAGCCAGAGACCCAGGCATAAGATACAAGTCAGTGGGTGACCCATTTTGACAGCTGTCAATTAACCTATAGTTGAATGGCATATATCACGTGACAAACCAAAATTGATAGGTTGCAGGATTTTAATACCTTGACGGTGCCACCCGGAAGTACCCGACCTCTCAGGGTCAAAAAATGGTGACCTTTTTTGGTCATTTTACGTACTAACCTAAAAAATATAAATTGGTAGTTTTACTCACATTTTCTTGTCAAAAAGATCTTTACACGATGAAACTGTCACAAAAAAAAGAAGGAAGGTTATCAATAGAGATTCTGAGATGTTTCAACATGCGAGTCCTCAGTCGTATATCCAGTTGGTCGGTCTCGTCGATTACCTCGGATATCACAAAAACCAAATCTAATAATTATTTTTCTTATTCATTGTTTAATTTGAAGGAAATTAAATGGCAAACACACCGTCGTATAAAACGCAGATTGCTATTTTACAAAACGAATAGATCCGATTGCTCTTGAAAATAATAAATCAGCACGCGCAACCTACAGATTTCCAAAATTAACTGTAGGCTCTTATATTAAAATTAGCCAATAACAAGACAGATAGTGAGTGTGTGTGTGTGTAATGCGGTAAGTTATAACATAAATTGTCAAGCATCATATAATGTGATACGAATCCTGCCATCTCACCTGGTTCACAATTCTTTCCATCTCCGTAATATCCCGGATGACAAGTGCAGTTGTATCCTCCCTTGGTATTATTGCAGTAAGCATTGGCACTGCACTTGTGGGTATTTTCGGTGCATTCGTCAATGTCTATAAAAACAGTTTATTATCAATCCACGGCTATATCAATCAGATGAAAAACACGAGAAATTCATGGCTGATACCTATTCAGAAAGCAACAGAAGACTCAGATTGAAAATGGCCACATACCAACATTTCCTAATTCGATCCTGAGAACTTCGTGGACATGATACTATGAATGTCAAATAATTTATTTATTTTATATGTTTATTTCTATGTCCATTCAAATTGACCATGATACAAAAACTGCATGCCGTAAAAACTCTAAAATATTCGAACTATAGAACGAGTAGAAACTGCGATGAAAGTTTGAAACTTGAAGACGTCGGGATATTTTGGAACTTGAAATCGCTTTTAAAACGGCGAAAAGGTTAAGTTATGCCTTTCAGCCTTAATTTTCGAAGATTATTTTGTGCGTAATTCCAGCGTAGTTTGCAAGAAACTTGGAAAAATGGTGGTGAATCGAAATTATCCATTATTTTCTATAACTTACCATTCTCACAGTGCTCCCCATTAAATCCAACAGGGCACAAACAGCGATAGCCTTTACCTGTAAAACCGGTTTGACATGTTGCTTTGCTCTTGCAAGGTTTATTCGCGCATCCGTTCTGGGACAAGAAAAGAAAACAGACATCCCTTATTATCATTCGATGCAAATGTTTCTTCCTTTTCATTGGCCGAGAGCCCACCACGTGACCTGCAAATAACTGCCCACAAATAATGGTGTGCTCATGCGCAATGTCGTTCAACTTTTTTTGGCTTCACCGGCGAAAAATGTCTGATTGGTCGTCGCGCGACCACGTGACATTGCCAAATTCAAAATGGCGGCAATACCTCCATACTTCGTTTATTCCAGTAGAAAGAAGGTTAATTGCGGCTTAATATGAGTTGCAAATGCACATCGGATATTTTTAGAATAGCCTAGACTTTTTATTATCCTTTTTCACCTATTCCTATGGGATTCGTTTCCTGCGATGCTCGCGATTTGGCCGGTTTTCGGGATTCAACTTCGGATCACGAAGGGCAACAATGTTTCTGAAAAAAGCAGGGTCACCAGAAAGAACGGCGTTTGTTCACAGCTCAATGCAGCAGATAAATAAGACACTATGGGTCCTTTGAAATTGCTTAGACACCTGGTAGTTATTTTATTATTTTTTTCCCTTAAAGGTAAAGCAAAAATACTTTTTCTCCAGCAACACTTTCCAATTTACAAAAAAAGCTTGAACACGAGCTAAATGAACTTTAGTGTCTGCATTCAGTCTTTTCATTGAGAACGGGTGCAATTTTAATATCAAAACTTTAAAGCCGTCTTTAAAGAGAACTTTGATTCAAGTGTTAGTTGAAAAAATACTGATTATATTTTTTCAGTATATGAAGGTTAAAAAAGTGTGCATATAGTCTAAAGTGCTACAAAGGAGTAAAAACCCAGACATCTCAATAAATAAATTTTATTGACACTGTCAGGGACATGTGCTTTCCTTGAGTACACATTTTTTCCTTAAAAAATCTTGTTTGTGAGGCTGCACTTTGTTTGATGCAGGATCAATCAATCTTTTCTGAAGAGAAATGAAAAGTAAAGTATGTTAACATGTCAGATACTTCAACACTGCCTTAGCCAACAACTAAGAAGAAACTGAACTTCAAATCAGAAAACAAAGTGAAAGCTACTTCACTGTGAAACAACAACCACTTCAAATATATATCACATTAAATTCATGCAAAATGTAGACCTGATGAGAAGTTTATAGGAATAGAAACAAACGATAATTACAATGAAACTATAATTTTTGAATCAGATCTGTGAGTGTCCTCTCATAAATCTGACAGAAGATCAAAATTGGAAACTGCACATCCTACACAACTGCATTCATCAACATGATCCAACGCAAATTTCATTAAGACTCAAAGTTTACTCCAAGCTTTACACTCCTGTAAGTTTAATTTGTGATGATTTTTTTTCTTGGAAAGAGCTTTTGAATACTTAGTAGCATGTTAACTCTGTCATTCATTTTATAACTTGGCCCCCAAAAAATTTAAGCCAAAAACAATGCATATAAAAACAAAAGCATTCACAGAAAAATTACCCTGTTCTTCTCCTTCCAGGATCCAATTTTCAAGCAAAGAAGCACCTCCCACTGAAAGCCTTGTGTGTAAAAATTTTAGTAATCCCAAGCCAAATTTATGAGCAAAATAATCAAAACTTCGATCCTTCAATTATAAAATTGCAAGCAGTTGTGCACATTGTAAACACAATTTTTTTTACAAATCAAAATGTTGCTGGACCTATCGAACTGTAGCTCCAAGACGGTCTAAGCATTTTAATGAAAACACTCTCACATTTTCTCATTCGACAGTTCGGATAAAACTCAAATTTCTGTAACATACAAAGCTGTAATAAGGTGCAACAACAATGAAATGTGCACCGATCGACAAAAAGACGTTACGAACTACGCACTTTAGAAAACTGCTGCAAGCCGGCCGCTTTCGATCCACTAGCCACAAGCCAATTTACACAGCAAGACAATGGCTAAGAATATTTCTTTTGTGCCGAGTGACACGAGATTAAGTTGAACCAAGCGTAAGCTTATTTTTCTGCCATAAACAGTGTAAACACACGGAGATTTAGCATCTAAATATAGTTTTTCGAGCAACAAAGTACAAGCTAAGTCATATTAACAAAACAAAGCCCAAAAATGTCTGTCCCTCTACTTTTTTTTTGTTGAATCCGTGATAGGAAACTCGAACTAAACAACAAAAACATTTTGGGTAGCGTTGTAATACGCTCTTCGATCAACAGTCGAATGTTGTCCAATGTTAAAGTCGAATTTTGACACGAAAACGGGATACACATTTAACAAAACTGTCGCTTCCGCGCCACTCGGGACAAGCTTATTTATATACCAAAACAAAGCCCAATAATTTTTCTTCCACTACTTTATAATCTCTTTTTGTCCCGAGTGGCTCGGAACATGCAGTAAACAAAGAAAGTAAAAAGTACCCACCTTTTCGGCCTGTCTTCCATATGCAAACCAGCGATCTCAACTTCAACAAAACTGAATCAGACCATGCCACTGCGATTTTCGCCTGTTCCAGGACGCTATATTCTCTAGAGAACATATCTCCCTCAAAACTTCGACAAAAATAATTTTTGATCTCTTACAGTGGCAAGAAATTGCAACATTGTCACTGCCAAAAAAAGCTGCCATCGCTTCTTTCATCTCAACAACATTTCGCGGGCATTTTTGCCTCGGAGCCAATGACATTGCCCGAAATCGATCACGTGTCATTTTTTGCAGAGCATGCGTAGACATTTTTCGCCGGTGAATTTTTTGGCTGCAAATACTATTCTGCTCATGCGTAGATGAAACCACGCTTGCTCCTTGCTCGTTTATGTGATCTCTGTCATTACTCCTGGAAGGCAGCGCGCGCTAACCGCTTTCCGAAGATAATAAATAATAAATAATTGATCCGCTCGCCACTGAGAAATCACGATATTTTGCTCAACCTCGTCCAATAATTGCTAAATATTTCCTTGGTCTGTAAGCTTATTTCCTTTAAGTAGATAATTTATACCTTAGCTTCACAGTATATATAATCAGGATTTGTCTCCATTCCTCCCCCTCTTTCACTTAAAGTGGAATTATTCAGCTCACATTTTCTTGTGGCTCTGTTAAAGTTGTAACTGACACAGTTTGGTTCCATGTAGCACAAAGTCTGGCAGGGTCGTTCATCAGTGACGTCAACAGTACGAATCACGTGATTTTTGAGGCGCTTTCCATGAACAGTGTAGCCGAACTGTAGCTGGCGACAGGTGTCTGCGAGAATTAACGAAAATTTTAATTAGCATTAATTAAAAAATAGGTTGTCTTTTAATACAAGACCTGTTGTAAAGGAAAGATTCCTCCAGGCTTTATTCAATTCACTGTTATTTCAGTTTTAATTATAACTAATCCCGAAATAATCCTAGCAACAAATTTCACTCATTCTTTACAAAATAGCCTAATGTCAAAAAGGAAATTTAACTCCAAAGAGAAAAACAAGCAATATCGTTAATTTTTCCAATGGCATAGTTAAACAAAACATAATTAGCCTGAAACAGGTGCCAATATCAGAACGGATTCCAGTGACAGTTTTAACTGAATATAAACGTGATTATATGGTTGATATCTTTTAAAGAAAACTCATGAGACCAAAATTGTCAATTTTCACTTCACTGGCTAAAATGAACAACGTACAAAATAAACAGCTGGCTGAAAAAACTTAATATTACTGCATTTTATGCCCACTATGTGTCACAAGCAGTCAGGAGCTGAAAATGTTTCTCCAAGAGATGGTTACCCTTGTTTCTAAATTCGTCGGATTTTAGTGAAGACCCATATAGTTATGACAGAGTAACACACGAGAGCCAACATTTTATATAACTTCTTTAGGTATTATTAAATGAGTTTGTTTAATTAACCTTGTGTTTTCTCTGAAAATAGTTGAAATAATACATTTATGAGACTTCAATCTATCCTAAACATTCTTAGTTTGTAAAAATATGTCTTTAGTATATCGGTTAATACAATGTAGGCTAGAACTATCTAACAAGATGATAAATTATTTAAATAATTTAGTGTTAGCCTTCCTCTCACCTTCACTTTGAAACCTCTAATTTCAGGTTAAGCTCACAGATAATGAACATGAAAACCGTGGTAAATCTGCAAGTTACTTTAGTGCAAATTTGGCTTTTAACGCTGGTATCTTAACTCAAATTGTCCCACGTTTCTCTATCATGAATGAGAGTAAAAGCACAATATGATAGGCCTGTCAAAACTAACCTCCACTTGGACTGTGGAATTGCCCATGAACCGGACAGAACAGCTTGATTGTAATCCATAAAATACAGAGAAATAACATTCTTGATAACAAAAAAGGAGGAAATGCTTCTGTGATAGAATTCTGTGCAGCACCTGTTACAAAACTCAACCCGTAGAGTCTTAACAAACAACCATTTATCAGTTTTAATTACCAATAATGGACGAATTAAAACCTCCTAGCCTTTGACCAATCAGCTTGCATCTACAGCTTCTGGAGTAAAAGCGGGAAATAAATAAGAATAACGAGTTTTAAAAGAAGATGAATAATGAATATTCGATTGCTATCAGAATAATGAGTGATTTTTAAAGGCCCAACTATAAACATAAAATAGAAACACATGCTAAGAAAAGAACTTCGCCTAACATAAAAATACTTAGCTGCTCGAAAACCCAAGGGAAAAAAACAACAACAAGAATACTTCCGCAAATAATACTCCGGTTGGCTGATTATTCGGAGTTGCAATTTTTTTCCCTTTCGTAAAACGATCGTTGCCATTTTTAGGACACTTAGAAAATGTTTGTCACCTGTTATCTGTCGTATTGAGAGTGTTTCCATTAAAGAGAAAGAGGATCGCAACTGACCCAGTCTTGAACCCGGACCTATCGAATCCTAATCTCACTTCCTTACTTCTACACTATACCACACCGACCTGCCAAAAATTTAAGTACATGAACTTTTAAACTGTCTTTCTTCATGCTACATTAATAACAGGTGACCCCAGCGGCTTTCCATAACTTTTAACGTAAATTCCACTTAGGCTTCACCGTCGTTTTTTCTAAGACTACTTAAACATAACCTGCGATCAAGCCTATTTTTTCAAGGGGAGAAAGGACTGCGTGATCGTACAAGTGTAGTAACCATTGCATAATCATGACTAAATTGGTTACCAACGGTGACGGCCACCGTTAAGAATGGCAACGACCTTTTACGAAAGGAAAATAGGGATCAGCGATGCGATACAATAACATGCACTGACTTTCATAAGTCACTTTCGTTTTCAGTGTTCCGCTAAAAGCGAATTGTCGATAGTGTATGTAGGTGTGTCTGCGGAGTAAGGCGATTCCCAGTAACTCGAACTCGAACCCTTTAAAACTCGAACCTCCCACTAACTCGGAGCAATTTCTTTTCCTCTTCAGAGGATGGTCACGTATCCAGAATGGAGGACCACCGCATACACTGCCTGCAGTGGTCTGACATGGCCGCTGACAGAGACGCCTGGCGCCACACAGTCCACGTCACAAGGCTGCTTCACAGTTTGAAGACAGAGGAGGAAAACTCAAGCTGCTTCCACCACCGAAAACCCAGACCTGACCTACATGTGCCGACACTGCAGGAGGACCTGCCTGTCTCGCATCGGCCTCCTCAACCACGAACGGGCCTGTAGTCGGCGTGGACAACAACCTTCCTGATCTTCGTTCGCGAAGCCAAGCCAAACAATAACTTTTTTGTCCGCCTCCATGCAGTTCAAATTCAGTGCCTATCCCTGTGATCCCACCACATCTTTTTGCTTATTTGCTTACTTCCGGTTATTTACTTCGAACTCACGATAACTCGAACTTTGCTTAATTTCCCTAGAAGGTTCGAGTCATCGGGATCGAGACGACTGTAATTTTACTCTCGAAAACTCCAACTCCCGATAACTAGGTTTATATTTCAGTTGAAGGTTCGAATTATCGGGAGTCGTATGTATTGCCAACAGGCTCGTTGTAACTCGTCAAGACGTGCTGAGCTCTTTAAACTTCGCTGTTGGTTGATATTCTTTGCTAAATACATCTAGACAATAATGAGGATGATAAAGTGAGTCTACATGCACAAGACAGGATATTCGCCGCTGTTTCCACTGCAGTGCCGGGTCGCGATTGCTTTTTTTGTTTTGTTTTGTTTTCTTTGCAAAACTGTTTTCAAGTTTGCCAATCCTTTAAACACATGCACTTAAGGATATGATAGAAAAATGTAATAGAGAAATTGACAAATCGAGAAAGCTGAGTCTTCTATTAGATTTATCAACGAATTCAAAACCGCGACAATCTTGGCTTCTCGGACGTCCGAGGTCGTTCGCGGCCCCTTCCGGCTTCGGCTCCCGCGAGTACCACACCTCGGACCACGTCTAGAATCAGACTTCTGTGAGTTTCCCGCGAGGTTTTGGCTTTAAAAATCATATTTTTTGTACTCACGTTTTCATATATACTGATATCCTGTTCGTGCAGGAAATTAAAAAAATTAAAACTTTCTAAAAAAAAAAAAAAAGGTGCATAAAACAACACATCCTTGGAGACCCAGGGGCAGATAGTTGGGGAGAGGGAAAGTCTAAATGGGCAGAAAAAAAAGAGCGCGAAGAAAAGTAAAGAACGGCGAGAAGAGCCCCTGGGGACAATGTCTTACCAGACCAGTTCCAAATAGTCGCCACCATTATGCCTTCTGATTGGGCAGAAAAACACAAACGTTTTTCTGCCCAATCAGAAGGCATAATGGTGGCGACTGTTTGGAACTGGTCTGGTAAGACATTGTCCCCAGGGGCTCTTCTCGCCGTTCTTTACTTTTCCTCGCGCCATATTTTTCTGCCCATTTAGACTTTCCCTCTCCATAACTATCTGCCCCTGGCTGGGTCTCCGAGGATGAAAACAACATAAAAATCATGAACGCAACAGAAAAGCAAAAGCCTGGAACTAGCGCAAATGCTCACAATCTGTCCCACAATCCATATCGGGCGCAACAGTAAACAGGTTTGAGATCGGAAACGTTTATCTGAAACGTTTGAGCTCAGGCTCGATTCTCCTCAGATATAATTTCGATTCTGTCTTTTAAGGCTTGTGTTAGAAATGGAAAATGCTGGTAGCCCGCCTCCGAGATGTCCTTGCGGATTCTGGGGGTAGGATTGTTTTTAATATATGTATTAAAGAAGAAGGAGAATTCAAACACAAGAGAGCTCAGAAAAATTTTCCGACCTTCTCAATAAGCTTATAAGGATCGGTGAAAGTTTTGGAAGGAGGTTTAGTGCGACTTGATTAACACGAGAAAAACGACTTTTATTTCCCATTTCCAGCTCTCCACAGACCTTAAATTTGTGTTCAAAGTGTTACAAGGACGGTGAGTTATCCGTTTGTGCTTCTCTATGTTAAATTTTATAATGGACACCGTCAACATTGTAAAGGTCATGCATCCAGTCTGACAGCACTTTTTCATGTCTTTGAATGCATTTATTCTCTGTTTCTAGAATTAGAAAGAAAGAGGAAAGTAGAAGAGAATAATGCCTCCGTTCCATCGAATATACCTAAAGTGCAAACCTCTAGTCGAAATGAATCGAAACATGATCTTGGAAAGGTGATCGTGAGAGAACAACAAGGCAACCGCGAAGTCCAAGGTGACACGAATGATTCAAAGTGTAGGAAAACAGAAACTGAACAAGCCACTCAGGGAAACAACTCTCTAGACTTAACAAGCGAGCAAGAAAAGGGATCGAGAAATGAAGTCCTAAGAAAAGATATATCCACACAGAAGAAGCGAAAACGCTGCTGGACGTGCAAGGCCAAACTTGAACTTGCTCAGCGAGAACTGGGCAATTGTAGATGTGGTAAGTACACCAAACGATCGCCCTTTATGTATTGTACATGTATGATGTCATCGCGTCCTTGCTCAAACGAAAACTGGTGCCACTTTTCTTAAGAAATCATGAAATCATTGTGGATACAATAATCTTTCTCCAATAGAGATCATACCAGTTGGTCAAGTTTTGCGACAGGCTTATAGTCTTATTAGAGTGTCAGGAGTGTGAACACAGCAAGTGGGGACATTCCATTTTTTATTCACACAGGACACACCCCCTTAGGATGACTAGCAACTGAACCTTCAAGTTTTTGCCGTCACCCTTTGAAAAATGAAATCCGAAGGGTTCGTTCTTTGAATGTTGGCAACTCTGAAAAATTTGTCTGAAGGGTCAAAATTTTGTGGGCTTCTTTGAAAAAAATGCAAACCCTCCTATTTGAAAACCTGTCATCCTTAGGGGAGGGGTTTGGATATAAAAATGGAATGTCCCCTGGACGGAAATGCAAATGACCTGTAAAAGTTGAGCATGAAAATAAAACTGTAGCGAGGGGGAAAATGGGGGGACCCTATAATGACCTATATGGCAAGGCTCTGCCCAAAAGGGGTGCCTATTTCAGGCTTCAGGTATATAAAAGAGGTAGGGATTTCACTTGTTGAAGTATATTTTAGTCTCTACAAGGCCCAAAAGGGCTAAGAGATGCATATTATTGCTGTTCTTAAAAAGTTTGGAAAAATGCAAGAATAAATGAGAAAAAATTGCAAAAGAAGCAAAAAACTACACCCAAGCATTTAGGCTGCAAGCAAGCTCTCTGGGGTGCTCTGGTGGCAGGGTGGAAAAGGAAGGAGATCTTGTAGCTATGTCTATGGAATTTGAAAATCTGCATCGAAAAAGTTGATGCAAAGTCCTGAGTGGCAGAGATGACATTAGTAATGACATCATTACCCTTGACACTTGTTTTTCAATGTTTGTTTACATTCACACTCATTTCTGCTTTGCACTTATTGGCGGAAATCTGACAGCTCAGTTGATGGAGAGCCATAGGGGAATTGGAGGTGGAATTCAAATTCCAGAGACAAAGTTGCAAGCTCTCCTTCCTTTTCCCGCCCCACTGCCAGAGTCCAGGAGAGCTTGCTCGCAGGCTAACAAGCATTAAGAGAATTAAAGTGTGCTTATACCAAGAAAAATGACTTAAGTTTAGAATTGAACAAAGGAATACTAGTGGCATTCTGAATTTCAGAGCTAAGGGAATGAAATATTTTGGGCCCTGGAAGACAAAGTGAAAATTTCCTTACATTTGTTGTGCAGTAGGGCAAATGGATGGAATTCTTACTTCTAGTGTTATGTCCTGTTGCAAAGCTTGCCTTTTTGCTTGGTATCCTCAAGTCCATTTTACCTCATTCTTTCTTTTAGATTTTGTCTTCTGTCAATTGCATCGATTGCCAGAGCAACATAATTGTGTTTTTGATCACAAAGAAAGTGGGCGTCAAGAAGCAAGAAAGAAGATGGTTAGTCCAGGGCCAAAGAAAGTAGGAAGATCTTTTCAGAGGATAGATGAATGAATAACAGATGATATTAATCCCTGTGGTTGAACTCTTATTATCTGGTGTACGTTTGATTTTTAACACCCAAAAATCGTGGCACAATTTTTTTTTTATTTTTGTGCATCAGGAGTGACCACATTGATCAATGCTAGGAGAATTCTGTTTATTTTCATGTACTGGTAGTTTAATATAGAAAAACCACTTGTAAAGTAATAATTTGATCAAAGGCAACTTCCAATATGTATTTTCTTTCTTTTGTAATTAAATACTTAGTTTTGAATTTCCTTTTAAAATTATTTTAATGTGCACTTGTTTTTGCTGATGGTCTGCAGAATGCTGATAAGCATATCTGTCTCGAAAGAGCATCTCAACTTGTGTATCGTCTAGCTTTAAGATCAATGATACCTGTTAAAAGAAGCTACAATGTTGAAGGCAACCAGAATGCCAAAATATCATTAAGATAGGTTTAGTGAGCAAAAACAATAATAGCTTCAAGCAAGCTCTCCCAGGAGCTCAGGGGACAGGGGAAAATAAAAGACAAAAATTCAATTTCCTAAGATGTGACTGCAAGCTCTCTCTCACTTTTTCTCCCCTGCCCCCAGACTTGCCCAGAGTCCCCTGGCAGAGAGTTTGTATACAGGCTAAAGCAACAACTCTGTGAGTGTACATCACTCTTTTCTATTCCCATATGACTACGACATTTTATGATTTTCTTGAGAATGTGAATGACATAAATTTAAATAAAATGATTAAATCAAATTTTAGGGTATCTGATCTCATACCACAAGCATGCTCTCTTCAGCTCAAACTTATTTTCTGAGCTACTTATTTAAATAACTGAATTTTGATATCAGAACATTGTGAAGAAGTTTGAGTTGACACAAAGTCAATGACATTTTCATGGGCATCACTGTGTTTGAAGTGCAAATTCTCTAATCCCACACCCAGTGGTCACTGATAAATTTTCACTTTCTCCTCTGGGTTCAGTTGGTGAAATGTGTTAAGCACTGAATTTAGCACCAGACAGCTGAAAAGCCCTGGCTAATCATTGCAGAGTGGATTCTAAGCAAGGCCAGTAAATACGCTGTGCTCACCAAAAAGGATCCATGGACTAAAGGAATGAATTCCTTTTAATAAAATTAAAGAGAAGAGTGGGGCTGCTACTGTATCATTCATACATTTTTTTTATTTTACTCAGGGAATTTTGAAAACTGATTTCTATGGCAACCATGTTGGGGGTAATTATTGCACTGAATCCTTGACACAGTAAATAAGATATTCCAACTAAATACATAACAATACAAAATAAAGATGTTAATAGATTTTAATCAAAATTTCAGCTACAAAAGAGACAATGTATTTTTCATTTGATGTAGAGAGACTACTGTGGCCTATTACATCACTCGATGATAAAGGGTCAAATTGGTTTCATCAACTGAGGAGATAAACTAGATAAAAATTTGCTAGCATAAAAGGATTGAGGAGTTGCTCTTTTAACACAAAAATAAAAGATTCTCCCAAATAAGTTTATATAAGGCTAATCACTATTCCTATTGAAGCAGTCAATGTGAGTGACTAATCTACTTAACTCAGATGTATAAAAACATTAATTTGCCTCTCACATATTAAGTCTTAGATGAAAAGGCAAAAACAGGAATACGCTGTGATGAGAAAAATATAACTGAAAAGAGGTATTTATTTTACATTAGAACTGATCACTGGAAATTACAATTCAGATTTTCCTTCTATTTTTAGTAATTCAACTTCAAAAATCAGGGTAGCTCCACCTGTAAAGAAAAAAAAAGAGAGAGAAATTGAGATGTGTGGACCAAGGCCCTCAAATGACTCTTGATCTAATGACAACTTCTCCATTTGATTCACAAGCTTTACTGGGTCATCTGGTTTGAGCAAATCTGACTACCTGGCTTTGTTTAGTCACTATCGATTACAGAAAAATTATACTGGACTTTAATCAGTCCTGTTTCAAAGTACTAAAAGTAATGTTAATTTTATTCCTCTTAAACAATTCAAAGCAAAAAACTTACCAGGAATCTTAGGAGGAGCTCCTCTATCACCATAACCTAGAAGATAACAGTAAAATTGGAAATAGGTCATTATACACATATTTTAATAAAATGAAACTGAAAAATGACAATGAAGATGGAAATAGGTCGTCATATACAGCAGGACCTGAACAATCGATGATCGGAAAATCAATCGATCAATCAATGACAATTGATTAATTACTGTTGATTAGCATCGATTGGCATCGGCCAATCGATGATCAATTGATGATCACACTTAGGTGATCGCGAACTTCATCGATTGGCACTAAATTCATGTCTCTGTATCTTCAGGTATCGCGGGAGTGTACGCAGATCGTTTGATGAAGATTGAGGAAAAAATGTTGTTTATGGCAAATAGAGAAGCGAACAGGATGACAAACATAAAAAAGGATATCTTGGAAAAGAAAAAAATGCCGAGAAAAGTTAGGGATTTTTCTTAATTCTACTCTATAGACGTTTTAAGTTAAGTTTTAAAATTATCGTTGTTGTTACAAATAAAATGTCACGAATAACAGAAAATGTGTGCATTAAATTGAACATATTTACGAATACTTATAGAAACTGTTGGCTCCAAACGTTACATCAAGCATAAAATATTTCACACCTTGCCTAATTTTCCAGCTGTTTCATTGAAGCATAACAGTGGGGTTCGTTTTTCTTACACACAAATCCGTAGTACTTTTCTATGAATTTTAAACTTGCACGAAACGTGTGGGCGAATAAACAAGTTTACGCATTGCTACTCGCTATTTTTTATACTGAAATAAAAAGCAATGATATCAAAATGTGTAACTTTATTAGTACTCCATGAAATTGAAAATTGAAATGTTTGACTGAATATAGGTAATCGATTGATATTGCATATTTGATAACAATCTATTATGTTTATAGATCGATTCCCATCAATTGATAATCGATGAGAATGAATAATCACAAAAATTTTCGTCATCGATTGTCCATCGATTATCAATATCAAAGGATTAATGGATATCGATTGTCATCGATTGCCATCGATTATCGATTGTTATCGATTACCATCGATTGTTCAGGTCCTGTATACAGTCATGTTAATGTTACAACACAGTTCAACAAAAAGTATCACACTAGATAATATCCAAACTAATAGCTTGAATTGATTACAAAATCTGTATGTGAGGTAAAGAGGAGGTTCACAAGTTTTCTTTTGATTCATTTGAGGTCTTACATTAATGATAAGATGTCAAATGAATCAAGTGGCCAATTTTTTTTTTTTCAGTAAGGAAGTTTTTGTATTGTGGACTTTTATAATTTAAATAATTAGCAAAATTATTGACATTGAATCCAGCAAGGTTGAAAAGGCAAGGTGGACAACACCTTCCGAGAAGGGAAAGAAAGGGAGAGTTTGCAGCAATCTCTCATAAATTTTCATTTCTACGCAAGAAACCACAAAGCATGAAAACTGTCACTGGAAACAAGAAATTTGTCAGTCATTTGTCGGTTACCCACATCAGGCCAAGCTGAACGTGCCAGTTACGCTAGGGTTCCAGGAGCAAAATATTACAATTTCACACAAAGACAAGACTACTAAACTTAAAAAAAGACAATTGGTCTGGACATTCTGGGCTGGATCATAGTCTAGAAGCTGAGTTGGATCTACAATCCTTGAATTGAGCAGAGACATGTCTGCATTCTGTTTAAACTTTGGGTCATCAAAAACCACACTCGATACTTTCCACTTTGTCTCAAAAAATGTTTATTCATCACTGCAATGGTTTTCTTTTTTCTTGAGGAGATTGATCTTCCACGCATCTGCTTGGATATGAAATTAACTGATTTCATTGTGGGGAAACTTTTAAACACAACAAATGCAGTGAGATTTAGTATCATAATGTTTTCTTGGCAACCCCTTCTAAGCGTTCTGCTTCGCTAGCTATATGTTATGCAGAGTTGAGATCCAAACTAAATGGTAAGAAATTTCAAAAATCATTCATCGATCATAGGAGAGAGCAACCCTTTTCAAGCCGGAGAAAGGAGTAATTGTAACATTCCCAATTTCTTTATCGTGTTTTTAATTGTACATGGGGCAAGCATTTATAGTGGGTCAACTAAGAATATCATCAATCAAAATAAATTGATGATGCATCATTTTTCAGCCAATAGTTTTTTTGCTTCATCTGGGTGAGGCAGAAATGAAAATTTATAAGAGATTGTTGCAAGCTCTCCTTTCCTTTGCCTCTCCTGGCTTTGCCACTCGAGCATTCTCTCATGGCTCAATTGGTTCACCCTGAACTGAATGGAGAGCTTGCTAGCAGCCTATTTACTTAAGATTTTGGATACAGGAGTCAATGGCTCCCAGGAAATAACAAGTGTACTGGTGCTAATCATAACACAGGCATCCCAAGCTCAATATGAGAGTTTAATTAACAATTAGTCGCCGAAGGCGACTAATTGTTTTAGTATAATTACATTGATGATTATTCGAGAAAATAAAATTATTGATCAATTTCCGACCCCGAAACATCAAAAAATCTGGCTGCCATTTTGAAAACTGCTAGCCTTTAATGCTATAATCACCGCGCAGTGATTATAGCGGGATAGTGCAAAGCTCCTAGCCAATCACAGCGCTCTATTTTCGATAGTCATCGATGTAATTATACTAATCATCAATAATGTTTAATTTCATATTGAATAATCCTCAAATGGCCGTGAACATAAAGGATTTATATGGAAATTCAGGTCATAGATTAAATAAGATAAAAATCACTGGAAATTTCAATTAAAAACATTTTACCTTAATTACCTGGTTTGCTCTTGCTTGCTGTGTGGCTATTTTCCTGATCCGCTGCAATTTTAGCGATTTCCTATACCCGCGAGTTTCTACTAATACTTAGTAGTAGTAGTCAAGAAAATAATAACACAGCAAGCAAGAACAGACCAAGTAATTAAGGTAAAAATGTTTTTAATTGAAAATTCTGCGATTTTTATCTTCTTGAATCTATGACCTGAATTCCCATACAAATCCTAGATGTTCATGGCCATTTGAGGATTATGCAATATGAGACCAAACACATTGATGATTTAACTCTCATATTGAGCTTGGGCTGCCTGTGATCATAAATGAACAATCTTCAGACCAGGAAATCACTCAGTATGAACGTAACTCCACCTAATCACTTGATAATATCCTGTATAATTAACAATGGTAATGGGACTGCGTGGAGTCCAATTTGGTCTGTAATCATACAGACTTATATCAATAGTTAACAAAATCAAACAACCGCGTAATGGGAGTACGATTTGTTTAATAACTACATCTAGTATGATTACACACTGAATTGGATGAAACAAAGTTCTGTTACCAATTGATCATAACTATAACAAAATTTGTGATAATTTATTTCAGGCTTTTTTAAACTTAAAAATTAAACAAGAAATTCTGAGTTTTTTTGCTAGCAGTGAAAAAAAGCCATTTAAGTGCACGAGTGCGATGGTGCATACTCTCCAATTACAGACATGAAGGGTACTGTCCTATTACTGCTGAAATCAGGACAGTTGATAGCCAATCAGATTTGACAATTTTGTGATAGCTATGATTATACATGTAATAGTGAGTAATACAGGGTTCGCACTCTTTTGAGCTCTTCAAATTCCATGGCTTTCCATGACTTTTTCAGGCTTTTCAAGACCCTAGGTTTAGCTGTCACTTTCAAAAATTTTAAAAATGTTCCTTGTTTTAAGGTATTTTTAGACCTAAAACAGTTCAACAGACACAAACTCTAGTGTCCACCAAAATGTATGCCGCTGGTGCTGGTTAATTACTCCTCCTTATCTTACATTGCCCTTGCCTTGTCATCTGCAATAACTTATCTATCAAACAAAACTTAAAACTTTTCATGACCTTCCAGGACCAGCCATTAAATTCCATGACTTTCCAGGCCTGGAAAATGAAATGACCTGTCCAAAAACCCTGTAACATGCTGTTAGAGGAAAAATTACCGTCAGTAAAAACTTACCAAGATCTGATGGGATAACAAGCTTCCTCTTCTCTCCCTCACACATGCTAACAACAGTAAAAAAAATTGTCAGAAGACTAGTATGAACAGTTCACTGTTTTTGCATTTAGAGACAGTATGGCATGACTAAAAAGAATAAAATAGAATACTAAAAGTTGAATAGATATCGGTCTATATTAAACTCTACGAAACAAAGACACGAACTTTAACGAAAAAGATGAAAAAATGTAAGTCATGTACTAAATACACTGCATGGTGCACTTGAAACAAGAAATACAACATGGAGCTCTCTTGAGGCATCATTTCAAGAATGTGAAAATCATTTTGTTACACTCATTTAGTTTTAAACGGTTATCGACAAGCAACATAACATACAATATTACAATAATATTTTGTATAGAATTTGCAAACACTCAGGTTACTTACTTTAGAAGACCTTGATCCCAACCTAGAAAACCAAGAAAATGGTGAAAAATGTCTGATCCCAGAAAAATATCTATCATCCCCTTGAAAGTTTGAAAACAATCATTTAACTTTACAAAGAGAGGGAGATCAAAGGGGAATCTAGCTGACTACAGCCAATTAATATTTAAAAGGGTTTATTCTGAGTACTCTAGCTCTTATTGTACTGTATGTAACTATATCTATTCCAGTTTTCAGTGTATGGGGTGGTTGGTAACTTGTCTTAAAATGTGTACAAAAGTTTTTACTGGTGCCTGCTAGATGCAGGCCTAGGTAATTTAGTGTACTGTTTTGACTGGCAAGGCTGTGCCTTAAGAAAAAATTGAAGGAGCACAGTGCTCTGACCCTGTGAAATCCAGGGTGCCCAGCATATGATGTCTACAAAAAAGCTAAGATTTTCTAGTTGCTCAGGAGCTAACGTAAAGGTGCTGGGGACTACCAAGCACTGGTGACTGGTGTCCATGCAGTGTACTCAAAAGATGCAAAGTCCTGTTACCACCCCACGGGTCACCCATAGCTGGGTTGATTAAGAGTCCAGCCAGTAACTGTGTCCTGCTGGCCCGGGTTACAGAGTTTTTATTCTGAGTATTTTTGCTTGTACATACCGGTAATATCTACTTTAGCCTGCAAGAGCAGACACCTTTTTTGGCTCTGCTGGGTGAAAAAAGAGCCAAAAATGGCATCTGCTCTTGCAGGCTATATCTACTTCAGATGTAAATAATCTCCACCAAAATACCTTTTCTTGGGGGTGAGGGCATTTAAATCAAAACTGCAATGTAAATATTTGTAAAAATTTAATTAGACAGTCTCACCTTTAATTACTTGTCCTACACCTAGTGTGAATACAAAAGGTTCCCCACGAGGAATACTACTGTCAAACTCTGTTCCATCATTTAATGTTCCCTGTGAATAACAGACAGCTGGTCATATCATACACTAAAATATTAATATTCCATAACTATTAACATAAATATTAATTTAATATGTTAACTAGCTTGCATGAAATGAGATATCGAAGACCAATGATGAAGACAAAAGAAAAACTAACTTTGCAACCCTTTTGAAAGAAGAAGTGCTGGAATTTGTCTTTAATAAATAGAATAGTGTTAATATACAAGTTATTTTCCTAATGTCAAATGTTACAGTTGAAGATGGCATCCTCAAACATACCCCCTTATTGACAGGAGACTATATTTAAACCATTATTGCTCTCCAACACCTATTCTCTTTTGCTGACAGCCTTAATATTTTCAGCAGAAATTTTGTACGTTTGGCCCTGCTTTAAATGGAATTAAGCAGTGACCGCAGGGCAGCCTGAAACGACAACCACGGGGATTGTACATTCAGGCTCCATTTACATCGTACCTCAGGCCGGGGTTGAGGTACTGACAATAAAACATTTATATTTAAGACTGAGGTTGCTGCAGTAGGATTTCATAGTAAAACCATTGTGTATCGTCACTCACTGTGTAGTGCATGTGCAAGGTATCGCCACTCTTGGATCGTGTAGAGCAGTTTTCAACCCTCTTCTTTACGCCAATCTGCAGTTTCTTTGTGTTCTTTTTGTCCGCTGCCAGCACGTGACTCGACATGGTTAGAAACGCTAAAGCCGCTACAGTTCCACAGAGTAGACGCATTTTACCTCACACGAATGAACCCAAAAAAATTTAAGAATTAAATGTAAGAAACTGAGACAAAAGATGCGATCAAAGGCTAAGAGTGTACGTGGAGCTCGCCGAAGCGCTTTGGTGGTTAACTTTGGTGGCCGTGTGGAAGACTGGGTACTACCAAATATATTATAGGGGGAGGAGTGGGAGGGGAGAGATTCCTGAGACTTCGTGTTTAAAAGGGTGCCCCGAGTCTTTGGGATGGGAAAGGGGTACCGCGAAAGAGTTGGATGCCTCAGGTTTACACAAGATGCAGACAATAGCACAGGAAAAAATAACGGATTCCCATTTTTGAATATTTTAGGGTATTTAAAGAATACCCATAAAAATCCCAAATTTGGAAGAGTGAGACAAGTCCCAATCTGGGAACTTAGTTGGGAATTCCCTGGTTGGGACTTGTCTCACTTTGCCAAATTTGGGATTTTTATGGGTATTCTTTAAATACCCTAAAATATCCAAAAATGGGAATTCGTTATTTTTTTCCCGTGTAGAAAGCTTTAGATTTCAAGACGAGGATTACTTCAAGAACGAGATGCCCCCAATAGTAAGTAGTGTGCGCGTGCGAACCAACGTCGTTTTGGCGGGGAAATGTGATAGCCATCTTTATTCTACTATGAGCTTTACGTTTTTTTTTTCTGAGAACGAGAAAAGGAGAAAACGAAGAGGAGTTACTGTCCCTATCACACCCCAATCTCTCTCCATTCTCCCACCTGTTCTTTAATACAAACATGATTTTCATACAATACAATATTTCTGTCTAGTTTTAAATGTTATTTATTGCTCATCAAGCTTATTTTGGTGCTAAACCCTAGATCCAGAGTCCAACAGGTCCATTAAAAAATTAGATAAAATAACGGTATCCACAACACGCACTGTTTTCATTATTGTAATACAGTTTCTTATTTCCACTTATTTGTAATTAGAACTATTTCTTATCTAACTTACCAGTAATAATTAATGACAATTTTGTAAACAGCCTTAAGCAGAACTGAAATGCCTTCAAAAGTCAATCACCATGTAGGGCATCTTATTGTTTAAAGTAAAATTGCTCGAAAAAAATTAATCATTGTTATTAAAACGTTGGAGATTTGGATTGCAGGGCATTGTTTAAAACATGAACCATAAACAAACCTGTTTATTTTTTACACAGTAATAAATATGTTTTATTACACGTTCTCCCCTCCATATACAGGGACCACGGAGCATGTTTTGGATTGGTGGGGCTAGCTCACGTGTAGCACAAGCTCAATGATTGCCAAAAGCGCAAGATTATCTTGGGGGTCCACAGGCATGCGTCCCCTGAAAATTTGGAAATTTACAGCTTCTGATATAACCATAAATGCATTTAATTCTATCAATACGAAAATTTTGCCAAATTTTATCATCATTCTGATAGGTTTCCGCACAAAAACGAGCATTTGACAAAGAAAATTGAGTTTAATTTTAACATAAAATATCAAAGTACTTTGGAAATCAAAAAAGGAAATCAGATGAAATCATTCCTTATAGGCCAATTAGCCCCAGAGCTCCGCATTTTCTGAAACGTTAACTATGCTAGCCTATCAGCAAGAATGTCCGAGTGAGAGGAGAACAGGAAAAAGCAACTTTCTTTCCCTGCCCATCACACTCACATTCCCTTTTGCATACTTCTCTAGTGTGACTTCTTGTGACTCCCCCAAATAGAGAGCATGCTTGCAGGCTAGAACTACACTCATGATTGCTGTGCAATGCAAATGCCACAACTCCTCATAAGAGTTAGTATTCCTTGTACTTCTTTTTTTGGACACCATCTACTACAAATACAAAAAAAAGGAAAAAACATTGGACTGGCAATCCAATTTCTTTTGATATGGAGCCAACTTTTCCTTCCAGGTAAAGAGACATGTTCAACAGTCTGATCAGCTAAAAATCATTGTTTCTTGACTTTCAGGAAGCCTGCAGTACTTGAGAAATACTTAGCATTCTCCACTTTCTGTTCTGCTGCTTGAGGGCTGACAATCTCCAATCCCTGCAGAGGGGTGAAGGCCACACTGGATGCTGTTCCTGAAACTCCTCGTCGAACTGTTGACTGTCCACCCAAACTCTGGGACTGCTGAAGACTCCGCTAATAGCAAGAAACATTATTCTTACATTAGGAAAGAAGGCCAAGCCGCATTGAAAATTGTAATACACTTCAGGGTTGTCATTAAGGGCAAGGGATTTTTTGGGGAAAAAAACGAAATGCACACAAAAAATGATAAGTACAATACCCCACAACAAGGTTAATTTATACTGATGCCAAATGCAGAGTGTAGAACTAGAAAAAGTCCGAGTTAGCTACTGTTTTCTTCTCGCTTGAATCTAGGGATGATACGATGGCAGTTTTTTAATTGTGTGTTTTTCATGTTGCTAATCATTGCTCTCTTCTGCACACATTTGGAATCTGTCATTTTGTGATTTTTTTATGTCTATTTAAACATTTTCATTTTGTTTTTTGCTTCATTTTGTTTGTGCACTTATACAGAGTGCAATGTGTGCAACTATAGTGTGGGCATTCACATACAATACAGCTGTAGTTGAAACTCCCTTACGCGGACAACCCAAGGAAGTAAGAAAAAAGTGTCTGCAATACCGGAGTTGGCTGCTTATGGAAATGACTTTTGTGAGGAGAGATCAAAGAGGGTCTTCAGGAGCTGTGGAAGAGCCTCTATTATGAGAGCTTTGAGAGTACTTACTTGCAGACGTTTAGAGATGGAAACCTGTGTCTTCTTGTCAACAGCAGGAGTTCGCACACGGCCTGTGTTCTCCTTCCTTCCCATCGTACCAACAGAGAAACCTAAGTCTGTCTGATACACATCTTCACCAATCTGCCCAAACTCCAGTCTGTTGGCCTGTCTCCTCATCTCAGTCACAGCAAATTTCTCTTTCATTTTACGCACCCTGCGGCCACCTCTCTTCTTCCGAGGAGCATCATCGGGCCTTGGCAGTGCCTTAGCTTCCTTCAATGGTGGAGGTTCCATCAACTTATCAAATTTGCCTTCAATGTTCTCTCGGAGTTGCTGCCCCACAGATCCATCAGTATTTTCATGAAAGCTATCTACTCTTGCTGCAAGTGAACATTTTGCGGCAACAATTCTTGCAGCTTTCTTTCTCAGATCAGCAGGCATATTCTGAAACAGAGAGAAATACAAATTACTCATATCCCTTCTGAAAATAGTGTTAAAAATTACTGTTTCTTCATATCCATCTTAATATCATTCCTATCTGGAGGCTTCAATTTTCTGTTCTTATTGTGGTATAGCTTGTGAATACAGAGAGGGAGAGACATCTGCATGATTGTGCACCTCAAAAACTCAATGCTGAATGCTTAAATAATATTGAGGTTTGTGTGATTAATTATATTAGTCATGTGGTTCGAGACGTATATTTCTTTGAGTTTCTGTTCCTCGTTGTTGATTGTCATAAGACTTTGGGTTTTGCTGTGATTTTGGTGCCAGCAAGACTCAAATGCTTCTTTTAAAGCAGGTATGTCCCTAGGAATTGAGTGTTTCTGGGTAATTTCAGCATTTTAACTTTGTCACCTCATGTGTTTGGTTTGTCATGCCTAAACAATAGCTGAAAGGGAACAACATTACCACTACAAACAGTCCAAGCTCTTGACCTGATTCTGGATGGATTCATATTGTCAACTGGTATGGAATTTTTGAGGTGCAGACATCTCTGTCACAAAACATCCCCATTGGAAGGGAGCATTAAAGAGGTAGCTCTATTCATGGGGTTATTGTAGTGGCAGTACAAACAGACAGAAGGATGCTAACATTAAGCGTCTTCCTACTTTTAATGCCGAGCTTTGTTAGGATATCATGCATCTGATACTTCCTCAGTCCAAGACAGGAGTCAAGTCAAGACCATTACTTAAACCATTCACCTTCCTTTTCTTCATCACAATGCATGCTCATGTATTCCAAGTGAACACTGTAGTACAGTCTAACCTTCTGTAAGTGACCAACCAAAATCTGAAGAGTTAGTGGTCACTTACAAGAGTTAGTCGCTTACAAGAGATGAACTGCTGGAGATCTTTTATGAGGCAAAGTGTGGACACATTTATTTTTGGAGAGAAAGTACTGTATGCATTTTTTAGGTTACAATATAATGTAAATCTATGTTGCTTATAAAGTTTTTTTAATATTCTCAAGTAGCAAAACTATGTACAGCGAACACACAGATAAGACACTGTATAATGTGATTGTTAGTAAATATTAAGAACAATGGAAAATTTGAAAACTGTTTTTTATAGGTGGTCAGTTGTGGGAGCTGGCCACTTATGAGAGGTGGCCATACATAGAGGTTTGCCTGTATACAGCCCACATAGCTGGCACCAGGACAAAGAAATTAGAGGAATGTGTGATTCCAGAAAATATCCATACCCCCCCCACGGATGGTTAATGGAAATTCCTAGGGGGTGGGGGGGCTAAAGGGTAGAAATTTCCGAGGGGTACAGGGGGTGCCCATGAGAATAATTTTCCACAGGGTTGTAAGAGACACGATCGATCATACGAGACATACTTAAGTATATGTGGCTTATTTTGATCTGTAGCACAACAAAAATTAGAAGTAGATGCCCTTTCGAGAAAAAAACTTCAAGATGTTTGTCTCAAACATCGTCTTCCTTGCTAGGAGTTCGCTATCATCTCCGCTGTAACGATTTGTCCACACGCTCTAACGACTTGTTCTAACGCTCTAACGGATTGCTCTTACGATCTAACGGTTGATTCTAAACAGCTAACGGTCGGTCCGTCCAACGTTTGACTTTGACGAAGTCTTTAAATAAATATCGTTCTTCGGGCAAATCGATCGCAATTCTCAACCAGTCCCTTACTTCTCCGGGAATGAATTTTAAAATAATAATTTCTCTATGTCGAACATGTATCTAGATTGAGGACTCGACTGCAGATAGTCTGACAAAAACTTAGGCTAATCGCGAGCAAACGTCGTCTAACTCGGCGATATATTTCTTGAGCTTTGTGTAAACAACTTTATGCAAATTCTGTTGACATTCATCAGCTCGTCGCGACAAAGCGTTGAGTGACGACCCAAATGAAACCTCTGCTGTATTTTATTATTGACTTCTAATAGAGTACCGTTGAAGGCAGGCTGTTTGTCCGACAGACTTCTCGCAAAATCAACTGTTGCCCGAAAATAATAACTATCTGTTCCTTCTGTGGAGGAGACTTTTGATCACGTGCTAGGCAACGAAATAGATCACGTTTCACCGATGTTCATTTCTGAACATGAATCTATGCAAATATGGGATGCAAAATGAATGTTTGCCTATTTTGTTCTTTTATAACCCAAATAGGTTTTTTTGTAATTCCTGAAATTTGTTTAACTGCAAGTGTAATTCATTCAAAGTCAAACTTAATTACAAACATCGAGAGATTGACTTTGCGGTGACTTTAGGACCCGAGGCCGAACATTTAACGATAAACTTTATTGTAAGTTAGTTTTCTAGTAGATCCGTTTTGAAATTCGAATATCTTCACATAGTTTAATGTTAAATCAATAGTTAACTTTGAAGTTATGCTGTAAATGTTCCATTTGAGATGAAACTGTCTTAGACAAGTCGTGTACATAAACTTAAACTTAATTACAGTACCAGACATCAACTTTGTTTCTGACTTTGTCTGTAGATACGGTAGATTCGTTTTGAAATTCGAAAATGTTCACATTGTTTCATTTCAATGAATGATATTTATTCAGATTTAAAGTTATGTTCTAAATGTTTTCTTGAGATGACATAAACTTATTAATCTCTGTTCTCGTGCCTCGCGCGTTTCGCTGGAAGGACTAATAAAAAAGAGAGACTGCTCATAGTCTATCAAGCGTGCTCTACCTGCGTAAGAAATACATATTTCCTTGTAAAAGATTACAAATAGGTCAAAGATTATAAAAAAATGTGTCTTAAGATGAGAACAGTTAATTTTAAGCGGTACACGGTCGATTATCTCTAAATATGCAAATTAAGACCATGAAAAGGAAAATAGGAAATTCCTAGGGGGTGGGGGGGTTATACATGACCCGTCTGGAACAGAAATTCCGAGGGGGTGGGGGGGTCTAATCGGAAGAACCATCCGTGGGGGGGGTATGAATATTTTCTGGAATCACACAATGAGAAAAAGGAGGAAAAGGAAATGTTCTCCTTTACTGTCCTCCTTCCTCCTCACCTCTCCTCTTCATTCATTCCTCTTGCATGTAATGCTAGGTTTTAACCCTTTAGGACCCAAGAGTGACCAGCATCAATATTCTCCTGACAACATCAGCAGATCATCAAGAGTTAAGGTTATGAGAATTACTAAATTGATTATCAAAGGGACAACACTTTGATCTTAAACCAAATTCTCTCAACTACTCTTAAAACAAATGTATGGAGATCAGTCTGGAGAATTTGCTTGTGGATCTTGGGGCTTAAAGGGTTAATGACTGTTATATATGTATACAAACCTGTATAAAATCACTGAAATAAATATGCCCAGTATGAGGCAAGATTGCTGCACTAGAAAATCCTGACAAAGTTTTCTTTTGAGATCCTAATAATAAGACATTGCATGCCGGCATTTTTGACAAGCTTGTAAGCCCACCAGCTGAACCCATGAGCTTGGCAGCAGTTGATGCTCCAACAATAATTGATAGATTGGGTGCAATAAATGTCATTCTTGACTCAACATAATCAAATATATTTATCTTGGCATCCAGCAAATCAGTGACAGTTTTACAGGCTTCCATGAGTCGTTCTACATCATCTTCTTCGAGCTTTTCACCTTGAGTCGTTGAGGCAGTAACACTCACCACCATCTTCGTTGCTGGAGGCAAAACATCTGTCAAATCCACCTTAATGGCTTCAAGGTCATTTCCTAGAAGTTCAACGGTGCGGATGTAATCCAATGGATGAGGTACAAGAGATTCTAACTCCGGGAAGCGTTTGCAGTAAATATCTCGGACATATTTGTGAATAATGTTAACTTCATTGTCGATTTCCGCTGTCAGGTTGTTCGCTTCCACAATCAGCTGATATTCTGGGTCGACTTCAACTGGACCGAACACTTTATCGCGTGGTTGATTACTAAAGTTTTCGATCCCAGAAAGAACGTCATTTAACTGCTTACTGTCTTTGAGCTTTGCAACGCTTTTAACAGACTTAGAATCTGAGTCTAAACTGTCTGTTGTCTCCATTGCTTCCTCAATTCCATCATCATGATCTCTGAAGTCCACATCACCCTCCTCGGCGGCTTCTTCTAAATCAGCCAAAAGTTCATCTGCGAGAGACATCTTGCTCTATTTCAACTATTGGAAACAGTTCTGAATTAGTTTTAGGCGAAATTAAGTGTTACGAACAAGCTTACAAACAGGCCTACCTACTTTCAAACAATAAAAACAACACGGTATGTGAACGTGGAGGCAACGCTAGAAGGAACGGTTACAAAGCATGTAACTGTTGCGCATGCCAGTCAGAGAAGACGCGCCAGCGATCGTTGAAACTCAAACGCTTCTAAACGTTTATTCTAGAATTGGGAGAGTGGACGAAGTTATCTTTCAAATTTCAGGAAAAGAAAATGGCATCCTTGTAAGAAAAACCTCGTTTTATTTTATCTGATATTATTTGACCTCTTTTGCAAATTATTTTGGAAATATAACCCCGTGAACGAGGACAAACTTGGCGTCAAGTTTCTAGTTGTCATACCTTAGCTTGCCGAGTAGTTTTTGTTCTATTTCAAAGTTTACTCTTTGTCTCCGCAGAATGAACAAACCTAAAGGTGAGATGACACCAGAAGAACTCGCACAGAGAGAGCAAGAAGAGTTTAACACGGGTCCTCTGTCTGTTTTAACGCAATCTGTGAAGAATAACACTCAAGTTCTCATAAACTGTCGCAACAACAAAAAGTTACTCGCCAGAGTGAAAGCGTTCGACAGACACTGCAACATGGTTCTTGAAAACGTGAAAGAAATGTGGACTGAAACTCCAAAGTCAGGAAAAGGGAAAAAAGCCAAACCTGTTAACAAGGACAGATATATTGCCAAGATGTTTCTCAGGGGCGACTCTGTTATCCTTGTGCTTAGAAATCCGTTAGCAGCTGCTGGAAAGTGAAGTTAAAACTCTAGGATTGACATACTGTTCACTACTGCAATTTATAGCCTAACTGTCCTTGTTTACAGTACATATACTCCTTAGACAGTGTCCACATGTGGAGCAGCAATTTAGAGCTACTCTTCATTTCAGAGTGGGTTGGGGAAACCAGTCGTTTCAATTCAAGTCGTTTCGTTACGAACTTAAGCAGTGAAACTGTACGGAAGTTTAGATCACTTAAGTACAGTTAGGGGGTGTTTGCATGACAGAGGGGCGACTTTCGCCCTGGAGCGAGTTCACTCCGGTTCTCTCTCATGGCTCTATATTTGTTTACATGATATCACCACAAATTTCATACTGGCCGGGGCGAGAATTTCACTCTGGTACAAAATCTCGCAACGGTATCATGTAAACACAAAACGACCACCCGTTTCAGTGTGAAATCAGTCTGCTGGTAGACTGGACCGGGTAGTGCAGGTGTAATGTTCATGACTTTAAATCACACATGCATTTTATCAACATGAAGTGTACCCTGAAATAACGAGATGTGAATTGACCCAGTCATCATGTAAATGTGATACGAATCAAAAAGTCATGTCGGTATGAAACTCACACCGGTGCGAGTTTTCTCATGTAAACAACCCCTAAGTGCGTGAACAAGAAAAACACATGGCTTAAACATTCCTCATTTTGTAAGCCAACAATTCATTTAAGATGTAAATTTTACACCTCAAATGAATTAACCTGCATCGAAACGACTTTTTATCAAAATGACTGGTAAGTGCAGGTTGATAGTGGTTTTGTGCCAGGTCAAGTTTGTCTCCTATGAGCTTGTTCATCAAGTTTGATCAAGATCTGATATTGTAAAGAAGAAAGGAGAAGGTCAAACTTGTTAGGAGAAGTTCTAAAAAAAAAGGCCATTTCCGAGTTCCAAAAAGTTTCACTTTTAAAACAAGGCTAAATGCGAAACCTTTGTTGTGGAAATGAGTTTTATTTGCATCATAATTAAAACTCATTTCCACAACAAAGGTTTCGCACTTAGCCTCATTTTAAAAGTGAAACTTTTTAAAACTCAGAAATAGCCTATTGGGAAGCCAACTCAGCATGGAGCTAAACCACTGGCTTCCAGGTGAGATGACACTTTATTGTTTGGTCACTTGACATTAAAGTAACAGCCGTAGCTATGCATGGTGTGGTTAATTCATGTACAGGACGTTACTCACGCATTTGATGAGAATACCGTTGTATATGTATCAGAGAACAGATGCAACAGAACTTTGAAACTTTTAGCATGCATCCTCATATCAGAAATCTTGAGTTGTAGTAGCTATAGGCAAACATTTTTTTTTTTCACTCTCTGTCCACTCACCCTTTAAGATGTTTAGGGCCCCACTCAAATTTCCTGTCGTAAGGGCCTGCTGATCTAGTGTAGGAGGTCCTTGCAGAAATACCTCCTGATTAGCCTGCATCTCAGATGTAATTTAACCTCAGTCATGTCTGCAAAGCGGCACTAACATCCTTGTTCTGGGCACCCCACGGACTCAACAAATTACTGGTAATGCATTTTAAATTTCCCTTTAATCTGATTTGCAAATCAACAGTGGCATTTTTCACAGGCCAATCATGCCGCTTCCTGAAACCCTTACCCTATTTTAGACCAAACTCTGTGATTTTCCCTACCCTTTTTCAGACCTGACCCTTGTCTGTCCAAAATATCAGGAAACCTCGAGTCACTTTTCTCTTTGCTGTTTTGTTGTTTATGTCTATAGTTTTGTGTTGGATAAAAAAGCAGGATTTGGCTGTTGTCATTTTATGTAAAAAGTTTAGACTTAAATCAATACCCTATTTCAGACCTGCTTTATAATCAGTTCCATATGTCAGACCAATGTTAAAGGCAATGTTTATACACTTTTATTAAGTCAGATATCTAACTGTACAAGGTTTTGAGCTTAATGATGAAGTAGCTTCTTCTAAAAAACATACCCAATTGAAGACTAGAGTGCACAAACCATACCCTATTTCACACCAAAATGGTCAAAACTGATACCCTATTTCACACCAAAATGGTGCAACACATACCCACATAACCTATATAAGGGAACTTACCCCCCTCCCGGGGGGGCATATGTAACGCATTCCAGTATGATTAAACTTTTCCATCACAAGCAAAAGAAATGTAATGAAGTCTTTATCATAGGCAGAACAGGTCTCATTCGTTCAGAAATTTTATTTCATTTGTACACTATGCTTGCGCAGCAAAGCACCTAAGAGACCAACATCGTTCCCAGCCCCTCTCTGCTACAAGCGAACGAAGCTGGAGAGCATTGGTTTCCAAGAAAGGTGTACATGCAATAAAGTATCAAAATATGATAAAAATTATGACATTAAATTTACAGATATACTGAGCTAAAAGAAATTAAATGAAATAGTACCCTGGAGACCAAGATCACGCAAAGATTTCGTAAAAATCTCAAGAGACGGTTTTGCGTTAATCATAGTTTGGAGAAAATTCCACAGCTTACCACCGCGATAAGAAAGGCTCTTTTTTTAGTATTCTGTGTTAGGTTTTGAAGTACCAAATTAAAGCTGGAGTCTCTGAGAGCCCTCTGAGGTTGTGAGCCCCCGGTGTGAGCCGTACTATCAAGAACTAGGTTAAATACCTCAGTAAAGTACTCGGGAGCTTTTTTTGCAAGTCCGATCGAAGGAGTTTCTGAAATTTCTGTGCAAATTTAAAAGGCATCTTATTATGTAATATATCAAGCATGAGACGCAAAGTTACATCACCAGATGAAATACCGAGAAGAGAGTTGAAAATACGACGCGCAACGGAGTATTTTTGAAGAACTTCGAGTTGATTCATCTGATGATGAAACACTCTGTCGAATGCTTGATATTACTTTTCAAATTAAAAGATTTTAGAAGGAGAAATTAGTCAAATTAAGGATGCAAAATGACCAGTTTTTCATCTGATTTCTAAACACTTATTAAACATTGATGTCTTTTTTATTTTCTTTATGAATTATTAATGAGTTTGAGAATTCCCTTTCGACTACCCCCCTTAAGTACACAAGTCGTGTAAGCTCTAGGCCAATCGTCGAACTTTTCACGAGACGAACCAAACTAAATGAGTTTAATTCATGAAAACTTCGACGACTGAGTGATTCAAACGCGTTCTATCCGTCTGGAAGCAGACGGATAGAACGTCTGAAGATCGTCTCAGTGACACACGTGGAGCTTCACATGCGTCGAACTAAACTAATATCTCGAAAATTTATGTGATAATGTATATTGCCTCGTTCGAGAGCAAATTTATTTAACAAGTAGGCGACGTGAATATCGGCGAATAGTCACCGAGACGAAGTCAAGGTGACTATTCGCCAATATTCACGTCGCCTAAGGCGACTAATTGTTTTAGTATAATTACATTGATGATTATTCGAGAAAATAAAAATATTGATCAATTTCCGACCCCGAAACATCAAAAAATCTGGCTGCCATTTTGAAAACTGCTAGCCTTTAATGCTATAATCACCGCGCGGTGATTATAGCGGAATAAAGCGAAGCTCATAGCCAATCATAGCGCTCTATTTTCGATAGTCATCGATGTAATTATACTAATACTAATTAGTCCGACGCGTCCTAAGTTCGATGTCGACCGAAACTAGAGTTTGGTTCGTGTCATGAAAAGTTCGACGTTTGGCCTAGGTCTAAGCGAATAGGCCATTTCCGAGTTCCCTCGGGCCTCTGTATCAAAACGAGGTTAGGTGCTCAACTTTTCTTGTGGAAATGAGTTTTATTTGCATGAGAATGAAAAATCATTTCCATATCAAAGGTTGAGCACCTAGCCTCGTTTTGATGCAGAGGCCCGGGGAAACTCGGAAATGGCCTACTGCCTGGACGTAACTGCATTAAATTAAAAAAGATATTTACTTGCAATTTTAATTTCCATGAGATATTCTTAACATGACTATGAAAATCAAAGGAAAATCTATACAACGCTTGTCTTTTTAAAGAAGAAAAAATACGTTGCTGTAAAAAATAATTACCAGTATAAAATCAAGCGCAAGTTTTATCTACAAGGTATAAACGCTTAACAACACTACAAATGCGCTGCAATTCTAACATCTGTCCGTCCTTTCAAAATGAAAATACGTTGATGTCTAAAGCCGTCTAAAAAAGTTCGCAAAAGTTTGCTTCTAATCAAACGAACCTCTCAATAAAAATCATGAAGTACAATACAGAGCGATATGACTAAGCTCATAGAGCGATTTTCGTATGACCTTGAAATGAAAACGCGCGAACAAAACAAAAACAACAGACGAACGGAAATAGAGCGATTTGATTGGTGTATGAAACGGATACAAACGCACCTGGCTTTTGGTTGGTTAAGCGAACGCTTGGGTAAACAAACTTCATGCCCGAAGAACTTTCTAGAAATTGCTTTGACGTCATACTGCAACACGATTGGTCAATCGAACAATGCCTTCTCCATATTAGGGTTTTCTTTGGCGGGAAAACAAAGAGTCCATGTTTTGATCTTTTCACTTATTGGCTTATGAAACAGATGACGAACACTTACCGAAACCATTTTTCAAGGTCATACGAAAATCGCTCTATCTTACATAACAGTAAAATAACCTTGTAACTTCCATCTACTTTAAGGTGCTTAGAAAAAGTTTTGTGATATCTCTACAACGAAACGACCAACTGGATTACGTAATAGGACAGTTGCACGATGACGTCATTTTACTACAACTACCAGAATGCTTCAGTTGGTTGCCTTTTGTTTGTGGAAATTAAAGCGATTGTTTTTTTAATCCTCAGCGGGATTGACTAATTCAAATACGAAAGCAAACTAGAGATGAATTCTGGTAGTTCTAGTCAAGTGTCGCCATCGCGAAAATGGCCTATTCTCAACGTGGATCTTCATTATGTTAATTGAAATTCCTTTGCCCCTATTCTTTCTAAATTGGCCATTTAACAGTTGCGTGCTCAGCACCCTGGCCTTTGAATAGAAGCGAGGCTGGCGGTGACCTTGTTTCGTTACAAACCTTCTTGTTTTTCATATGTAGATGATCATGTTCACGGACTTGTTAGCAAGAGAATACCACGATTTGCACATGAAAAGCAGCAAGGTTTGTAACAAAACAAGGTCACCGCTAGCCTCGCTTCTATTCAAAGGCCAGGGCACTGAGCACACAACTGTAAAATGCCCTATTCCTCTTTCTAATGCTTTCTACAATCATGCCACAAATCAACTTTTATACATCGTTTAAGTCTCAATGCTCTTTTTCCTTCGTCAGTAAAACACTACAACAGCTAATGCCATATTTTGCAGTTTTTCGATATTTTTTGCCTGTGTAATTAAGCTTTCGTTCTGTTCGTTAGTATTGTAAATATACTGAAGTAATTATTGTTGATTGTATAGCAATGTGAAATAAAATGAAATAAGAAACAATTTCTATCGAAGGTGTCATAAAAAGTAAAAAAGCAAGATTGAATAGTGCCCTTCACCTATCACTTCATTTGCTTGGTAATTAGCTCTGAGCGTCCCAACGTCAAAATTTATTCTTATTTACCAAACTGTACCTAAACTAATTAAATTCAAATTTACAGGATGTGTCCGGTTCACGTTTCGCGTGCCGTCGCTGGCACAAGTCCCACCCCTCCCGCATGTTATGTTGCTGGTTATTTGATAGGTGTTAGAGATTCCACCAGTCCCTTCCTCGTCACCACTTGCACATTTCCCATAATGCACCTTATTTGCCCCCCTCCCCCCCCCCAAAAAAAGAAATTTTGCGTAACCTTTCTTTTTCATTTCTCCTGGGTATTACAGCCATCCTAAGAGAAATTCAAAACAATGCTTATGCATTTTTTTTTTGGGGGGGGGGGGGGGGGGAGTACGGTGCATTGTGGGAGATGTTCAAGTGGCGAATGACTGAATGATTTGCATCATTCCACCCACCCATCCCATCTGCTTTACATTTTCAGCTGTGTTATAGTTTCGGTTTGCTCTCAAACGTGACGATGCCCTCATCTCCAACATTGCTGTAAGCTGGATTAGTGTACATCATTTCTCCCCCGTCATAGTTCACCTGCTCAACGCCATCAAATCCAAATCCTTGGAAAGAAATTGAGACATAATTGTTAGTACGATGTCTCAATTGTTAACAGGAAAGTACTTCATCGATTGAGGTATAATTTACCGTAACGTATGGATCATGAACCCCTCTTCTTTAAGCCCGAATCAACCTCTCATTTAACTCAACGTCAAAGTCAGGAGTCTAAACTGATTAACCCTTTACACCCTACGATCAAAATTTGAATTCTCATTTGTTGCCCCTATTCATTTCCTACAGAAGTATGGGGAAAAGTTGATAAAACATCAAGCAAATTCATCTGGTGTGTTTATGTCCGTAATTCTCATGACCACTCTGTTTTACAAAGCATTGATATCACAAGGAGAAATTTGATGCTGATCACTCTTAGGGCTTAAAGGGTTAATCGGCTCATGTCAGAGCCTATGGTAGGTATTAAGCTCCCCTTCCCTAAAAAGCCCCCCACCACCTAATAATCACAATTTGAACAGGAACGCAGAGCAATTCTTATCTGCAGATTGCACGCACTTAAAGGGTCGTTGTTAGGTAACTGACGAATGATGCAAGATGATGGATTGGATGCTCTCAGAAGCATGCTTCTGATGGTCTACGTTCATACCAAATAAGTTATACTAAGGCGTCCCCTAGCTTCCCCTCTCCAGCATGGCTACCAAAAATAAGCCCCTCCGAGGAACTTATTCAAAAGAATCCGACCCCGGGCTTCAGCATATGCGGCAGAAAAATATTTATTTTTTTGATTTGTTTTTTTGTTTTGTTTGTATCTTGCCTAGTCCCTAGGCCTTATCATTCCACGCGGAATACGTGTTTCGCGTCACGTGTTCCGAGCGAATTTTTTGGGGCGTCTCCCAGCCGTTCGTCTCGGATACGTCACCAAATTACATTGACCGAGAAGGCCTGCGAAGACACCGCATGGGGACTAAGCAAGTTTATATCCATGGTAACCTAAAATTAGCGATTTGTAAAATTAGAAGAGGTTAATCAATTGAAGAGACGTACTCTGTGGTTTGGGTTTGTGCGACTTTCTTTTCATGTAAAACCACATGGCCGCAGCTCCTCCAACAACACCCAGGAAAGAAAAAGCCACTGCTATGCCAATATTTCTGTTCTTTTCATCGGCTGAGTCAGGGAAGATGAATATGAAGAATGTGTTAGTGGGAAAGTAGTAAGAATGGAAAATACGACGAGAAACACAATTGAACCTCCATTAAACGGCCACCCTCGAGGCACTGGCAAGTGGTCGCTTAATGGGGGTTGGGCCCTCAATAGCTCTAGGTTCGTCATAAATTAGCATTATCTTTAGCAGCAAAATCACTTTATTTTGACTACAAAGACGCGACAGGAGCAGCACTACGGGTCCACAATGGGTCGTCATCTTCTATCTCGGACTGTATTTCCCTTCATCATATTCTTGAAAAGTCAAACTATGTTTATCAAGCGCTTGATGGCCGCATAACATAGAGGTGACAATAGTGCGAGAAACGGTGGCCGCTTAATAGTGGTTTAAGTTCCCATTCTTTTCCACAATTATTTCGGGACTTTGACTACGAGCCGCTTAATGGAGGTTCAACTGCAAATTCATGCAAAGTGATTGATATGCTCACATTAGCTGAATGTCTCCTTGCTGTTCCTGGCCGGTTTAAATTCGGCACTTCGCCGAGTTTTGCTCTTGAAGGTAACAGCCACTAAATAAGAATTCTTGTCTTGTCAATTAAACCGGCCACGACCGACCAGATGAGCACCGTTATGTAAGATTTTTACTTCTACGCTACCATTAGTCAGATTATTATAAACATTTTTTAGATGAAGCGGCTCATAAAATAAGGAGCAGGTGAGAGGGTCGAGTTCGATGAGAAAACAAGAGACGTTCAATAGAAAATTACTAGGACAAATTAATAGACAATCTGAGTCTTTCTACCCCACCAACCCCAAACTAGGCTGGCGTGCTTGTTGCAGATCGACATCACCTTTCTTTACACAATATATGAAAAGAACATTGAAAATGCCTTTTTGAGCTTGATGAAGTTTCTACACTAATTCTGACACCATTATGGAAAAAACAAAGAAAAAGAAACTAATCAAAACAAACAAAAAAGTCTAGCCCACCTTCCTTCTTCTCTCTCTGCTTTCTTTCTCTTTCCAGTGCTTCAGCTGATGAGTAAAGATAACAACAAGCCTTAATGTCTACATGAAACCTTTATTATTTACCATGGCAGGCACAGATTTAGAAACGCCAGCGGCGAAGGCGCGTGATTCTAGGGGGGTCGCGTGGAGCATGATATCTGTATGTCCCCTTAAGCTTAATTAAACCAAAATATCGCGAGGGTGGGTGGGTGAGTTCGCCTGTGGCGGGATGCTTCGGGCAAAAGCTTCCCGCCGCACGCGAGAAAAATCCTCTTCTGCCAGGGGTACCTAAGCCAAAAAATTTGCAGCTGGCTAGCAAAGTGATAAAAGATAATTGATTAAATACTCTTTAAAAATTCCATAGAATCATTTTAACGTAGTTTCATTTTAATTGGTTCTTTTATTAAAGGCAGGTTTCTTTCTTTCCTAAAGATAGCTAGGTAAACTGGTTTAACATGTTAGGAGAGAA
>JBBMOI010000014.1:10280000-10497500 GCA_038088405.1 Porites divaricata
CAATAAAATCCTTAACATTGATAGCTATGAATAAGTAGCGAGCAAGGGGTTGCAGGGGTGCAAGCACTCGCCTCCCACTGATGTGCCCTGGGTTGCCCCAGAAGTCCTGGGGTGGATGTCGTAGGGAGAATTTTTCCTATTGTTGGTCTTAGCCCTGGCTTTGAGAAGGTATTATCCGAGTCAAGACCGGCTTTCCCTGACCTCGGAAACCAACGCTTTCAAATTTCAAGTCAATCTGAAGCGCACCAACACTTTCAAAGGCGTTCTTCAAAACTCCTTGATTGTTTTACGTATACAGTGGAACCCCTAGTTTGAGTTAGCGGGGGTTCGAGCTTTCGGGGTCGATTGAATATTCAATTTGCCACGTTGGTTATTGATAATTAACTGATTTTTCGACACCTCAGTGCATAGAACAGCCAAATTTAAACTTATTTCATTACAAAAGGCAACAAAATTAAGCACGTTAATGAAAAAATGTACTCTGTTCGTAGTACCATTTAAAATCAAATTGATGTAGCGTTAGTTTTAGTGTTTTTATCGATTATACAACGAGAAGAGTTAATGGAACGGCATCCGAGTGGAGTTACAAGAACCAGTTATTGGGGTAAATGTCAGTGAAGTTTTGATGAAGCGAAATGAAATTTAGTTCGAGTTAGTGGGGAATTCGAGTTATCGGGGTTCTACTGTACATTAACAAAGAGTCGCATTTGGTCTGTGAACAGTCTCCTGGGATATGTCTTAGACTCTTCCCCCCCCCCCCCCCCCCCCCACCCTTCCCCCTTATTTAAGCCACAATATCCACATAGAAATTCTCCAAACTAATGTCTATACATTTCCTTAAAGATTTAATTGAGAGAATTTGATAAAAGATCAAGCGTTTTCTCTTTGGTGTTCATTTCATTGATTCTCATAACCAGGGCCGTAGCTAGCATGAGGCAAGACGAGGCAGTTGCCTGGTCTTGATTTTGGCCTTTTTTTTTTTAAGAAACATTTAATTGAGAAAATTATCCCTAGAAAAAATTGGATTGGTTAAGATAAAACCAGCTAATATAAGGTGGATGAATTGAGGGGAAAAGCATTTTGATGAGGTTAATTCGTTTCATGTGAACTGTGAGTAGCGGTTTTTCAAATGCTTTAAAATGCAGATGGTCATTAACTTGGCACCAGCATCGCTAAGCAATAAAAAAGTGAACTTCTACACTTGCCCAAGATTGACTTTCCTGAAGAAAAATGCCATGGAAAATGTTTACAAGAGCATTTCTGAGCCTCTAGATTTCCAAATTTTCTGGGGGGGGCATGCCCCCCAGACCCCCCTAGTGGCTCGGGCCTTAGGCGCTCGAAACTTGCCTCGTCTTGTTCTGAAGTCTGGCCACGGCCCTGATTTAACCTTTTCTATTGATTATGTATTGATGCTGTCATTTAGGAGAAAACTGATGTTGGTCAGTCTTAGGTTGATGACTGATTTACATACCAGGATTCTGCGTCACAGTCATTGATTCCTGCATTAAAGAAAAAGACAACAAAAATTAACTTAAAGTTTGTTGATAAAAATCATAGGCAATAACATAGCCAATAACATCACGGCTTAACTGACAGACGCCCAATAATATCGCGACTTAATTGACCAATCAGTCAATAACCACAGTTTAATACCATCAACTGAAGTGATACAACTCATTTTGACTCTGAGGATGACAACCACAACGTTTGTCGAAACGTCAGTCACTTTCAACAACAATGACCTATTCAGGACTACGTTCACCGGACGATCATACCCAACCTACTTCAATATAAAAAGTCAATATCGAAAATACTCAATCTAAAACCTAACGCGACTCGCTGTAAATGCATCCTAATGAAATGATAGAGCGATTTTCGTATGACCTTGAAAAAGGTTTCGGTAAGTGTTCGTTCTTTGTTTCATCAGCCAATGGATGAAAAGATCAAAACATGGCCTCTTTGTTTTCCCGCCAAAGAAACCCTAATATGGAGAAGGCATTGTTCGATTGGCCAATCGTGTTGCAGTATGACGTCAAAGAAATTTCTAGAAAGTTCTTCGGGCATGAAGTTTGTTTACCCGCGCGTTCGCTTAGCCAACCAAAACCCAGGTGCGTTTGTATCCGTTTCATACACCAATCAAATCGCCCCATTTCCGTTTGTTTGTTGTTTCTGTTTTGTTCGCGCGTTTTCATTTCAAGGTCAGACGAAAATCGCTCTACTTACTTTCATTGCAGTGCACTCCAGAAAAGTCCCCATCACATTTACACACATAACTCCCAGGTAAATTGATGCAAACTGAATTGGCACCGCAAGAGGAATTAAGACATTCGTCAATATCTGTTGAGGAAAAAAAAGAACATTGAGTTAGATTTATTTAAACTCGTCCTAGTAATTAATGACAAATAAATCCATTGTAAGGGTGATTACTATTAGGTATGAAACCAGACATCAACTGAACGGCATTTGACTTAAAGATTGTCCGACATTGACGACTTTGAGAACTGGCTTCTGTTGCGAGACTGAAATGTGCAATTCACCGATTATTGGAATCTCAATCTCGACCAAGTTCTCATTTCCGTCGGCCGGGTCTCTGTTACACTTTTAGGGAGCTTAAGCAAACGAGCTTTTGAGCGACACAAATCAGCCAGCAGTGAGGCATTTTCCCTTTGAATACGCCTTCACGCTAACTAATTTGTGTTGCTAATTATCTTTTCTCTAAAAAATGAAAATAGTTTGAAAGGTAAGAATGCGATAAACAATAAAATGCGATAAAAATTCGACCTGAGTACTTGTGCAGCTTTTACATTTCTCTACAATGAAAACCAAGGACACAGTCGAAGGCTAGACTGAGTGTGGCAGTCTAGCAGTTATTTCAACCGAATGTAAGAAGAGCCGAACCATTTCTCACCTATTTCACACCTTTCTCCAGTAAAACCCTGCTCACAGGAGCACGTGTAGTTATCACCTACATCTGTGCAGTTACCATTTAAGCAAGGATTGGGATTTTTACACCATGAAGAGTCTAAAAGAAAAAATATATAATCTTTTAAAAATATAGGCATGCATTAGTCTCTCACGCAGACGTTCTTTTGGCTCGTCCGGCACGCGAGACGAAGCCATACGAACTGCTGCGTGGGAGGCAAAGTATACATTTCACTTAGACCCTTCAAACAGCTTCACTTTTTTGTGTTCCAGGTTAAATATAGCTCTTACTTAAGCCTCAGACTTCCAAACGCTGAAATCCACCTTTATACAAGTAGGTAATGACGCCGATAGTCAAGACAACGACCCACTTATAGCCTAGCGGCAAGGAGAGAGGAGCGAGGAGAAACGGCTGTATTCGTAGGCTAGCTACTCATTCACACATAACATTGAAGGTAAAAAGTAACTACAGCTAAGTAAATGTTATATACACTGTCTCGTGCATCTATTAACAGTCAAGGGGTCAAAGAATTGTCAAAGGCTCTAACTAACTGACTACATACAATGCGACGCATACACATCATTGCCATAAAAGGTCACACTTTACTGCTTTTGAGTGGTAAAATAGGAAAGTAATGACTCACTTGACTGGCAGTATATTCCTTTTAGACCAGGAGGGC
This sequence comes from Porites divaricata, assembly GCA_038088405.1. Lineage (NCBI taxonomy): Eukaryota > Metazoa > Cnidaria > Anthozoa > Scleractinia > Poritidae > Porites > Porites divaricata. The sequence continues at coordinate 10,283,603 of JBBMOI010000014.1, forward strand.
ATACGCACTCGTATCCATTGAGCTTGTCAACACAAGTGGAGCCAGACTGACAGGAATTATTCCGACAATCATCAATATCTGCCAAGCAACGGGAAAATATTACAGTAATTCACTTTTTCTTTCTTAATGTTATTCTCGAAGCTATTTTCAGTGACTACTAGCAACCAAACAAATTTGCTGTGCTCGACTTTGAGTTTTGTCATCTCAGCCACAATAGACCGTCTACAGTGGAAACACCATTAATACTGGCCATTTTGAGGTTGGACGGTGTTCAATGGGAATGTTTTGGGGGGTCAGCACTCGTTAACATCCGTCGAAAGGCCCTTGGACACCTTATGAAGTTTACACAAGGTAGATTAAAGTACACATAGCATCAACCCCAACCCAAAAAAGGAAACTAACCAGTTTCGAAACAGTGCTTAACCCTAATCAATAAAGGAAGTGCTTAACCCTAATCAGTAAAGGTAGTGCTTAACCCTAATCTGTAAAACGCAGTGCCTAACCGGCTAATCCAAGACGATAAGGAATACTACGTTGTGTAAACTTTATAAGGTGTCCAAGGGCCTTTGGACAGATGTTAAAAAGTGCTGACTGTTTTGGGGACGCTGTCGCTTCTTTTATTGGCTATAACAAAGTTGCGTGGGAAACTGGGTCAAAATGCGTCGGTCCAAAAACAATCCCATAGTACAATTCTACTAAAACACACCCAGTCTCCCGCGAAACCTGAGAATTGTCAAGCGAGTCCCAAGGAAATGGCAAACCGTTTGTTAAAACGCGAGTAAGTGATATCGTGGTCCTGTTCCATACGTTTAATGTAACTGAGGCAAAGACTCATTTTGATTTGTTTTTAAACTAGTGGCTGGTGGTAAATAATTATGCCATGGCGGATCCGAGAGGAAACGAGACCATGGCGTCCTCAACCTTTTAAAGATTATTGCTTCCTACAGATCTCAGTTTCTTTAGTACTTGAGTTTGCAAATGACACATAACTTTCAGCATCTGCCTCAGTCTGTTATGGGTGCTTTTAATGCAAGAAAGAGGACATTTCCAAGTTTCCACAAACTTCTGTCTCAAAGCGAGGCTAAGTGTTAAGCCACTGATATAGAAATGATTTTTTATTGTCATGCAAAAAAACCTCATTTTCACAAGAAAGAGATTTTGGAACTGAGAAATGGCCAATTGTTGTTGTTGTACAAAGTGTTGTTGGTAGTAAGATCGTGTGCTGATAAACAGTAAAGAAAAAATTCTTACCATCTGAACAGTTAACACCAGTATAACCGGCAGCACAACCACACACGTAACTCGCATTTAACGTCTGTACACACTGGCCGCCATGTTCACACGGGTTCGGTGAACACTCATCGATGTCTGTAAAACAAACAAAATTAATAAGGCTCTTTGGGAAGCTCACTGTAGTCATTAGTAGAAATTAGATTCCACTAAAATCGTAATTAACAGGGTTTGTCAAAAGAAAAAGAAAGAAACACAGCTCTCTCCATCATGAAACAATTGCGTTATTTCAAACCAAACAGGGCTGGGTACGAATCCGTGGGACAAACAACACGAGACCCACATGGTCAGAAAGAGCACACTGCGATTAGGAAAATTTTCAAGTCCGGACGGAGTGTCCGCAAAAGCCCATCGTCCATATATTTCTTGTGACTTTTGGAGTATACAGCTATTTCGAGAAAGGATGTCCGAAAAATGTGCACGCGACAATCCCGAAAGGTAATATGGGATATTATCAATACACTGTTCCTAACAACTGTAGCTGTCGAACCTTCTTTTGTTGCTTTCCATCAGCACTCGCGAACATATGTCCGTGGCCTCGCGTGCCATTCTTTCAAATTTCTTTGGAGAACAGGGCAGACAAAACCACTCACAATACCTTTCGGGATTGTCGTGTGCACTTTTTCCGCCAACCTTTCTCGAAACAGCTGTATGCGAATGGCTGTATCTCGTTCAATATAAATCTTGGTTCTTCTTTTTGATTTTATGGGTCTTGTGTTGTTCTACCCATAATAAACGGACTCGTACCCAGCCTCCCTCGGTTTGAAATTAGGCAATAGAGACCTTTAGCATAGGTTTTTTCATGGGAAACCGCAAACCGCAAAAATGTCACGTGACCACGCCCTTGCAGTCACGTTTGCAGTTTCCAGTTTCCGTTTGAACCGCAGGAAGGGCTTCCAGCGGTAAGTGATTTACGACAAGGTTTTTTGCCACTAAAATTTGTACAGCCTCGCGTTTAAAGGCACGAACTAGCTTTTTATATCCGTTTGCGATGTGTTTGTTGGACTTTTGATCTCGAAACAATGAATTATTCTTGTTTCTTGGGCGACTAAAGTGATGCACTTCGACTTGATGAAAACAACATGGCGGCACTAAACGATGAACACGTAGTTCAAATCGATTTTGTATTCCTTTCTGCCGTACTAACAAAAGAAAGTATTCTGTTCCAATTTTCTATCTTGTTACTGAATTCATAACTTAACTTAGTCTCTGTTTAGTTCCTATTTTTAACGCAGCACTCCGCGAATTTCATTTTATTTTACTTATTTCTTTGTGACTGGGGAGCCCAGGCTTCATAAGCCTTCTGGTTTCTTCTTGGCCCCCTTGAAACCCACAATTCCTATATGTATTCTTGTATTGTATGATATTTTGGCTAAATAAAATGAAGTGAACTGAACGCCTTGCTAAAATTTAAAATCTCGGCAACGTGAAACTGGAAACTGCGGTTTGCGGTTTCCCATGAAAAACCTGATGCTAAAGGTCTCTAATACCTTTTCTCTCGGGACGCTCGAAAACCTCACTCCCGTGCTTTACGCCTTTCCAAACCGACACCGACTGTTTTGCAGTCCAACTATGGTTAATTAACAATTAGTCGCCGAAGGCGACGTGAATATCGGCAAATAGTCACCGAAACGAAGTCGAGGTGACTATTCGCAAATATTCACGTCGCCTGAGGTGACTAATTGTTTTAGTATAATTACATTGATGATTATTCGAGAAATAAAATTATTGATCAATTTCCGACCCCGAAACATCAAAAAATCTGGCTGCCATTTTGAAAACTGCTAGCCTTCAATGCTATAATCACCGCGCAGTGATTATAGCGGGATAGAGCGAAGCTCCTAGCCAATCACAGCGCTCTATTTTCGATAGTCATCAATGTACTTATACTAAGGTAACATACCGCAGATCTGGGTGGTACAGCTTCTGATTGGTCATCCCGCAAGTGAAATTTACTTCAACCAATCAGAAGCACTACCCATGTCTACGGGTCATTAATATGGAATTTCTGCGCTAGTTCCTCAGAAATTACTGTAAAATTCCGAAAATAAGCCCCTCCATGTGTAAGCCCGTCCAAATATAAGCCCCCCAAACCGGTAACGCAAACAACCCTCCGTTAAATCGCCCCTCCAAATATAAGATCCCCTGAGGCTTGTACTTGGAAAATTGCTCTCAAATACAAAATAAAACAAAGCAAAAACGGTAAATTTACTTCCAACTATACGGCCAGCCCAATCGATTTTGAAACGCAAATTTCCCTCCGAAGATAAGCCCCTCCAAAAATGAGCCCTCAAAAAGTGTCTTTGAAAAATATAATTCCGGGGCTTATTTTCGGAATTTTACGTTATTTCGAGAAGAAACCAGTGAGGGTGTCGCGAAATGTTGGCAGTTCATTCATTCATTTATTTTATTTTGCCTTTAACAAGAAATACAGTATACAGAAATACATTAAACATAATATACAATATTCCAACTAAATTATAACAAGTTCAAATGTGGTAAAGGCAAGGAAGCCTATATAGAAGCCGGGGGCTTATAAACTATAGCCTTCCTGGAACTATAGGGTAAACCATACAAGTTAAGGGTACTGAATGAAAATTTCGATCAATTTTTTAAAGAAAAAAAAAAGAAGAAAGAAAGAAGAGAAAAAAAAAAAAAAGAAAAGGTGTGTAGCTCAACAAAGATTCAATTTAACTAAGAAAGAAGGAATTTTTTGAGTCTTTTGCCAAACAAACTAATACTTTCACTGCTTTGAAGTTCCCGACTTGGCGAGTTGAAAAACGTAGGACCTTGAAACCGAATTGAGAATTTTCGAAAATTAGTTCGACAATGAGGTATATAGAAAAGGCTGGAATTTCTTGTATTATAAGAATGTATCTGGCTTGCAAGAGTAAACATATCACGAAACGTTTGTGGACGCTTGTGGGTTGGTTTTTCACTTTGTTGACTCACCAGTCTGGCACCTCTTCCCAGTCCATCCTCTGTCGCAGTTACAAGTGTATTCTAAAAGCCCATCAACACAGGTTCCGTGTGGACCACAACCAAATGTTACCTGACCTTCTGGGGCAAAGACGATAGTCTTGGGATCGCAGTGGTCTATATCTGAAACATATACACGAAACGAAAGCATTCAGAAGAAGTTTACTAGTCCAGTCTTTAAAACGAAGTTCAAATAGCAGAAAGACCATTGCAGTTATATATCCAACTAAAGGAGTTGTAAAAAAAGATGGAAAAAAAATCATCCATTAATGGGATTTGCCTCCACGAACTTGCGATACTGGTGAAGCAGTATAAACAACTGAAGTTATGTTCACACTATACCGAATAGCTCTTGCGTGGGCACAAAAACCTATACCGTATAGGGTTTCTTTTTGCATGCAAGAACGGTGATTTTGGCGCGATTTTGTTAACCCTTTAAGCCCTAACAGTGATCAGCATCAAATTTCTCCTTGTAATATCAATGCTTTGTAAAACAGAGTGGTCATGAGAATTGCGGACATGATCACACAGGATGAATTTGCTTGATATTTCATCAACTTCTCCCCACTACTTCAGATGAATAGGGGCACTGAATGAGAATTCAAATTTTGATCTTAGGGTTTAAAGGGTTAACGAAGCAAAGTTGTGCCGCTCCAATCTCGAACAGCAATATTGCCGTCTTGACATGCATGATGTGAAATAAAACGCCTTATATTCGCCCCCTTTTTTGAGTCGTAACAGAGAGAGTCAAGTGGTACACACACAGGTTGATGTAAAGTTGTTAAACGCTAGTTAAATTGTTTTGTTTTTGTTTGTTTTTTTTTTTCAACCAAATGATGTCCTTACCAGTCTCACAGTGCTTTCCAGTGAATCCGGTCGGGGGATGACAATCACACTTATATGTTAGATCAGATAACATGCGACAGGTGCCGTTATTACTACAGGGCTCCATCATACAAGGAGTAATCTCACAACTAGAACCATTGAACCCAGGTGGGCAGAGACAGCGACGATAGCCGCGCTCATTCACACACGTACCACTGTTGTTACAGCCCTGTTGAGCACAGTAGTCTATGGGCAGGTCGCAGTGACGACCTAATGATCAAGATGAGCATGGTTCGTTAACAACAGGGTTTTTATTTTCCTAGATTTTCGCTCAACTATAAAGGCTAAGTACGAATTTTCGACCGGTTAAAAATTCGTGCGTTTAGTTGTTTCTTTCAGACGTAACCTAGCCTGGGACCAGGCGCCGCAGTGGGGGAAAAAAGCAAAAAACAGGGTTCAAGAGCACAAAAAATCGCTGGAACGGTGGGGACCGAGAGGGCGGCGACTTCCGCTCGGCTCGCTTTGCTCGCCGATTTTTGCCTTCTTTTTTCCCCAATGAAGAGCTTGGTCCCAGGCTACACAAAAACCACCTTACCGCGCGTTCAGCCATTCAAAGTTCCGTCTGAACAGAGCAAAAACATTAAATCTGAGTTCCGTGTGAACGGTTGAATGAATGAATTTTTCCGCCGTTCGAAAATTCGCAGATAATGGAGGAAAAAGAGGCAGATAACATTTAAAAATTAGATTTGTCTTCTTATAGGCACTGTTTTGTCCGCTCCGGTAATTATTCTTTGTTGCTGTTGAAGTGAAAGTCTTATATAACAAAATATTTAATTTCAGATCCCTCCTTCCTATAATAATGTTTAGCAAAAGTGCATGTATCTTTTGTAAAGTAATATTTTTTTTGTAACGAATCTACGTCAGTAAAGTATTATATTCTGCTCACCTGTAAAACCTAGACTACAGTTGCATGTGTAATTAGCTATATGATCTAGACAAGTTGCATTGTTAAGACACACAGCTGATACACAATCGTCAGTGTTATTACGACATAACGGCCCTTCAAATCCAGCGCTGCATTTGCATGTATACTGAGCAATGCCATCATCGCATGTCGCTCCATTTTGACACTGATGACCTAGACAAAAATACAATTAAAAAAAAATAATGATTAGGAGGTAGCACATCAGTCTGCGAGCAGCTCTCTTTTTTTCACATCTAGTGCGGAGGTAATTGACTATTAATTCTGAAAGAATAGCGGAGTACACGCGCTAGCCAGGTGATCTGTGACGTCATTGCGGGGGCCTGGGGAAAGAAATTTTAATGCCGTATCCCATAAACCAAAGCTGACAGGAACAGATTGAATTGAATTGAATTGGTGCACGCGTTGGTTTATGGGATACGGCATTAAAATTTCTTTCCCCAGGCCCCTGCAATGACGTCACAGATCACCTGGAGAGAGCCACGAGGGACACGAGAAACGAGGGTGGCAGCCTTAGAAGAAAAATAAAACATAGTGGTTCATCATCACCTACCATTCATGATTATACGGAAGTTGTGAAATGTTGGGTTTGAGGAGAGGGGACTTAAACCCGGATTACCCGGGGAAAAACTCCTTGCAGAAAGGGGGAGAACCAGTCAATAATCCCAACCCACATATGACGTACTTCCCCAATCCCCACCCCCTAGGATTTGTACCTCCTCCACACTGATGGGAGGCGAGTGCCGGAGAACCAATCAACAATCACTGTATTGTGTGATGTTTTCCTTTACGTTTGAGTCATGTAAACCAGAGGGAGGAAAATACTGCCTTAAAGGTCACCAGTATGCATTAATGTTACTCCATCCAAGTGTTTTAAGTAATTACCTCGGCAATCATCAATGTTTGAATCACAGAGCCTTCCCGTGAATCCTCTATGACAGACGCAACTAAAGTTGTTAATGCCATCTTCACAAACACCATTGTTACAAAGTGACGGTGATGTACAGTCATTGATGTTAGTTTCACAGTCTTTGCCAGTAAAACCGACAGGACACGAGCACTAGGAAAGATAAAAGCACTTAAGACCAAAAAGCACATGAGCCAACTTGATGAAACACACATCATTGCCAAAACCGTCGAGCCTCGGCTTAACTGGCACCTCTTTAATACAAACACCTCTCTAAACCTAAAGAACAACAGGGGGGGGAGGAAATTGTCTGTGAAGGTGTCCTTTAAGAGAGAGTCGACTATATGACAATAGACACAGCTAACTTCTATCCATAGAGTGGGGACACTATAAAACAACCTCTCTGCAACAAGCCCTTATGAGAGGGGACAGGGGGGTATTTGTTCTTGGCTTCCACCCTTTTGCCTTTTTCTCGAATGCCCAACATTACCCATTGTTGTGCAATTTTCTCTTTTTTCTTCCACTTCCCACCCTTTTAGAATTCCCACCTCCCATACCACTCCCACTCCCTATTCTCTCAGCCTCCCACCCCCTTATACTCTAGCCTGGTAGCAAGCCCTCCGTTTGGGGGAGCGGCGACAATTCACGCGAAAGCCGCAAGCGAAAGGAAGATGTGCATGTGGGAACAGGAAAAAAGTTTGCTCGCAGGCCGGTACTTGTCCTCCCCCACTTATGAAGCCAGATGTAAGCACAAAGGTAATCACACCAAAGGATATAAGCTTTGTGAGCACCACATCTAACGCTAGCCTGCGAGCAAGCTCTCCGGGGCGCTCCAGAGGCGGGGCGGGAAAAGGAAGGAGAGCTTGCAACTACGTCTGTGGAATTTAAATTCCGCCTCCAGTTACCCTGTGGCTCCCCGTCGACTGAGCTGCCAGATTTCTGCCAATCAGCAAGAAGCGGAAACGAGCGCGAAAGTAAATACCGTATTTACCCGTGTATAATGCGCACTTCTTTCCCCTGAAATCGACCTTTAAAGTAAACTACCAATGAACTGTTTCCTAGAAAACCATCAAAATACGTACCACGGGGAATGAGAAGAATCGAGTAACAGTTGTGTTGGCGGGCTGCGGCAATGGATTAAAACTGAAACCGATGTTAATCTTCAAGAGGAAAACCATCCCTAAGATCAACAACAAGCATGGAGTCGTTGTTTCAGCCCAAGAGAAAGGATGGATGGATTCAGAGCAGATGAAAGTGTGTATCGAAAAAGTATGGCGTGCACGGATCGGTGGCCTGGGGAGAAGAAAGAGCTTGCTTGTTTACGACTCATTCGAAGCTCACGTGACAGATATTGTGAAAGCATCCTTCAAACGCGAGAACACTGAACTTGCTGTTATTCCTGGTGGTTAAACTTCCCTTCTCCAACCACTCGATGTATCTTTAAACAAACCGTTTAAAGATGGAGTCCGAAAGCAGTGGATTTCGTAGATTTCGTAGATTTCGCAAGCGTGGAATGCCATTCCATCAGAATAGGGACTTCACGTTACACGATTTGTAAAAGGTTTGACTTTTATTGAATAGGCGTGTAAATAAGTGCTCGGTGCGTGCGATATTTGTAGTTTGTTGTAAACATGTCATTAATGAACTCCCAGCTCTTGTTAATTAAATGGAAAAATGGAAGTTTAATTCTTGGTGTTTATCTTGAAATCTTTCTTTTTAGAATAAAGTGGTCAAAAATTAGGGTGCGTATTATACACGGGCGCGCATTATACACGGGTAAATACGGTAAACATTAAAAAACACTTGAAAGGTCATTGCCAATGTCATCTCCGTCAATCAGCATTTCGTATCGACTTTTTCGATTCCTAAGAGTTAGTTGCAAGCTCTCCTTTCTTTTTCCGCCCCGCCGCCAGAGCTACCCTGAGAGCTTGCTCGCAGGCTACACCTCTGCATGTCCAACTTACATTATAATCCAGATGCAAATCACGGCAAGTTCCTCCATTCTTGCATGGAGTAGTTGAACACTCATTTGTAGCATTAGTGCAAGTTTTCCCAAGAAACCCAGCAGGACAATCACAGCGGAAGTTGTTCACCTCATCATGGCAGGTACCTAAAATGAAAGCAAATGACATGTGCGTATAACAAAGCAACGTAATGATCGACCACATTTTGGGCCCTTTTGGTTCTTTTTGGCCAGATAGTGACCTGGCCCCGGTTGTTCAAATGTTGGCTAGCGCTTTCCACCGCATAAAATTAGGGACATCAATTGCGTTAGAGCGATTTTCGTATGACCTTGAAATGAAAGCGCGCGAACAAAACAGAAACGACAAACGAACAGAAATAGAGCGATTGGATTGGTTTATCGAACGGACAGACAAACGTGTCTGGCTTTTCACTGGTTAAGCGAACGCTCAGGTGAAAAAACTTCATGCCCGAGAACTTTCTAGAAATCAACCGATACTTCGCTTTGACGTCATACTACAACACGATTGGCCAATCGAACAATGCCTTCTCCATATTAGGGTTTCTTTGGCGGGAAAACAAAGAGGCCATGTTTTGATCTTTTCATCCATTGGCTGATGAAACAAAGAACGAACACTTACCGAAACCTTTTTTCAAGGTCATACGAAAATCGCTCTATCCACTGAGAGGATAGAGATTTATCCTGTGGATACCGTTATCCACCTTTTGAGCACCTGGAGCCAGAAAACGGCTCAACTACAATCGGCAACAAAATTGTTAAGACATTGTCCTCAAATAATGGTAACTTCAAAGAACAAAACAATCCCCTCACCTCCCCCTCCCGTCCGTTTAAAGTTGGAGTGTTTGTTGTTTCCTACAGGTAGATCGAAAATGGACGGGTGGGAGAGGAAAAACTTTATTTTCCTCTTTGATGTCGGCTAGACGACAGAAAGGCCCTTTAAACAAGGTGTCTCAACTAATTTTGTCGCCGATTGTAGCTTGAAACAGCGTTTTTCGGCCAAATTTCCAGGGGCAAATGGGTTACGTCAAGGATATAAGAAGAGTAGCTGGGAAGTTAACAAAGTAGCATGATTGAAGTGTTCACATTTGTTTTCTAATAGCCAGGCAAAATCTTCAGCAGCCCCCAACCTGAAATGATACTTCTGATCAACTTCTACATTGTTGTGTGAACTTTGGAATTTACAGAACAATACACAAAAGAGTCGTTATCTCAATAAAACCACATGCGGGGCTCGAAAAAAACTTAAATCCCAGCTTGGCTTTTGGGCAAACAATTCTACCATTTTGCTTGCCCGGGGCCACTCGTCTTTTTTAATGATTTAGTTACAGGATGACTTGCGGCGACCCTTACTCAGCTTTAAACGCTACTTGTCCAATAAGAAAATCTCCTAGTCCTGGACTACCAGACGGGTCATTTTTTGAGCTCTGTACTTGTTGTGGTATTTTCTGTAATCACCAAGTCTCACCTCCATTGCTACAAGAGCTGGTTGTGCAGTCGTCAACGTTAACAGAACAGTTAGCGCCAGTAAATCCCTGACGACAGCTGCATCTGTATCCATTGACTTGGTCTATGCAGGTTCCATTGTTCTCGCATGGACTTGACTGGCAGTCATCAATGTCCACCTCGCAGTTACGACCGGTAAATCCAGCTGCACAGACACACTGGTAATCATTGATCAGGTCCTACAACCGAAGAAAAGAACGCTATAAAGGTAGTCTGAGAAAACAGCCGACATTTCGAAATGCCACTACTGGTGGTTTCCTCGCGAAATGACGTGTGAGAAACAAGCGCAGAAATTCCATACTGATGAAGTATCACTTCCCAGATCAGGGTAGCACTTCTGATTGGTCGTGCCACGGGGGAAAATCAGAAGAACTACCCAGATCTGGTTAGTGAACGTTGTCAGTGTGGAATTTTTGCAGTCATTCCGCAGACGTAATTTCGCAGGGAAACCAGCGGTGACGTCACAAAATGTTGGCTGTTTTCTCAGGCCACAATGAAGGCTGCAACAAAAGAAAGGGAAATATAAGTTTGTTTGTTATGGCACAGGGTACCAATCCTTATTTGAAAAGTTTCATGTTAATGTATAACGAAAACAGCGGTGAAATTCAAAGTTCGCTGGATGAGCTTTTTTCCTCAGAGACAAAAAAGGTGTAAGTAAAATACGTTTCGCACAAAGACCCTAGGTTATACACATATATAACTAGTACACAACGAAGAGGAGAGTGAGCCCTGCTCAAAACAGGGTGTTCTAAGGATATTACCTTTCTAAGGGGCTTAGTGCCAAAAATGTATTTGACTTTTTTGGGGCAAACACACATACAGTTCACTGTGACCAGAATACCGTGTATGTTACTTCAGCCTACATGAACATGGGCAGGGCTCAAAAAAAACTTGAATTCCAGCACGTCCTTTGGGTAAGCGGCTCTCATATTTTGCTTGACTACGGCAACTACTTGTTTGTTTTAGTTAATGATATAGTTGGAGACAAACTTGCCTGGACTTGCCCATTGGCAAGTGAGCTGTAAGAAAAGCTTGCCCAGCAAGAAAATCTTTTTTCGAGCCCTGATGGGGCTTTATTTTCTTACATACCCCTGTACTTGACTTGGAAAAAATATATTGTAATGTCAGTTCATAATATTTACCTTGCATGATGCCCCATTCTGACATGGATCCTGTTTACACTCATCTATATCTGTAAAGAAAGAGTAATTATACACACCAGATTAACACTTCCTCCTAATTTCTGCTTTTAAGCTCCCAAAATGGCTTCATTTTCAAACAATTTTATGACATTTAACATCATACTAGCCTGAGAAAACAGCTGACATTTTGTGACGCCACCACTAATTTCCCAACGAAATGATGTCTGATCAGAAATGTGCGCAGAAATTCCACCCTGATCAGATCTAGATATTGCTTCTGATTGGATGAAGCATCTGGGTGGGTGACATATCAGTATGGAATTCCTTTGCTTGTTTCTCTCAGCTGACGTTATGTTGAAGGGAAACCAGTGGTGGCTTCAAGATATATCGGCTGTTTTCTCAGGCTGACACAAGGTTTTTACCTGTTTCACAATTGACCCCTTCAAATCCGGCAGCACAATTGCAGGTGTAGAATGTCCTAAAGTTTTCACACGAAGCATTGTTCTGACAGGGTCCAGAGGCACAAAGGTTGATATCTAAAAGCACAATTAAATAAATTGATATTTTTAATTTAACACCTTGCAGTACAATAACCATTGTTTCAAATTTCTCCTGGGTATTACAGCCATCCCAAGAGAAATTGAAGACAACGGTTGTGCAAATTGTTTTTGTAGGGGGGGGGGGGGGGGGGGGCTAAACAAGGTGCATCATGAAAATGGTGAATGGAACTTGATGCTAGCAAAGAAATTACTTGTAAATCATTGTCAATATAATTATAGTACATGCAAAGAAAATGAAAGCTTTGCCCTAAATTATCACAGAATAATGAACCTTCAAATACTCTTTTCAAAAACATGATGGGTATAAGGAAAACACCGTAAAGAAAAAGCTCACCTGTTCCACAGTCTTCACCCATGTATCCAGGGGGACAGTCACAGCGGTGCTGATCAGGACCAGTGTTAATACAAGTACCTCCATTTTGGCACAGTCCTGGACTGCGACACTTGTTTAAGTCTAAAGATAAGCAAAAAAGCAGGCGAAAAACAGTGGATGCAGTGGAAACTCAATAAAACAAACTTCTATAAATGTAGTCTTCAATATAATGAACTAGATGTATATTCTTTGCTCAAGTAACAATAACCTTGTTACCGAGAACATATTTTGGCCCTTTGTTATATCGAGATTCCACTGCAAAAATTCTTGGTCACAGATAATTACAAGGGGGAGCTGGTGACATACCTTGATAGCAGAGGTCTCTTTTCAGAACATGTATTATTTTACAAAGTTATTTGCGTCACTGTCAGTCACATAAAATTATATAGTTGGTTTGATTTTCTCTAGAGGGCATTAAAAAACCAACTACATAACTGACAGCGATGTGAATGACTTCATAAATGTTAAAAGCCATGCTGGAAGCGAGGAAACTCAAACCTCTCCTTGCAAGGTACTCATGGTGATAGTCTTTTCAGAAAATTTAAAAACTGTATTCTATGAGGTTGAACTTTAAATACTTTAAAAGCAAACACACTGCACATCAAAAAATAGATACTACTGCTTGCAATAGTTTTGCTGATGAATGTTCCATGCCAATTAGCTGAAAGTGGTGGAACTCCCAGGATGAGTGTACATAGAGATCTAGGGAAGCTCAGACCCCTTGAGTTTATATTCTAGAGAGGTGCTAACAAATAAAATTGTCTTAGGTCAAAGATGTCAGGGGTACATGCATACATGTAGCTTTAGAAACTGGTATCCACCAAATGATTAATATACACTAGTATTGTAGGTGTCTAAGAATACACATTTTGTTGTATAAAAAGATGACAAAAAGATAAAAAAAGACGTTAGTAAAAAGTATGCAGAGCTACAAAAGGTGATACTACCTTGATCACAGTCAGGACCAGTCCATTCAGGAGGACAAATACAATCATTCCCTTGTTCACAATAACCTTGAGCTACCAGAAAAATATCACAAGTATGGTGATTAGGAGACCAGCAGATGGCATCCATTAAAACATAACAACTTTCACAAGATTCAACAATCTGCTTAGCTGAGACATTAAAACATAACAACTTTCACAAGATTCAACAATCTGCTTAGCTGAGACATTAATTTAAAACATAACAACTTTCACAAGCTAGATTCAACAATCTGCTTGGCTGAGACATTTAGGCTATGGGACTCATGATCTTTGGTACACAGTTTAGTAGCCAAACCTAATAATAACCAGCTGGTGCATTATTTGGAAGCTTAAGATGCCAGCAAGATACCATCAATTTGAAGGTACGTGTATATTGACAAATAACCCCATGATCAACCTCGTTTCCAACCAAAAACAAAATAGCATTCATGGCTAAAGACAAAATAGCTGAATTTCTGACCAAGACTGAATGCAAAAATACAAGAATGTGCAAAACATACTGTACTGCTCGACAATGGATGTTTAATTATATACTTTCTGTGGAATCAACAAGAAACCTTGCCAAGAAATGAGCCAATGTTTTGAAGAAAGTATACGAGAAGGTAAGCTTGTTAACTCAAAATATCATTATTTTGAATTTTAAATACTAAAACAATTTATTATTGAATTGGGCTTTCATATGTTAGAAAAGAATACGAATGTGTGTGCAGATCTCGGGGGGCTGCTTAATTTCCAGCCTCTGATTCTTCTCAATTGGCATGATTCATCACATCATACACAAAAAAAATTATTATAATTATTAAAATTATTATAATTATTAAAATTATTATACTATTCAAAAAAAAATTATTATAATTATTGTTAAACATCATACCTGAGCATCCTAGTTTCTTTACACATTGATCACAATCAGACCCTGTGAAACCACTGTCACACCTGAAGCGACATCAAATAGAATTTCTTACAAGTTAGTAACTCACAACTTGAAACTAAGATTCCAAATATTTTTGGATTTTTTTTTCAGAAAGAGGCCCAATGAACATCACAGCGACATGACTGGAAAAAGCCAAAAGTAAAAGTTTTTCTAGGTCCAACAAATCTCAAAATCAAGAGGAAACAGGAAAGGGTGAGGAGAGGGAAAGCTGGAGAAAAGAAAACACAAGTAATTAATGGCCGCATTCCTCATTCGTTTTTACAAACACGTCTAGTAACAGCTAATCCAGTGCTCTTTCACATTTGTTTTAAAGATTTAGTCGGATAATAATAATTATTGTAACCCCACCAAACAATAATTGTCAGATAATTTATTCACTCCCAGAGATTTTATGATTGATGTCTCACTAATTCCATCAAAACTTAATTAATTTTTAATTTTTAATTCTTCAACTGAATAATGGAATATTTTAAACCAATATTAATGAACTCGCGTTGCACCAGATTGAAATAACCACATTCAAAATAATGTTCTTCCAAAGAATGCTGTAAAAATCAAACTTAATATATTGGTCTCATAGCAAAAGTTTTCAAAAGTTAACAAGTTAAAGCTGTAATTTAAGCTTGACTTGAACCACAACTGAACTTACACACATGTGTGTGGAACTGTGCATGAACCATGATTTGGATTACAACCACTCTTGCAGATTGCTAAAACAAATTGAAGACAATTTAAAAGATAAGATTTCCCTCACAATCATAGACATGAAGAGCATGCATGTCAGGAGGAGATAAAGGTCAGGTATCCTAAATATAATAATATTATTTGTGCTTTTAATGAAAGCTCAGATCATGTGCCTTACTGGGGGTGTCAACCAATATATCGGCTGTCATCTTGGTCGACACATCGGTCAAGCATCGGTTGAGTATCAGTTGAGTCTCAATTGTGTCTCACTCAGATGAGTCTTGACCAAGAGTTGGCCACTACAGTCTATTGGTTGACAGTCGGTCAATAATGGGTCATTACTTTGCCGATGGACCACCAACAGATCACCAAAATATCGCCGAAACTTAGTTGACATAATGGCCAATACCTTGGTTGGCTGTTGCACGGACTCTTGACTGAATATCTACTAAATTGTGACTGACAGACACCCGAGATATCTACCAACACATGAAAATAGCCCACGATTTAGTAACTGATCAATTTGGTATCAGCTTCAGCCATTGTAGTAGTTAAGTTACGTATCCACTACAAGACGGTTGACAGTATAGTACCTTCAAACAAAGGGAAAAGTCTTGGGGACATTAGAATGGGAAAAAAAGTTGTACAGTCGATGCAATTGTTAACGGGTAAAACCACCGATACCTTACTGATACTTGACCCAGGGCTCACTGTTACATTGCCGACAAACTACCAATGCTATAGCAGCAAACTGTCGGTCGATCTGTCGCCAATACTCAACCATCTATAAAATGCCACTCGGCTGACGTATCAACCGACGCTGGACTGACGCTCATCCAACGCTCTACCAATATAGTGACTGAGGTACTTCCATGCATTCATAACAAGTCGCCTTGACTATTGCAATGGTCTCTTATATGGACTACCAGACTGCTTGTTAAATAAACTGCAACGAGTACAGAACGCTTGCGCCAGACTGATTTTTAGAGAACAGAAATTCTGTCATGTGACGCCTCTTATTTATGAATTACACTGGTTACCGATTAAATACAGAATCAAGTTTAAAATACTTTTAATTACTTTTAAGATTCTTAATTTGTTAGCGCCTACTTATTTATCGTCTCTCATTTCTCTTAGGCTTCCATCTAAATATAATCTGAGGAATTCTAGACTGTGATAACCTTTTACTTAGTTATCCGCATTTTAAATCTAAAGCTACACTAGGTGATCGTTCTTTTACCTGTGCTGCACCGAAACTATGGAATGTGCTACCATTTGACACAAGAAGCACCAGCACAGTTAATATTTTTAAAGCCAAGCTAAAAACTCACCTTTTCCATCATGCACTGTTATCGTGACGGTAGTTGTTTTTATTATTGTGAGTTTACTTTTAATAATTTTTAATTTGCTTTCAAATCATTGTAACTTTACTCTTAATTGTTATTTTTGCTTTTTAGCCTTTCTATTTCGTTTTTAATCTTGTCATGCACATTTGAACATTTTATGGAATTTGAGCATTATAAATGTTAAATTATTATTATTATTATTATTATTATTATTATTATTATTATTATTATTATATGTTGACTAACAAGTTGTTTGAGATATGGGTCGACACCCCCTATAAGAAAACTGTTCTGTGCTGTTACAAAAAATATCAATACCCCCACCCCACCCCATCCCAAAGAGGGATTTTGGTTCAATTGAATGCAACTCCCACTCTGGAAATTTCAGTTCTGTAGTTTCATACTTTCCTTTGACAATGTCCTTTATTGTTTAAGACTGCCCCCTCCCCCTTAGAATTTCATTAGGGAGCTTTAGTTAACCACAATGGCAACCACAGTGAAAATGTCAATGAAAAAGTGAATATACACTGTTTCAAAATTCAATTAGTCAAATTCTATTAGTCAAATGTCACCGATTTTCTCTGGACTTTAAGAAAATAATTTCATAGAGTCACGTTCTGTGCACTATGAAGAG
Organism: Porites divaricata; assembly: GCA_038088405.1. Taxonomy (NCBI): domain Eukaryota; kingdom Metazoa; phylum Cnidaria; class Anthozoa; order Scleractinia; family Poritidae; genus Porites; species Porites divaricata. Next base: position 10,300,732 of record JBBMOI010000014.1, read on the forward strand.
TTCAGAGTTAAAGAGAGGCTCTATTATCCCAGTACTAGCTCCAAAAATACTGAATTAGAATACCAGTATTTTGATAAATTTCCTTTTGAAGTCTATATTCACATCTTGGTCAACCAGTGACTGATGTCAAGAGTTGGTAAGAGAATTAAAGAAGTGATCACTACCAAGTTTTTTTAAACGTCTTTTTTAACTTACGGGTGAGGCAGTTTTGTCCCCTCCAGCCATCCAAGCAGACTTTGTTTCCTGTAGTTTTATCGCAACTGTAGTGACCACTGCTATCGTCCCGTCCAATACAGAGTGTATTACAATCTGCACCATAGTAATTTGCATCACAGTAAACACGAACCACAATTCTTGTGGTGGATCGCCTACCAGTCAACTGAAGCAAACAAAAACGGAGCCTTAATTAAGCCTTTATATGGTTTTAACTTAGAGGCTTCTAGAAAATCCTGTTCCATCAAATTATGCATCACACATTACACTGTAGTTTAAAAATGCAAAAATGAAAGCAAATGACAATAATTTTGAAAAAACCACTGCACATGCTAATACAGGATACCCAAGAATGCACCATTCCATTACAATGAATTGTAGTTAATATAGTAACTACAGTTTGCATATAACTTGAACACGGTATAATTCAAGCAACTTTATTACAGTTTTGTATGCGTAATAATATTTTTTTATTTTTTTTATAGTCTTTTTTTAGTCACTTCTGTCAGTGATTTCAATACAATTTTCACCCAAGCCTTAGAGAGGATATGTAATAATTTTTTTCAGAACAGTTAAGAATAACTCCAACCTAAATACCCTGTATGCCACAGTTCACCCTAAAGTAAGACATAAAAAATAATATACAGTGCAGTTTTCTTACTGATATACTCCTAGCAACAGCACTCTGAAGGTCCTTTTGCGCTGGTACATTGGCAACGTTATGTCCAATGGAGTCAACAAGATCATCAGAACTTCCAATACCAAATAAATTTCCATCGTCATCATCGTAAACAGTTAAACCAAGGCTAAATGCCCCCTGTGTGAAAAAAAAAAAAAAATAATTTATAAGTTTCATTGACACACGTGTACATCTAAAAGTTATACATTTTAACCCATTCACTCCTGGAGATTTTGCTGAAAAATGCATTTTGAAGGTAGTAGAGTGGTTTTCTGGTCACTGTCCTGCTATAAAGAGCTAAAACTTACCACAAACCCGTTTACCGGTCGTACACTTCACGGCCTTCTGATCCAGATGCAAAATATCAGCTTGCGAAGTTCAGGCATGCACAGAAAGCAAAATTTACTTTTCCCTTTCTCTCCTCCCCTCTTTTTCTGCTTTTCTTGCTCATTATTTTTTCTCTTGCTGGGCATTTAGTAGGCTTCATTTTGATGGGAAGAGTTTTTAGGACAACTTTTAGGATCTTAGGATTAGGTGAAAGGAAAGGTAGGTGGGCAATGGAACAAGATTTTCATGAAGATTTACTTTACAAGTCAATCTTGCATGGTTTTTTTGCCTTTTTCTCCGGTTTCCTTCACTGAATTGTGCTCATTCTGGTATGTTTTGAAAGATCTCTTCACTCTGCACAAGTTAGCGGACAAAGTTGGCCTTGACCGTTAAAAATGATGATGTCACGAAGGGTAGAAAGGACGTGGATCCGCACGGGCGGTTACGGGCGGTTCAGGGGCAAATGGGTTAAACAATTACCACCAAAAGTCCTTCGGTAATAATATAAATAATTATTATTCTCACTAATTTTCACATGTACATGTACTTCATTCAGCAAGAATAAAAATGCCCACCTAGAAATATGAATTTCACAAACCCTTGTGAAACTCAGAGTGGCACTCAAGTTAAGCCTTGGCATGCGGGTTTAGGAACCGGTTGGGTGATGAGCCAAAAATTGCCTGTCATGAGCACCCCTACTTTTTCCCACCAATGTATTCTTTTTTGGTTGTTTGTTAATGTTTGCTCATTTTCGCTTGAAAACGGGTATACACTTTGCCCATTTTGGTATGGGAACTACTGGATTGTATGAACATCTTTATCGCTTCAATTAATAACATAATTTCTGCCTAAAGGCCAGGTCTGAAAACAGGTATGGATTTTAGACGTCTAGTCTGAAAACCGGTGTGCAAAACACAGTTTTTGGTCTGAAATAGGGTCAGGATTTGGAGAAAAGGGCGGCACACCCCCACCAAGAATTCCCACGAGTACCCCCCGGGAGAAACAATCAAAACAATGGACCAAGTTTGTCACTTGATGATCAATGTCATAAATGCCGACAACAACAGATAATATAACAAATATACATAGATAACTGAAGTCAGAGTCCTCAATCTCAATATACCATAAAATGTCAGGTAGTTCAATAGAAAAGAAAGAGAGTAATATCTTACCGGCCAAGGGCCGTCAAAATGATAAGTCAGAGGATTTCTAAGACCATCTTTACCAACGATATGACCAAACCCTGGAAAAGTGAAACTATCATCTCCCATGATGTAGGTCTCCCATCGTTTCCATGGATTAAAGAGGCTAAATATTGATAACGGATATGGTGCCACATAGATTTGGAAGAAGTTTTCACAATCATTTGGACACCAACCAAATGCTCCACAGCAATCACAACAAGATCCACTGTAATCTTTACTACTAGGATTATTGAAATCCAACAGCTGAATTGACAAGGTTCCTTTAGGATTGACAGGCTTTAAATAAAAAATAAATAAAACATTTATTTAAATTACTAGTCTTATACTAAGAAGTATTATTACTGAGAAGTCAACCAAAACATTTTATTTTTTTGAAATTAAAGATGGCTAGGCTTTTTGTATAATAAATAAGTTTCCTATTTATATTCACAACTAAGAGTCAGGAATGGGTGTGCTGCTCGAACTGTGGAGCCAAGTGTTTAATGCCATCCAAATACCATGCAAAGTTCAACATCATAACTAAAGAATATAATATACAAATATTCCTAAATAAAGTCACTCAGGCTAAACTATTCATGTGTGCCGCCTGTTACGAAAACCCAAAAAACCCAATGGGAAAAAATTGGGAATGTATTCCCCAACCGATGCAGTCACACAACCTCTGGGGGTTAAAGGTAAAACATCAATAGAAAGATGAATAATATAAGATATATAAATAAAAGTTGATAGTTCAAGAGCTGAGATGAATACACTACAACTATCAAAACCTATATACCTAATAACAATAGAATCAATCAATGCCATAGCGGCTCACGTGCATTCATACCAATAGGAAAGTATTTACATTCTCTGTCACTGCCACCATGTTTAGCTCTGCCGAATGTAAATACATTTCCCCCCTTTGAGCAAACTAGGTTGTCAACCTTATGTTATTTATAGAATAATTAAATTTTATACAGTTGGATAATTGGAGTAAAATTATAAATGTTTAAATTATTTATTTTGATCTAAGAAGAGTCCAATGGAGAAAAGGCACTTCAGCTTGGAAAAATTCCTGAGGTCAGGACTCAGAATTATACTTGAAAAAATGCTGGTGATAATTTGTTTGTTTAGCACAGCTTATTTTCAGGAGTTAATTAGTCAATAATAATTAGTCAAGCACAGAATCAAAAATATTTGAAAAATAGGAATCCACAATAAAATTTCTATGAACTTTTTTTCAGTATTATTCCACTCATTAAATACCATGACTTGTCTTACCACATATGTTTTCTTGCAAGGGTGCAAAAAATGCTTTCAGCAGTTCTGTTTTTAAATAAAATTTAGCTGCATGTTCAACAAGTTGAATTGCACCAAACAGCAAACCGGTAACCACATCATGTAACATTGCATAATCTGTACACTCCAAAATAGCCAGCAGCAGCATACAGTACTTCATGTAATCAATTCATAAAATATCTGCTTTAATGAAAAAAATTCAAATTAGGTTCAAGGCGATGAAAATACAGAGGTGAACCAGAAATACAAGTAATATGCACTTTTCTTTTGGCAGTCTCACATATTTTTTCAAAATAATACAATCTTTCTAAGTAACATGATATTCCCATCCTCACCTATAATATTCACCTACATAGTCAAAGTCCTATTTTGAAAAGTTTCAAGATGTGTTCAAAAGAACTAACTATTTTACACAAGAAGAATTGCATTGAATCCTGCATTCTGATATGACAGATCAGATTTGACTAAAGAAAAACACCAGGTTCATTTTATGCTAGAAAATATTTCTATCAGAATTACTGTACAAACCACCCCATATAAGGTAATCCAGGACAGTCTTAGATTCTGGATTCTAGGAACTGGATTCTGGATTTCTTGTCAGCGGAATTAGGATTCCAGTTTTCTTGTGCTGAATTTCAGATTCCAAATCCCAAGAGTCCAGATTCCACATTCAAAAATTTCCAGGAATCCAGTGTCCATATTACGTATATGTAACACTGGGCAAATTTAGGTAGAATTATAATAACAACTGCTTTGATTACAAAAAAAAACTATTCAAGGCTCGATCTCAGCTTTGACTTAAGGCTGCACTGTCTCTTACAAACCTTCATCCCTCATTTGCCTGATAATTAACAGAATTAGAAACAAAATTAATCCATCAGTTAACACTTCCGTTTTTTTCCTTTTCCACTTAGCCAGATGCATGCAGGCTAATCAAATCAGGTCAAATGAATGTTGGAATGGAAATAATAACATTAACAAATCTCTGTAACAGATACCTTTCCACATTAAATGGCAGCCTTTGTGCCTTTGTGGTGTTGACACATACTGATCTTGGGTCATTGATATATAATTTATAACTGTTTCAGATATTTGACTTGCTGGAACATATCATAACCTTGATAAATTATTATGTATGTACATATTTGGGAATAGATTTTGTAGGCCTAAAGCCTGGATTTATTTTAAATAGAAACATTACCAAATTTAGCATCTGAAAAAAGTTTGTAGGAACTTTTAAAAGAGATGTGCAGTTAAACAGAGGTCAACTCACTTGTAAGGATTATTAAAACCACATGCACCTTCACTGTAATGCATCAAAGGCAGGCACACGTGAAACCCCACGACAAGTCAACTATCTACAAATCTCAGACATACAATAAAATTTATTCTCTGACAAACATTTACTTCATTCAAGCTTAAGACTACTTTATTAAAGCTTCATAACTTTAAATGAACTTGGCTTATTAATTGCAAACTCAATTCAAAGCATTAAACAATGGAAACTAATAGCCCTGATCTGAGCTGTCTTGCAATTTATTGTTTCATACTATCTATAAGGACTATATTATTATTTAAAAAAAATAAACTCAGTGGAAATTCAACTTAAATACCCTGTCTTTCACAATTTGGAAGCAACGAAAAAACAAACTTACTGAAATCAAATTACTCAGTGAAACGCGGAACAATTACTTCTTAACTTATATACGCATTAAAAGCCCAGGGTGCTCCAAGGTCAAAATCATCCATTTAGCAAATTTTTTACTTAAAAGTTAGTTAATGTTATTTTAATTGCAATTAGAGAAGTGATCGCAGTTATCACAGGAAGTTATAATCGTCAAAAAACCCACCAGATATTATCAGTGTACTTTGGACTTTTTTCAAGTGCTTGGAAAATAGAGATCTGTTATAGTCACATAGAAAATAAATTGTGAAAATAAATTAAGTCCTTTGGAACGGCAGTCGAACTTGTAAAAACTTTTAATATTTCCCATACTTTAGCCTTCATTAGAGGTTATCGAAACAAACCAAAGCAATACAAAGTGAAGAAGTGTCTCCTAAATGTTTAAAAAAGGCTCTGCAAATGGTTTTAAGTTTCTTCGGGTGTAAAAGGACGTTTAGATCCTCAGTGACAGAAACCATCAGAATGCACAATATACGTAAAAATTAACACAAACTTAAATAAATACTGAATTCTAAGAGCCACATTGTCCAGTATAGGGCTTTGCATTAGGGCTTTGCACTAAAGATAAACTTACCTCATAAAACGAAAATAAGATAACCAGTATAACAGCCCAAACTGTGTTCCATCTGGAAGATTTCATGGTCAGATTTGAGCAGATATAAACTTTCACGAATTAATTACAAACTACAACATCAGCTAGTTTGATCTGCACCCGAATGAATGGCCCGCAAAACACATTCGAGGGATTTCAGTCCACGCGCTATTCTGCTTAGGTATTGTTTAAGATGGTTTAGACTAAAAGAAGAGGATTACAAAGTCGTGACGACAGTCATATCATCTTTGCCGAATTCGAGAGAGTCACTGTAAATCCAATATATTCCACAGGTGGTGGGCACCGACCTTCCCTTCCAGTTCCCTTGGGAACTTGAGTCACGTGAGGCAATTGGTACAAAGGAAAAGGTGCATTTGACCGAAACAGGTTTTCTAAAAAACAGTTCATGTTTATTTAATATTGGACTTAATTGCAAAAGCTGTTTCTTTAAATTTCCTGATCACGAGTGAAAGGCGTTGTGGTCAAGTGGAAGATTAGTGAAACGTGGTCAGTATAAAACATGGACTACGGACCACGGACAACGGATTGGGTATAAAAGGCGGACTATGGACTATGATTATAGAAAAAAGCTTTAGAAAAGTAAAACTGAGAGAAACGGAATGCAGACTAGCATAAAACAGTAGTCTCAGCTCCTTGCCTCACACACAAACATTCCTTTATAGCTGGTCACACAGTCGATTCTCTCACCCGTCATGTGGAGAAGGAAAGCATACGTACTGCACGGACAAGGAAGGTTATGCCTCTACTCAAGACAACTGAAAAAGAAAATCTGGATTTAAAAAAAAAGGAGGAGTTAGAAGAGAATTCAATTCATAGTTTTGAACAAATAAGAAGCACAGAATAAGAGAAATAGTATTTGTTGTTAGTCAGAGTAAAATTCTCATAGATGCCACTATTTCATTTCAAATATAGCCTTGGCAATATGAGGAAATGAAGAACTCAGACGAGAAGGTCAATATACAGGCATTCCGCGATGTAAAAAAGCGGTATTTAGTGGGGAGGGATTAGTCAACTACACGTGGATAATAACCAAAATAAATCATCCAGCGTTATATTCTAAGCGATGATTATGATGACATGATGTACACTGTGCTCCTGACCAATGTTAACATGTTAGAGACCGAGACCAGGTCTAAAAATGGTTGTAAGAAATAGCATCTTGGATTAGGATTGGCTCAGGATTAAGAGTGAAATGGGCAGCACACCTGCACCAAGAATTTCTAGGATCCTAGGAGTATTTATAACTTAAACTCACGTGTCTTGTTATTTAGCGATCTATTGATCTTATTTTACCTTACCTAGAACCAATTAGCACCGTTTTTACCAACGTAGTCCGTAGTCCGTATTTTATACCCAGTCTGCAGTCCGCGTCTTATACCTAGTCCATGTTTTATACCCAGTCCATATTTTATTCCCAGTCCACAATCCGTAGTCCGCAGTCCCCAGTCCTTGTTTTACGTATACTGACCAGTAACGTGGTACGGGGTGCAGTAGTGCTTTTCGATTCCGCCCACCTTAGCTACTTCACAGAGCAAATCTTTACAGAAGTCTCAAAAAGATATTTCCGAGATATAGTCGACTCTCGCCCTGCGGACAACTCGCTATTACGGACACCCCGCTAATGCGGACAAGAGCCAGCCCCCCTCCCCCTGCGAAACGCATAAGGAAATGACTGAAATAAACTCCCGCTATACGCTCTTCTCACGTATGGTAATATGCCCGTCCAACCTCGTTTTTGAGTACAAGTTCTTTTGAAACGCTAATCGGACGATGTTTTCGTATTTGAATTTCAAAAAAGTTTTTACTCGTAAACGAGGTTGGACGGGCATATTACCATACGTGAGAAGAGCGTATTACGGAAACGCGGACACTTTCCTGCCCCCAAGCGCGACCTTTCAATTTGTTTTCTCTCGCTATAACGGACACTTGAGTATTTCGTCAAAAATCCTGTCTCACATAACGTAAAGCGACATTACGATAAAGGTACAAACATGAGAATTTCCTGCATGCGGCAGGATCTCAGTTTCAGGGTCGTGAGGCCTTCTTGGAAGCGCGGGGGAAGACTTTAGCAATTTTTGGGTGGGCTTGTGCCGCTGGGACTCTGGAACCCTTAGCCTATACCAAAATGTGCAGCATTTCTACGATAAAAGAGCTGCCAAGAACAATAAAAAACAGTATGTTTGACAGTAAGTTGACATTTTAGCCATTCACGTTATTGGAGGAGTTTCCGTTTGGTTTTTTAAGCCCTTTCTTATGTATCCCTTGTCACTGAAGGAGCTTGGAAGTAATAATACAGCATATTTTTTTATAATCTTTTTATCCTTAAACTTTTATGGTCCATAATTATAAATAAAGAAGTAAAGAATTGTCGAAACTACATTGCTTCTGGGACTTTGCATATTATTTTACAAGTTTAAAGCGAAAACAAATTTTTTCTCCCGCGCACCCCTCTATTACGGACTCTCTCTAGCGGGCACTACATCTTCCCCCGAGGGTGTCCACAACAACGGGAGTCGACTGTATTTAAATAATAATGAAAACGTTTTAAGTGTTAACGTGGTTCAATTGACCACCACATTAAAGAGACTTATGACGAACAAGCTAATTTCGTTTCATTTTCACTCGGAAAGTCTCGGAAGCAGGCCGTATGCTGGCCATCAGTCTTTGAGTTTAATCCGTTCTCACTTTTCCCCGGCTCCAGAGGTACGTTCTCAAAATACCTGGGATAAAATAAACCGTGCTTACGGTTCGCTTTTGTTTGGTTAGTAAAATAACGCCGTTCAAGTGGAAAAATGAATTTTCACTTTCCCAATCATGAGTATCATGCACGCAGACTATATTTGGTTTTTACTGAAACGTTCCTTGATTCATTTGCCTCCGAAATTCGTCATTTCTAGACTGTAATGATCTTTCGTAGGGATTCTTACAAAATCTTCATCTTTTCTATAACAAAAGAGCAACTTTATATAAAGTATTACAAAAACCTGGAATATCCCAGTTTTAGGGGTAACCCCTGGCTATCGACTGCTCCTGGTCCCTCTCTTCCCGTCCTTAAACGTTTTAAAACATTCTTTACTCAAATATCAGAGCGATTTTCGTATGACCTTGAAATGAAAGCGCGCGAACAAAACAGAAACGACAAACGAACTGAAATAGAGCGATTTGATTGGTTTATCGAACAGACAGACAAACGCGCCTGGCTTTTCACTGGTTAAGCGAACGCTCAGGTGAAAAAACTTCATGCCCGAGAACTTTCTAGAAATCAACCGATACTTCGGTTTGACGTCATACTACAACACGATTGGCCAATCGAACAATGCCTTCTCCATATTAGGGTTTCTTTGGCGGGAAAACGAAGAGGCGATGTTTTGATCTTTTCATCCATTGGCTGATGAAACAAATAACGAACGCTTACCGAAACCTTTTTTCAAGGTCATACGAAAATCGCTCTAACCCCCTTGTACGAGTAAAATGTTTGGAGAGTCACATCAGTGTTACCAGTGCCAATCAAATTTCAATTTTTTAAGAATTTGATCCTAAAATATGTGGATTTTTGGTTCTTGTAGGCAGGTCTTCATCAGCATGTAAAGGGAATAAGCCACATTCCTGAAACTTGTTTTTAAAACAAGTTATTTTCATAGTCATATAGCCGCGACATCATGAGTGTCTGTGAAATGAAACATCAGATAATGATTTTAAGACAGGGATTTGGAAACTTGCTCTTTTTGAACGCTGACCGTCTGCGGTTTTTCAGTTTTCAACGATTTACTATATGGTTTTGCGGTTTTCCGGTTTTGCTTGAATTTCAGAGTTTGCAGGCGTCGATAAAACCAGGAACATAGAACATTCCGGGACATTCCGGAACATGAAAAAATAAAAATAATTTTCATGAAAAAAAAAAAAAATAATTAAAATAAAATAATAATAATTTTTGTAAAATTAATAAAAACATAAATTAAACAACAACAACAGCAAAAAACACGAAAAATAAAGAAATAAAGAAAATAAAACTGGTATCACCTCCGAGTATGAGAAAACAATATTTTGCCGCAATTAATTTGTTGGGCGATTGAGGGTCCATGCAAATGACAGTAATGAGTGAAGGCTTGCTTCTAAATTCAAACTATATTAAAATGGGTCGAGAGAAGGGTAGTCTCCTTCGCAGCCGTTTGTAGGCTCGTCACGCAACGCTCCTCCCAACAAAGGAGCCAAGTCAAGCCAAGTAGTTATAAGTAACTCATTTCAAGCCAACATATAGTCTCCTTATATATATGACCGACATTTGCTTACTTGAGGTGCTTTGCTTTCTTGAGGTTGACATGAATTACTTACAGACTAGACTCTGTGAACTTAAGAAGAGCTTAGGAGCTCCTGTCTTTGGATTTTAGCGGACAATACTCACATTCGTAGTAGTTTCTATACTGTTTACAGTCAGCCTGATATTTCAGACTGACTGTAATATTTTCTCCACTTTGACAGCATCGATCGCAAAATCCTCAACTTGCGACTCGGGAGGCGGCTAAAATTCAGGCTAACTGACAACAGTTAGAAGCTACCACTGCCACTGCAACTATTTACGGCGAATGTGAATCTCACCCACTAAAGTCCAAAGCGACGAAGCCCTAATTTTTAGAAGCTCTTCTCTACTTACGGTCGCAAAGCTGTAAATGGATAACCGTTAAGCCACATGGCAAACAATCACAAGAGGTAGCTGCTGTGTAAGGAAAGCTTGAAACACCCCCCCCCCCCCCCCACCCCCACCCCCACGCTTCTCGCGACCCATTTAGTTTGAATTTAGAAGCAAGCCTTCACTCATTACTGTCATTTGCATGGATCCTCAATCGCCCAACAAATTATTTTCTCATACTCGGAGATGATACCAGTTTCTCTTTCTTTATTTCTTTATTTTTCGTTGTTTTTGTTGTTATTTTATGTCATTATTTATTTTTACAAAAATTATTTTATTATTATTATTTTATTTATTTATTTTTTTCTTGAAATCATGTTCCGGGATGTTCCGGGATGTTCCGGAATGTTCCGGGATGTTCCGGAATGTTCCATGTTCCGAGTTTTATCGACGCCCCTTTTGATAGGCCTAACTTGTTTATTTGTCTCTCAACGTGGTTTAAATTTAAAAAAAAAAAAATTAAAAAACACTTCTTATCGCATTGTGAGTTAATAACTTGCACCAAAAACAAATGTTTCTCGCTAACACCAGAGAATTGAATTGAACACTTCTGATCTAGTCACCCTACAAAACATGTCGCAGGCGAATATAGCGTATCCAGGAGTATCCGAATCTGGTAACCAGCTTGAAACAAGCCCTCCCTTGGAATTCTCTTCCTGATAAACTACGTTCTATGAAATCACTTAAAATTTCAAGATTGCAGTTAGATCTATGTAAATTTTACCAATGTAAACTAGACTTAGCTAATTTATATATATTTTGTATTGTTTTTAATTTCAAATTTTCTTATTGTTTAATATTATTTATTTATCTTTTTTTCCTCGGCAAATTAGCATAATCTTGCTAGAGGCCTAATCAGCCTCATCAACCCGAGGTGAAATAAAGTTATCTATCTATCTATTTATCTCCCGCTATAGGGCGGAGAAGGGGAAGGAAGTTGCTTATGAATGAGCTGTAATTTCCAGGCTGCAAGCCGGTAAGTACATTATTGCAGAGAATTGCCACAATGCTCAAAGTGTTTTCTTGCCAGTAAAGAAAGATCCGGAGCTCTTTACGATCAGATTTTTCGACAGACAAACCGTAAGTGTATATGACACGTTTTGCTGTCGATCTTAATTGTATGTAAACTATGTATCCTAAATTTGAACTCATAAAAAAACTCTTCCAAAATGTATTTTTTCGTCTTCAAAAGACGCAAGTTTCCATCCAAAAACGTCCGCCTTATCCGGCCTGCTCGCCCGTGAAGACGGTAAAATATTTAACAAGATGGCGGCAAATACGAAGGATTGTTGTTGTCGACAAGTCTCAAATCATCTTCAGAATCTTCATAATTTGCTTCTTACAGTCAAATAACGTCACTGAATTCCACAAAACACAAACCAATAACCAGAATTGAAATCTTAGGCTGAGCAAATCAAATGACGTCAGATGACGTCATCGGCCTTTCTTTCATTGATCCTTTTCACTCATTCCCAGTCTGTTGGACATTTCCCAACGGAAAAAGGCAGTTTTGGGGCAGCCAAAATTCATTACATTTTTGGGAGACACATTTTCAAAATACAGAACTAGGGACCGAAAATCAGTTTAAAAAATTTCATTTCGTATACACTTTAAACAGTTTGTGAAAGGACAAGAAAGGAGAAGACAGGTCAGGGCGATAAGCCTCACTAACTGGGGAAAACATGGGTGCCTTTTCCAAATACAGTAGTACTAAGACGTTTTGTGATCACTTCTCGTTTTTTCCGTCCGACAACTGGTAGATGTTGGCATAAAGTGGTTTAGGGGCACAGTCATATACCAACCCACGGCCAGCCTGGCCAGGCCGTGGGTTGGTGTTTGTGTGCCCCTTGCTTTAAGTTTGTCTCTTTGGTGGGATTAGGGATCACAAGGTATGGGATCGAGATCAGTAGTGGTCTCAGGGGAACAGGAATCTGGTTAATCAAATGATGAATGCGATCTACACATTTCATCAAATCCAGATTCCGGGTTTGACCTGAATCCAGGGATTCCCATCTGTATCAATTTAGACAATTCATGGCCAAAAAGTGTAGATCAATCGACAAAAAATATACCTCTTTGCGACCCTGCAATTCGACCAGGAAAGGTAGACGAAGAAACACTATTTGGAACTGCTACCTCTAAATTATTATTATTATTATATTATTATTATTATATTATATTATATTATTAACATTATTATTATCATCATTATCATTATTGTAACTTTGATTTGAAACCGGGAAGCAACTTGCCTTCAGAACCGCCAACGTAAAATTCGCTGGTTGTGCAAAATGTGGAGAAGTTGCATACTCGTGCCCAAAGGGAGTGGTCATTGGTCTTGCATGGCCAAATTCATTCGAACCTACCCCTCCCCTAAGCCAACATTTTGCCCTAAGTGAGAAGTAAGTGTTAATGTTGGCTTCAGGGAGGGGTAGGTGGGCAGTTTTCAAGAAACGTATGATGATCCATTCATTCTTGGCTCCAAGGCTTAGAGGGGAATAAACAAAAGAAATTAATTATTAATCGACATCCGCGAAATTTCAATGCGATTTCTTTTGTTCTATCTCCCTCATTGTGCTCCGGAGCCAAAATTCGAAACTGGCCTACTTTTCGTTGATTACTCTTCACTTTGCCATACAGTTCCATTGCCCCGATTATCCGCAGATGATTCCACGTTATTTAGCAGAGATTTGCGAATTTCTCCCACATGAGACTGACTTAGGCAACGTCAACATTAATGCGTTATCGTTTGAAAACGCATACATTTCCATGCGTTCAGCCTTCCGTCCAGATTAATACACTGAGCGTTTTCATTCAAAACGCATCGATTCGAAAACGCTCTTGAAAGTGGATCAAAACGAAAACGCATACATATCCTATTAGTGGACGGTCGAAACAGGTCGAAAAGGCATCAAAATAAAAACGATGACGGAAAATATCGCATATTGTAATATGCACACAGAGTTCAACTTAGGGTGGATTTCCACTGACGCGTTTTTGGCTCCGCAAGTTAACGCACGTAAATTGTAAACACATAAATAGAATAGAGGCAAGAAATAAATTGTTGAGAGGAAACGAGAGGTTGAGCGAGGTTCTACTTTTACGCTTACGTGCAACCTTTCATACATTGCCTCTATTTTATTTGCGAACGTAAATTTTACGCAGGTACGCACGTAAAAATTACGCGACACTGGAAATCAACCCTTACGTCACAACGTGCAATTCCATCGTTTTCGAACGTTTTAGTGTGGTCCGCCGAAAACGAATCAAAACGGTAGTGTGGACGCAAAAGATCGATGGCTTTCGATGACAACGAAAACGCGTACTTTTAAAAACGTACCAGTGTGGACAAGCCCCTGTAAACTAGGGAGCATCTATCGTGATCATTCGTCGTGCACAAAATAAACAACAACAACAATAGTAAATTCTACTACTTCCGACTGGTCAAAAGCAAAATGTTTATTGATAATTAAAGTCGGCGCGCATTTTTTCGACTAACTACATAATTTGTAACAGCAAACTTCCGACAATCGTCAGAAAGCTCACTGTTATATAGATTTACTTTTTAATCATCAATGGGTTAATTTGCTTTTACCACTAGAAACTCGAGTACAAAGATACAAACAAATAGGGTAACAAATTTATCTAATTAAACTTTGTTTCGATATCTGAGTTTAAGTATGTATTCCAAAAAACTTTATAAGGGCAATCTCACGGGAATTCGTCTCCTAAGTTTATTAAAGTTATAAGCGAGTACTTGCAACACCAAAGGAATAGTTTTCAAGGGAATCAACGGAAAAAAGCAACAAGAAGTTTAAATTTCGGCACCCTGTCGAAGATATGATGTCACAGCTCGAAATAAAAGAGCCTAATTGTCTCTGTTCGTCGCGAAAGAAAACCGTTGATAGTCCTTTTCACTTATTAAGCGCTTCTAACCAAAACAAAGACGTCTTAGTAACGTTTTTATCGTTATAAACGATGGACATCTTTGATTTTTGTGTGACGTGACAGTGCCACTTTAAGGTAAAAAATATGCATCTAACCAACAAAGAAGGCCACAAGATAACCGTTGAGACTTTTAGAGACGAAAGAATTAGTCGAAATGTATATCACAGTATATTGTCTCATAAATAACAATAATGCTCACTAGTATTGGCATCTGAACCAAACCTGGTGAGATACATGTAACAAAACTGATCCCAACTCAAAAAGTCGATCAATGCGTGCAATGTTTCCTTTTTCTTGCATAAGAAAGAGCCAATCACGAAAAACCCTCTATCCATTTACACAGGGAAATTGCAATTGGAAAATCAAATAGATCGGGCCATTCCATCTTGGAATCTAACAGAAATAAAGATATCGTTTGTGCCTATGCATTTGTTAGCTACACCGTTGTAGCGGACCCTTCTTCCACAAGGTGTTGCTTAACTGGATAGTTTGTGTAAATTGCAAGAGTTCCTCGTGTCTCTACCTAAATTTAACACCTCCTGACCTAAAAAGTAATTTTCCAATCAGATTTGGATGTCTTCATACGGCTCTAACAACAGAGAGATTGAGAGAGTGTCACGACAGAGAGTCATAAGAGAGGTTACGCAAACGGCAAACGCGAATTTGTACCACGTGACCAAGTTTCTCATTTACTTGTCGTTTACTGGTCATTAATTCTACACATAAATAAGTAGTTGCACGCAATTTTTATCTATAAGAATTATAACGAGCTGTTTTTATATTCTCGTTTTCTATTTTGAGAAATGCTCAACTTAAATCTGACCATTGCCGTATGCCGTAAACGTGACTCTTAATAAAGAGATTAAGAATCAGGTTTACGTCAAACGGCAAACGTGAATTTGTACCACGTGACCAAGATTTCCCCTTAATTGTCGTTTACTGTTTAATAACTACTCAAAAATACGTAGTTTCACGCCAGTTTTGTCTAAAAGAATTGTTCTGGATAGTTTTCATCTGCTTATTTTCTATTCTTAGAAATTCTCAACTTCAATCTGACGTTTGCCGTAAACGTAACTCTTAATCTCTCTAGTTGCGCCTGCTAAACCTAAGCTAGGCGAGGAAATTCTAACCTTACAACTAAACTTAAAAGTTGACAGAGCGTCGGGTTTATACAAATTTTTGCTTTTAATAAGTAGCTGTGTATCGATGTGTGAAAAAAGGAAGAATTTGTAGATCCAAACTTTTCCAAAATGTAAAATTCTTTCCGTTTTTCATAAAATCGGATACTATTTACTTGAACTGAAGTCTGACTTCGCTTTTAAGTAAAAGAAACACATCGTATTTCAGTGTCAACTACATCCGTCCGATTCGGGGAACTCTCCGTGCGTATATGGGAGCTTTATTAACGACGACGGTCACGGCAACCAGCGCGGCAAAAAAGCAATAGCTTAAGGCCCCGTCCGTTGAAAACGGAGATTTTTTTCCCTTCCGTTCGCGAAAAAAATACGTGTCCACAAGTAGCGTATTCGAATCGTTTTCGTCAGTCCACAAAACGATGGAAATACGATAGCACCCCTCACAGAGCATGCATGGTGCTATTAGTATACGATGCATGAAATCATGACGTATTAGAAAACCTCCGTTTCCGTCCGTCCACAATTAAACGAAAGTCAGGCGTTTTCAAAGATCTCCACTCTCACGTGATTGTACATTTATGTCCCTATCAGCTTCAGTAAATGCATATGAATATTCGTTCTTCCCTGGAACAATCCCGGTCTGGAATGGTCTTCCTTTTTCAGTGGTACATGCGTCATCTGTCAACCATTTCAAAGCTAGTACTGCGCTTAATTAGTGTTATTTTATAAGCTCTCTGTTCTTCTTGTCAGCTACTTGTGTAATTTGTTATTCTAGTCCACAGTTTATTCAGTGCCACGTAAGTTGTATTTGTTTAGCTAGCCATTGACCAGCCATTGCCAAATTAGTGTACTAATGGCAATTATCAGAATTATTAAAGATTACAGACTCTGGAGTGTCTTTGAAAAGATGCGTTTTCGGTGACTGTTTTCATCGGATACGTGTCGACGGAGGGCCAAACGGGAGAAAAAAAAATTCCGTTTACAGTCAAAAACGTATACGTGTGGACGGGGCCTAAGATTAGCAAAACAACAACTCTGCAAATGCCTCACGCTTTTTTGTACATTTCTTTGCCGTCGTTGCACGACTAATGATAACGTGAAACTTCCTAATTTCACGTTTTAGGGAGGACGTCGTTTAGAATTTAACTCCAGAAAAATTCGCCAAAATTTGACCATGTGAACGAGATAAAACAAGCGCGGGGAAGTTTGAAACAGCGCGAAATCATTTCTTTGGTTAAGTTTTCGTGGCCGTCGCCATCGTCGTTGCTTAAGCTATATATTATCTTTGGGTTATCACGCGATGCTACAACTTGAAACAGACAGTCTCCCAGGCCGTCACGCAATGCTACAAAAGCGGCCTTGCGCGACTGCCCAAAATAAAACGTACTCAAAGGAGAACCCCATTCAAGATGCAGTCATGTCTTAAAGCACAACACAAGGAAGATAAAAACACTTAACAGTCGCGACATTTTTGCATTAAGATCAGGGTTATTAAAAGTCTAAAAATACACGGTCGATCACGTTCTAAAAAGATAAAATTCTTATTCTGCAATAAAATTTTCTTCATCTCTTGCTGTTTTTTGTTCACCTATTTACAATGTAAATTTAGCAGTTAATAAGGATTATTAAACATAGTTATCGCTCACAAATTGCGTGTTGACGAAAGAAAAGTCCTTAAATTCTTCCTGGTTTATGTTTGCGATTATATTCTTCTCCGTCGGTGTCAGTTTTGGCTGTTCCCTTGTGAAATCCGTGTCGAAGTTCCCAACGTCTGTTTTTGATCGCTGTGAAAAAAAGAGAGAAATTTTTAAACAACAACAACAAAAAAAACTGGCTCAGTCGGTAAAGGGCTGATTGCAGAGCGAGATGTCGTAGGTTCGATCCCCGGAGCCGGACCAATTCTTGACTTGCAACAACGTGACAAGGCGGCCATGTTGGGGGTCAATACAATCGCATTTTTCTCGAAGAATTTACATGAAAATAGAGTTAAGTTCCCAGAGGAGAGAAATGCTTTTGTTCTTGACCACCAACATCCTTCGCGCGGCTCGGACGATCACGTAAAATGGCTGTCCCGCCTCCTGTGGGGGACTTTAAAACAATGTCCTCACATTGACAATCAAATAAAGTGCGATTGTCTTCTCTCAATTTTTGCCAAAAGCAAAGCAACTAAAATCGAACAAGGTAGTTAGCACACCTTCTTTTCGCTTCGTAATGCTGGCGCGATGGCCAAGCGGTCAGCACCACGAACTTCAGATTTGTAGGTTCCGGTTCAGACCATGCAATCGCGTGGTTCCTTAAGCCAAGAAACTTTGCATTGCTTCGCTTTAATTTGCCTTTCGTTAGCCCCGGTGTATAACGGAAAAACAGCCCTGGGGGTATCCCTGTTCCATCCTAACATCCTATCCAAAGGGTAATTCGTGCTACAGAAACTGGGATAAATTCAGGCCATGAGGGCCTGCCCTCACAGCTGGTGTGAGAACTTGGGATCGGGCGGTTCAGTCCGGGAGAACAAAAACTTCTGGGTGTATCAATAATAAAGATCATACGAGAACGGAAAATCGCGCACGAAAAGCCTCGGGCACCAGGTTAACTCAAACTAGGAAAGAAGAAACGCGCCAAAAAGCGAAAACTATGTGACGCAATAAACCAAATTACTAACGTGACGTAACAGTACCTCGCGCGCACAGAGCTGGGACAAGTGGTAAAACAAAATAGAGACGCGGTATTATTAACCGTGAAAAAATTAGCGGCTATTCACTATGAATAAAAATAAAAGGTATAGTATCCTGGACGGCAATCCAATGAACAGGAGATTCAGCAAGCTGGATGGTACATCGCCTAACCCGCAAGATGCTGAAGGCGTTCCATCCCATAGATGTTTAATTTTGGACCAGAGTTTCGAGGCGCTTAAATCTGCGCGTTCATCGACGGAAACTATGAACAGAGTACAGCAAGAGATGGAGTGTGCAGTGAACACAGAGGGAGAGAAAAATGAAAAATATAAGCAGTGCGCTACGGAGTACACAAGCTTCGCGGAAGAGAATGACAACACAGCTCACGGATTGGAGGACACGACACTAATCACTGGAGGAAATGAGACCGCAAAGTATACAGAAAATGAAACCAGGCAAACAATAGTCAGAGAATTGCATCATGGATCCTGAAATGGCTAATGGTTTAATGTAAATTGTAGACATATTAACCAGTCTCACTCTGTAAACTGTAGGTTCAATACTAGCAATTTTAGCACTAAATGTTTCATAATTCAAAGTCGGGTGTCAAAAAGATCTCTCGGGCAAAATAATAGAAACAAGAAGTTGAGAAACATATTGAGAAGTTAACTTCCTTCGAGGTCACTGTAACGAAAGCTGCAACTCAGGTTTACAAGCTTACGCGCAACGCACAAATCTCTTTTTTGCGAGGAAGCCAGTTATAGTGTTGCCCCTCGCACCCCTCGGCGTTGTAAGGAGGCCACATGACTGACCAGTGCGTTTTTCTCCTTTTTTTTTTTAACATTAGACACAGTATTGAAGAACTGTGCGATGAGTTCGACACTTTTGTGTTTGTGTTGTCACGCAACGTGTCGCGCGGCGCTCCGAGGAAACCCCGTTACAACGACTAGCCAGACAGGACGGGAGACTGGGTCGGTGTTGTGTCCAATTGCACTACGGGACTGTTTCTGGGAAAATTTCTGACACAGTTTTAACCCGCCTGCTACAACTCATATTTTACTACTTACTATTCTTGGTTTAAATGGAGGTGTAACTTGTCTAGCTTCTAATCTTTCCCAGTCGATTTCTCTAAAGAATGGATGATCCAGAATGCTTTGCTCTCCACTAGCTGTGCAGCCAAGCCTTTTCTGACAGTTTTTCGTCATAAACTGCAGTACAAAAACACAAATTTCACGTCAATAACAGTAAATACTGCGAGGTATATCTGATACTGCTCTGTATAAAAAGAGAGAGAGAGAAAAAAACATATTGAAAGCTTCAGGATGATAATTTCAACACTTGTTTAGCTCGAGCAACGTCCGCAAGGTACCCAGCGAACCACCAACAACACCATGTTGTAGGTCAAAATGGTCAATCAAGCTAGGTCAAAAAAATTTAACCTAAATTAACATTATTGAATTGCCTAGTACTGGTTTATTGGTTTATTGGTTTGTTTGCCATAAAAATGTACAAAGTAAAGGGAAAAAAAATTATTTAAGATGTCATGGCGAGGAAGCCCAAGAGAAGCCACCAGGCTTATAAGGAATGGGCTCCCTCAGTAAAAATAATTAGACCAAAATATATCATAATTACAAATTAATGGCAGAGCTAAAGGAAATCTTATACTAAATACATTAGATAGTCGTACTAATTATAGTTTTAGGCTAAAAAAAGCGAAAGTGGCAAAAACAAAAAAAACACAAAAAAAAACACAAAAACAAAAAAAATACTACTATTTATGATAAGACGAATGCTTTCAGTACAACATCTTACACGGTGAAATATCTCCTCAAATACAAGAACTGAACTGCGCATGACAACAGCATTGTTGTAGAAAAGTAGCATGAACTAGTTAATACTGTGAAGTATATGAAATAATTCATATTTGAACTGCGGTTGTAGTTGAAAGTAAAGAGTGATCATCGCAGTGAATTTTCCAATTTAAGCAATTGGAAAGAAAAAGCCTGAAAAAAACCAGGGCTTCAACGGGATTCGAAGCCATGACCTCCGCGTTGCTGGTGCGTTGCTCTACCAACTGAGCTATGAAGCCACACATTGGGAGCGAGGTCAATTTATTGAGTTCATGTCTCCCGTGAGGAGTGAAATGATGTGAAGTATATGAAATAATTCATATTTGAACTGCGGTTGTAGTTGAAGGTAAAGAATGATCATCGATGATCATTCTTTACTTTTTAGTTTAATACTATTATGATTATTTTTCCATTCTTACCCCTTTCAGTATGGAGACAGCTTCCTTGGTAAGCCACACAGGATAGAGCACATCATCATGCTTAATAGACTCAAACAGGTCATCTTCATTGTCCGCTTCAAAAGGGGGCTAGAAAAAGTAAACCAATTAGGGCGGTTACAAGCTCCGGCTTCAAGAACTCTGGATCGGACTGACATTCATCATATCAGAATATTTGATCATCTTTTGACATTCTTCAAACTGTGTATTTTATATTTTTGAGTAAATTTTATTGAGGAATTAGATGTGTACAAGAGGAGGTGCACGAAGCAGCTTGGGACGAAAGCTGCCTTTGCCTCAAAACTACCTTGTTTGTAAGGAAAGAAAGAAAACAACAAGAAAGAAGTGGGAGAAGGGTCACCGAAAGCCACGTTTTGCGAGAGATATTACAACATTTAGAGAAAAATCAAGTGTGTGCCCACAGGGACCGGAGACAGAGTTTCCTGTGAGTCTCAACTGACCTGTCCTGCCATCATCTCATACATAAGAACTCCAAGCGCCCACCAGTCCACAGAGAAGCCATACGGTTTTTCTTGAAGAATCTGAAATACATATATAGTCAATGATTACACCACAGAGTTACTAAAGTCATGATAAGCTTACTGTTAATTACACATTTGATTATGGTCGCACATGAAGTCCCCCCTATCAAAAATAATGGCCTCCCCAAGAAAAATTTCATTTTCATTTTAGGGCATTTTGAGTGACCAAGGGAAAGAAAGAATTTTATCCATCAAAATGCCATCTTTATTTGACCACAAATGTTTCTGTTTATTTTCAGGGCTTTGATACAAAACAACAAAACGGGTGCCATTTACAAAACAATTATTTTCTTTCAGTTGCAAGTGCTTCCATGACAACCACACAAAGATCTTCAACAGTCACTGAAGCTTCCAGGAAACCCTGGGTAGAGGGGTTCAAACCAAAAAACCTACAGTGGGGGGAGGGGAGAGTGTGGATTTTTTTCTGGAACCGCCAACACAGTATATTGAAGAACATGTGCATGTTATTTGAGGGCCACATACAAATAAGGACCTCATGATCCGAGAACGGTGATGTTTAAGAAAAGGACGCTTTAAAAGCAATTTTGCATCCTTTCAAACTTTTTCACGATTACGCCAAGCGCATAAAAAGGAGAGAATTTAGGTTGGAGCTAAAGAGAGGGGACTGCGCCTGAGTTCAGACAGAGATGGTAGAATATTTAACGCCTTGCCTCTCCTGTTCTCAAAATTTGGCCATTGAACATCGTAGATGTGCAGGGATGGAAAAGAAATCGACAAAAAAACATGCAGAGTTCTTGTTTTGCTCATTTAACTTACTGTTTGGTTTTCTCGTTGTTGTTTCTGTTTGTAAGTTCCTATAGTCGTCACCATCAATAGTTTCATAATACCCAAAGGGTTTGAACTAAATGGTGAAGAAAATTCAAGAAAGGACCTACTGCCCTACTGAGCTGAGCTGCTTTTTATTGCCTACCTCAGGAGCAATGTAGTCTGGTGTTCCACAAAATGTGTTTGTATAGCCTCCGGGTGTCATCCCTTCTTTACACATTCCAAAATCTGCCAACTTGATATGTCCATCTTTGTCTAAAAGTACATTATCTAATTTTAAATCCCTGTTGGATAAATCAAATCGATGGTTAGACGACAAACAGAACGGAAAACCCTTTTTTTTTTCAATATGCTGTTCTTTATATGTAATTGTGATGTTCAAACGATTTTTGTATGACCTTGAAATGAAACTGTGCGAACAAAACAGAAACAACAAATGAACAGAAATAGAACGATTTGATTGCTTTATCGAATGGATACAGAAGCATGTGGCTTTCGGTTGGTTAAGTGAACAATCGGGTGAAAAAACTTCATACCCGAAGAAATTTCTAGAAATCAATTGATACTTTGCTTTGACGTCACACTGCAACACGAATGGCCAATCAAACAATGCCTTCTCCATATTAGGGTTTTTTTGGGCAAGAAAACAAAGAGTCCATGTTTACTGCCTTATAAGGAGAACACTGACATGGACTACCTTTTTTCTATTTCTGTTTTTAGAAATAAAATAACGAACTGAAAATTGTATGAATAAGTGTGGATAAAATAATCAGCTCAGTGTTTCTACCCCTACTCTGACTTGAAAAGATGGGAAACATGTTTCTTGTCAGTAGAACCTTGATTACTCAAACTCGGATAACTCGAAGTCCCCACTAACTCGAACTAAATCCCCTTTCTCTTGATCAAAATTTCACTGAAATTTACCCCGATAACTCAAATTTCCCACTAACTTGAACTGTTTTTTGTTTCCCTCTCCGAGTTCAAGTTACTGGGGTTCTACTGTAGTTTTGTTTTCATTGAGGCCTTCACTGGCAGCATGTTCACAAGAATCAACTTTTGAGTTACCCATAGTGTTGACAGAACAGTGCTCACACTACCAACATAAGCTTCTCATGTGGTGCTCATGTTGCTCGTGTGAACCACACTGTAGCTGCTAACTTGCTTACCTATAAATAACACCATGCTGGTGTAGGTACCGGAGAGCCAGAACAACTTCTGCAGCATAAAACCTAACGGTACGGAATTAATAATGATTTAACCCTTAAAGCCCCAATATCTGCATATAAATTCTCCATACTGATTTTCATACATTTCTTTAAGGAATTAGTAGAGAGTTTGATAACAGATCAAAGCATTTTCTCTTTACTGATCATTTTATAAACTCTTATAACAATTTCTCTTGGCAAGATAATACGGTCAAACCTGTATTAAGCGGTCACCCTCGGGGAATGGCTAAGCGACCACTTAATACAGGGTGACCGCCTAATACAGGTTGCAAGAAAAACAGTTCAAAGAATTTGATCTCCAGTGCTGATCAAATCAGATGTTTGCCCTAAACTAGAAACATTCATTTCCGGCATTTTAATGATTTGTGAAAATAAACAAGAAAATCAATTGTTGTACCATGTGTGTTAGAGTATTTGAAACTGTATGAACAAGTAATCGACACCGTGTGACCGTTTAATACTGGTCAAGACAATAGAAAAACTCCTGTTGGGACTTTGCAAATGGTGACTGCGACCACTTAATAGAGGTGGCCGCTTAACAGAGGTCGAAATTACAGTACATCAAGCAAAGTAATTTTTAGGACTTTAAAAACTGACCGCTTAATACAGGTTCAACTGTATGGATACTGTTAGAAGAAAATTCATGTTGGTCACTATTGGGACTAAAAGGGCTAAAGGAGCTTTATCACGTTATTTTTCGCATCAATTGAATTCCAAAAATAATGGTCCAGTTTCATTGTTCAAGACCATATTTAGGAATTGACACTATTTGCTGTTCTCTGTTGCTAGGGATGGCAAAGATGGACATAGATTGAAACTTGGAAAAGTTTTTCATGCTATGCCTGCAAAAATCACCAAAAAAGTTCTTAAGGTCAGTGTTCCCTGATCAAATTTGTTTGATAAATAATCTTTGTCATAACTCTACAGGAGGATTTTGTCTATGGGTCAAGGACACCTGCTTAATACTGAAACCACATAGCCTCCCATGCAGACGTTCTTAGGGGTTCATCACGTGTGCCTGCCCCACATGGGGTAGGAACACATGACGAACCCCTAAGAACATGTCTGCATGGGAGGCTAGACACCTCATTACGATATTAAAGACAGTTTGCATTGTCCCTGGGGAAGGAAAACCCTTACATTTTCTCTCAATTCAACCCACTTAATACGGACACCCTGTTAATATGGACACTTAAAATCTATGTCCCTTTCAGAGTCCGTATTAACAGGGTTTGAATGTAATGCCTTCAGCATAGAATTGACTTAAAACAGCGATAACATCATGACATAGCCCCTTAATTATATTGAAATAATAAGCAATGGATTTTTGAAAAGTCTTGATAACTACCAGTAAGTGGGCAAAATCCACCACATATAATTATTAAAACAAGCTGTATCTCAAAATAATCTCTTTGCTGAGCTCAACACATAAGGCTGGGGATCAAAGAAACATTACACACACCTAGAGCGCTTTTCATCAAATTTTCTTGCTTTTTGAATTTGGAACATCAAATCGCCTCCATTGACATATTCCATTACAAGAAAGAGCCGATCCTGAAGGGACAAAAAACATGGATACTGTAAACTTCTGATTATAAGCATATCACAAAGTAACAATGACAATCCCACAAGCAGTGTTCTCCTTATCAGGCGGTAACCGGTAAAATTTACCGGCTGAAGCAACACTTGTTACCACCTGCAACCATTTGAAGGTTTACTAAAATTAAATAACTAGTTTTAAAAAATACGCAAGTTGTCATCCGATCCAA
This sequence comes from Porites divaricata, assembly GCA_038088405.1. Lineage (NCBI taxonomy): Eukaryota > Metazoa > Cnidaria > Anthozoa > Scleractinia > Poritidae > Porites > Porites divaricata. The sequence goes on from JBBMOI010000014.1 coordinate 10,325,784, forward strand.
TCAAGGAAATGAATGAATAATTATATGGAACGTACAAAAGTATGTACAGCTTTTTTTTACGGGCCATTTTGGGAAAAGAACATTAAAGACAGAGTAAAGTTATTGGGATCAAACGTTTTAAGTTGTTGTCTAAAGATAACAATGGCCGATTTGCGCAAAATAGGTCTTAAAATGAGGGAATGACGTTGAAAAGAACTTAGCTCTTGCTAGGGTGGGGCAATGTCCCTCACTCCTCTACCCACATATTTTTTGCCTTACCGGCCATGAAATGTCCCCTACCTGCTTAGCTAAAATTTAGGGAGAACACTGCATAAGCAGAAACCACCAGGCACTGAGAAAATGAAAAATGAGTGGAAGGAAACTTACATCAGAAATAATTGAAATATATTAAACATTATCACAACATCTTCAGCAATAGACCTCTTTAGCTTGTATGTTTTGTTATCCCAATACAGATCATGTGCTAATACTCTCGAGAACCGTTTCTTTCAAATTTCCTCTTATTCAGATACATATCTACACATAATTTATGAAAAGACAATGGGTCAAGTTCCCCTGGTGCCTCTATTGGAAAAGCAAACATACAAGCTAAAGAGGTTTATTCCACTTAACTATCAGCCCTGTGAAAATTGTAAGTCATATGACCATTTAACATGCCATATATAGCTGGTAGCTCCAGATCCCCATCCTTTTCAGTTTTGGGCTTAACTCCTTGATGAGTAGTGATGAGCGAGGGGAACGGAGGGGAAAGGACTCAGAAAGCCAGCAAACATGAACCAGTTACTATACATGGCTTACTGTATTCGCTTCAGTAAGTGCTGTGACATTTATTCAATTTTTCACACCTCAAATTTGGCATTTATTCCAGGGGTGGTGCTTATTTGAGGGTGACATTTATTTGAAAATTGGATGTGAGAAGGAATTGCTTTATTATCTGTATTAAACTGTGACAAAATTAATGACTATTGATTTTTATTATATTGGGGCTGCAGTGCAGTGCTTTTTGTTTCAAATGCGACACTTACTCAAGTAAATACGTTACGCAAAGATGTCCCCATAAACATCATCCAGTTAGCCTGTAATAAACCTGACAGATACTCATAGCCGGTGCTGATATGAGCTTTAAACGTAGCCTAAATTGCATAAAGCAACACGGAAACAAAGAGACAACAATCACCTCTGTTTGAAAACTGCAATATAAAGCTGTAAGATAAGGATGTCCTGCAGACACAGTTAACACTCGTCTCTCAATCATTGTACACTCTACATCATCATCCTGAAGAACAGTTTCTTTTTTCAAGATCTTTACTGCAAAAATGTCTTCAGCACCTTTTCTTTCTGCTAGCAGAACCTGACAAAACAAAAATAATGTATAAGGAATGTATAAGGAATGATTACAAATTAGCTGCGGGGTGGATATTTTGCTATGTCACCATCTTTGTTTTCGTGATAAAGTCTTAGATTTGACAGACCTTTATCAAGTGGTCAGTTAGCCATTCCCCAAGGGAGTAATATAGGCTTGACTGTAAAGAGAGACAGTCCAATACAAGCAATGAAAGCTATGGAAAGGGAGTTGGAATTGCAAGGGAAGTTTTTACTGAGATCTCTGGCTGTAACACCTGAGCATAACTTTATTTTTTCCTGGTTGGTTATGCCATTTTAAAGGACTTCTCACACCTGCTTTGCGCAAAATTCAATGTTTGAAAATCCCACCGGTGACATCATGAATATTGACCAATAAGAGAGTGATATATATTTGATGCCACTCCAACACAGCATTTGCCAGTCATATTTTCCCCAGGGTTGTCAAAATGATTTGAAGTAGCTGGAGAATTAAAGTGAGTAGGCGGCACTGGGGGCCTCCGGCCCCCCAGGAGGTGAGGGGCTGGGGGCAGCGCCCCGTTGGGGGTCTAGGGGGTGAAGCCCCCGGAAGCAAAACAGATTTGAGGTTTTCGCGCTGGCTGAAATTGGCTCTCCTGAGAGCAATGCTAACAATCCTGAGTATCTGTTCTTGAATGAACATCATCAATTTTTTTTATTCCCCGTTTCATTATTCTCTTAGATGCCATATCCTAGTACATGTTAGGTCCATGTTTTTTGTTTACGATAATAATGTTTACTATTTCTCACTAAGATTTTTTTAAATGATAACAGATCTTAAGAGTGAAAAGGTGGACTGTGATTATTAATTCACTATAGATCAGAATCTGTATGGGTACTTGTATTAAATCAAATAATTATATTATCATATTCATAAGGAAACAGAAGGATTCAAATAACTACAAAATTCACAATTAATATTAATACCAACCAATTCAAGATTGCTATAATAAGATTTATGAAACATTTTATGAAAGCTACCAAAAATCAAGATCACTTTCACAGTTACTTTCAATACCTGAATCATATTCAGGGTCTGGAAGAAAAAAGAAGAAAAAACTTACTGCTGGTCAACAAAAACTAGTTTACTTTAGAACACTTTTGTATCAAAAACATCACAACACTCACCTTCACTTCTTGCTCTTTTGCTAAAAAAGTTGACCAGAGAGGACTGTCGTTTAGCCATTTTTTCATACAAACTCCGAATATACAAGTTTCCCAAGACCACGTGTGGATTGAGCAAGTGTCACTGGATACCAAGAGCGGGAATTTTTATTTTTTCCTTTGGTTGCATTGCGTTATCGGCACGTGCGCAAGTCAAACTTTGATGCAGAATTAAAAATGCTTTTCTTACGGGCGAGTTTCTGTATACCGCTAAGAATGAAGTTTAAGACAAATTTCCTAGGAAGATACATCACAACAAATTTTTTTTCTTCACATGTAGCATGCACGACTCTTTTATTGGCATCAGTCCATGCAAAAAACGAAAATGATGTTCTACACGTCTGACAAATTTAAAACCAATGTTTTCAAATGCGTCATGTTTGTCAGCCAATTTCATGTACATTGTAAGTTAGGTACTTTAATACATCGCATTACATTTGATTCGATTTCAAAAGCAAACTCGTGCCAGATGATTGCGAAAACCACTCAAAAGCTTTCGCGTGTCTTCTATTCTTCATTGTCAACGAAGGATTATTCAAAGACTATGTAAACAAACCGGTCGCATGCATCAATGCTAATATTATTCGCTTTGTGGTATCATATTACGGCTACAGAAAGAAGTAATCGGGAGCAGATTAGAAAACACGTTCAAAAACCACGAAAAAGAACATTCAGGGCATGATGAAAACAATTTCTTTTTCTATTCTATTTTCTACTTTACAACTTTTTTCTAATCCTCTATTTTTCGCTTTTCTCCAACAATTTACAGCCGGCAAAAACCTCAGAGTAGCCGGCGATAGCGCCGGTAGCCGGTGCATTTTGACAACCCTGTAATTTCCCACATGAATTTATACTATGATTCAATTCCATTCAGGCAAAACAAGTCTACCTCCCGACTAACTCATTCACTGCACGACCTCACTGATACTCGCTTCACTCACTTTTCCTCATTGACACTCGCTTTGCTCACTTTTAAGAACTTTTGAGAGGTCGCCTTGTGGCAAGTCTACACCAAACAGACACTTACCTTGCCAAAGCTGCCTTTTCCAAGCACCTTAATAAAACTGAAATCTGACAATCCAAACTTCTTTTGCCGTCGCCTCATTCCAGGTGATGTCTCCAGGTCATTAGGTGTTATTGGAAGTGGTTCAAGGTGGTTTTCCTTTCTTTTATCATGTTTCATGTTTTTTCCATTATACTCAATTGAGGGCTGTAAAATAAACAAAGAAAATCATGACTCCAAATGTAGGATGACTCCAAATATAGGATGTACAGTCAAACGATAAAGCCAACAAGAAAGAATAGAAAAATTAGTATTGAGTCCACATGTTTTCCATTGTAGAGCATTACAAGTAGGGCTTGACCATTTAACTCTTAAGAGCAAAAGGCATCTGATTTCTCCTGCAAATATAGGTCACCCATATAAAACAGGGGTGCCTTCCACTATAACAGAAGACTGACTGGTCAGAGACTAACTAACCAAGGGAAGATGTGATGGCATAGTTCAGTCAAAACAAACAGTCCAACCCAGATGGCAAACTTTGGTCAGACCCACCAACCAGTCAAAGAGGAATCTTAGCATAATGAAAGCACACCAAGCCTTGATTGTTAAAAAAATTCTCCTCAACAGTGCCAAAGAAAATGTTTGTATTACGGGCCAAAACTAAATTCAGGTTGAAATAATCCAGGCTAATTCTCTATTTCCTTTGTCCCTTTACCCTATTTATAAATGAACAAGAATGCTCTTAATATCAGCATAAGTCTTGCTTGCTTGGAAATTAGATAAGAAATGAGGTGATTAATTATACACGAAACAAGATTTACTCGCTAAAGGTTTTTCACTTTCTTCTTTATCGACAGTTGACTATTCTTCAGGATATTTACTTTTTATACATGGTATTTGACGATTTGTTTCTTTGCAAAACATGAGTGGCTTCAGTCACACAATGATTCTTATTCCCAGTTTCCACAGTCTCTGCTAGGAACGCCTGGGATCATGGTCTCCCTTTCGTGTCCTAAATAGGAAGAAAAATGGCCTGCAGATTATGAGGCTCACTGCTTACACAAGCCAGACTAATAATAGGGTCAGGAGACAAAGGAAAATGAGAATCAACCTAGGTTAAAAAATATTAACCTGAATTTAAATTTGACCCATGACATGTGCAAAACAGTGCACAGAGTATGCATGCTGATATGGTTTGTTACATTAATTTCCAAACAGAGAAGATTTTGAAACCCTTGTCATTTAACCATTTTTCTCTAAAAATGACAAGGAATTACAATAGCATTATTTAAGTTCCAAGGTCACTAGGCAAGGAAATCTGCACAACCAACCTTTTTCACTCTCATTGATTCTGACAGTAAGTTTCCAGTGAGTCCCATGTCCTTTAAACGCTGGGCCATTTCTTTGGCATTAATTCCACAATTATTGGCAACATTCCTGTGACATCTCTTGTGAACATTCATCTTGCAAGCTGAAACATCCATAAAATTTGCTTAACTTTCTCAAGTGATATCAATGAGAAAATGTCTTGGTCCTAAGATTAGGGCACAGTCAGCCACAAAGTTCACTTATAAGACCATTGGAGTCTGCTTCCAATAATTTTTACTGTGATTAGTCATTTATTCATTTTTCGCTTACTATTTTTTGTTGTTGTTACAAAAGATATCTTAGCAGGTTTGAATATAATACTCAACTGTATCAACAAGGGGCTGTTAATCCTATACCACTAAATTGAGTACAAGAGAGTGTGTTTTTCATTCAAGAAAATGTAGCTTTCATTCGGGTTCCGGTTATCAGCAACATAACTTGCAAGCAATGAACAAACCCACATTTGAATGAGAACAAATTCTGTGTACACCTCCAAAGAAACGCACAAAGAATTGAGTGAAATACAGCGTTTGCATAACTCAAAACCTGTAGGCCTTTACATTTTCATTCAGATTATGATATGTTTTTTGTTTACGCAATCGTAAGCACTAGTTGCTTCTTCTTTCGGGGAGAAAAGTAGCCGACTTTTCTGAGCAAAATAACCGGCGCATTTTGTCGGTCATCTGTGCTTATTGAAACCCCTTAGAGGTATATCAATTTATTTTGTTTAATAATTATTATTAAATTTTTTATAATTGTGGGTAGGTTAAAAGTGCGTGGAAATTGGTGGTGGTGGGGGGGGGGGGGGGGGGGGCTTTATTGTTCTCTTGTCCTATACATGGTACTTGTACACAAAGCTTCAAAACCCCCCAAAAATCGTCAAAATTGCTTTTATCAACTGCCACCTTGACTCACATTCTTTACAGTCTTATGGGAGGTGGTCTGATTACTAAAAGAGCCTTTTTAAGGCCACATAAATATATGCATGCTTTATGGCAAATAGTTAACTTCCACTAAAATAGGATAGGAGTGTACAGTAAGTACTTGACTTCACTAGCCTTTTTAACTGCTAAAAAAACATTCGCTAATTTTACGAACCTGAGCACTGCATCCCTTGTTTTAAAAGACCATAGAGGAGGGAGCCACAATGGTCGCAAAAGGTTGGTCTCTTATAATTGTGTTCTGAGAATCTGTGGGGCATGTTGAGTTTGAAACGCAGTGAACCTGTACTTGATCTTCCAAATGCATTCTGAAATAATAACACAATTGACAGTCTATGTAGTCCTACATTTTAGGCATTTTAAAACACTTAACATTATTCTTTGTTTGAAGACACAGTCAAACCTGTATAAGAAGTCACTTACAGTGACAGTACAAACATCCAATCAAGTTATATTATATTGCCATTGTTTTCATCTCTCTCAAAAAGTCAATCTGTATTCAGCAGTCAATTGGTCATTCCCAAAGGGTGACTACTTAGCATGGGTTTGCATGACTGGATTAAATGTCAAAGCCTACATGAGGAAACGATATTTGACCTTTTGTTGCGGAGACTACCATAACCAAAATACAGAACAAGAACTCTATCATAAACAAAAGTAATCAGTAATGTAATCACTATGTAATCCTTTTGAAGACCTTAGTGCAGTGCTGATGGATCGTGATGTTTGATATAATATATACATCCAAAAGTCAACTTGGCTGCAGCAGAAGGAGGCAACAGCAACAATGACTGTGCCACTACCACGGTGGTGGTAGATTGTTGATCATACCATTGGATATTACAACCAATACCACTACCACTACTGCTGGTAGTGGTAGTGGTATTAGTAGTAGGAATATCCAATGGTTTTAGTCTCTTTTATATCTTTATAGCTGGACAGGGTTTCCATGCTAAAAAAGACCTGCTCTCTGTTTAATACCTTTAGCACAAGCTGAAACTCCAAGCATGACACAGACTATTCCTAGTTCATTTCAACGACAAATACCTGATTTTCATTAGGAATAACATCCTGTAAATCTTGTTTCACCCCTGGACACTGAGACACTACCTCCAAATGGCATCGTTTGTGAACCACACAAGTACAAACTATCAACAACAAGTAGAATAAACATTAAATCATCCATTTTTTGAACGTGTGACTACACTGAAGATCCTACAATAAGTAAACAGCAGATTTCGAATCATTTTGCTGATGAGGCGAGCATCATGGTGGTGTGACTTGTCCATGAACCCAAACAACAGGAAATACATGTATACCAATAACAACAGTCCACACAAAGAACCAAAATCTCTTTGTTTATACAGCTATTTCGACAAAGGTTGTTGGACAAAATGTGCACGCGACAATCCCGAAAGGTAATATGGGATATGATCGATACTGTGCTCCTGACGACTGTGGCTGTCGAATCTACTTTTGCTGCTTTCCTTTAGCACTCGCAAACACATTTTCATCGCCTTTCGTACCAATTCTTTCAAATTTCTTTAAACAACAGTGAACTCAAAACCACCCACAATGCCTTTCAGGATTGTCGCATGCACTTTTTCCGACAACCTTTCTCGAAATAGCTGTATACAGTCAATGCTCTCTAATACTAGTCACCATTAGGACTGTTACCAGATGTCCAACAAAGAGTATTTAAGTATCCACAACTATTGTCTCTGATTAGTTTATTTAAATCCTGAATGGTACCTTTCGAAGCACTGCAGGCTAACAATTTTTTGTAGACTTCTCTTCCAATTCTAGACTTTCTCAACTGGCAGGAAAGGTACGTAACTTCAACAACTTGTGTTACTAAATTGACCCTAGTGGCAAAGGCAGCCTTCATTCGTAAAATTCTTTGTTTTGAGGTGTTTAAAATACTTTTCGGTCAATAATGGTTGAAAGGATGGTCGAAAATAAAGCCTTCATGAATGCCAGGCCCCCTTCCCACCGCTGCCAGGAGAGTGTGCCTCTGGTGCTTATTTTTGGCCTTACCTGCTGAGCAAAAATTTAGGGAGAACACTGTTTGAAGATTTCAAAAATTTGGGTTTAGCTTTAGAGACTTCATGCTGCCTTAGTGCAAGAAAAGATCACCACTCTAAAAAAGGGCAAGCACCAGCCTGCGCCACAGACAAAACTAAGCCTCTGGTTACATCGAAGTATGCAAGTCTGTCTGCAAGAAAGTGCTGATACCCTTGTTCTGGGCCCCTAGTGGGGTACTAGAAATTGAGTACATGCCTTGGCTGGCCTGTTAAAAAAAACACTGCTCAAATAGACCTTATTCCCGATACCCATCATCTTTGCATGTGCTTTAAGTTCGCTGGGATAAGAGCTATGTCATGTGGTATTTTGGGGGGCAAACAAGTAATAATAACAAGTAGCCAATACGAGTAATCGCGGTCGAGTTTGTTATTCTATCAAAACAAGACATCGAATTCATAGTCATGCAAAATGTACATCTCGAGTTTTGGCAAGATTTAGGTCATTACCATTGCTGTGAGGAAATCTACGGCACTACTGCATACAAAAAAAGGTCTTCATTTCCTATTGTCTAGAATAAACAAACTCAACCAAGATTTCTTCCACGGGCAGTTGTTATTCCTTGTTTGCCCCCTGAGAAACCATGTGGCATTACCTTTATCCCATCAGTCCTTAAGCCTTTAAACCCTAACATCAAAATTCAAATTCTCATTTGTTATCCTTACACGTTTTCAATATAAGTAGTGGGGAGAATTTGTTGAAGTATCAATTATTAGATTCATCTTGTGTGATCATGTCCTTAATTCTCATAACCATTCTGTTTTACAAAGCATTGATATCACAAGGAGAAATTTGGTGCTGATCACTCTCAGGGTTTAAAGGGTTAAAAGGGTTAAAGGGTGTTTTGGAGGCCCAGGACAAGGATCTCAGCACTGCTTTGCAGAGTTTTGCCTGGGTTAGACGATGTCTGTGATGCAAGCTAGGCAAGCAATGGAATTGACAGGTTTTGAATCCTTCTACATTCATAAAATCCTTTCATAAAACCAAATTTTTCTAAAAAAATTAAACTTTAAAAGAATAACACCTCACTCTACCTTGACATTGATAACCTTGCTTGTTAAATACACCCCTGAAAAAAAAACAACAACAACAAAGGTCTAGAAGGCAGCAGATGCTTGTAGAAACAAAGCAAATTTCTGTAATTTTAGATGTTATAGCCCTAATGTTATAGCCTATCCATTGACACAAAAGAGGGTAACATACAATGCATTGTTGAGTCAACTTAGCCAAGTCGAGGCAATCTGAGCATGCACTGGCTGTTGCCTTGGGCAAAGGGGTCAACTTTTTTCTCATACAATGTATAACTACTCCATAAGTTGGCTCGGCTGGAAGGGTTACCCTCTTTCCCAGGACAACTTTGATCCATACTAACAGGGTCTCACAGTGAGCCTACTGTAACCGTGGCCAATCAGAGTACAGGAAAATAACAATACATTCCAAGAAAGTTGGGTGTGGGCCAATGAGCAGCTTGTAAAAAAACAATAAGTTACTTGAAGCACAGCATTTAAATATTGATAGCAAACGTTTTTTAAGAAAGCGACATGTTTCACCAGACAATGTTTTTCTATTCGAAACTTTACATACAACACCCTCGAGATATGTTTGTTTGATTCGTGCTAATTATGATTGAGAACTAACTTTCTCAGGATTTATTTTTATTTTCCTGTAGACTGATTGGTCAACTTTGTCAAGGTGGCCCCAGTTATAGTAGTCACACTGTAATCAGTTGAAGAAATTCTACAGAGTAACCATCCAAATGAAACCTCTAACATTACTTTTACATGACACTATTAATTTTATTATGCTGTATAAATAGGTTCTCACTTTTGAGTCTGTGGAAGAAATCCCATGGAGTGATCATTCAAAGGAAACCACATTATCAGTACTATAACAAGATACTTTTTTAACACCCTGTATAAACAGGTCCTCAGTTTTTGAGTCTTACGGATAAAATTCAATTCAGACAGTGGTGAAGTGATTCAAATCAAAACTCTCCACAAGGGCTGTTGCACAATACTATTTGTTTTACAGAGACTTGCAAGACACAATTTGTTTGGTCTTTTTAATTTCTTAAACATTTTGTCCCCTTAGGAGCACAAGTGATGATTAATCTTCAAATTGAAGACCAGTCACAAAGTTTATTGAATTTCCAGCCAGAGAAAGTTTACAGGTGATTTTAAGGTTTGACTTAGGCTGAAAATGAACTTTGTTCGACATTGACACATCACCCATCAGCAAGAATTGGTGTGATTCTGCTATCAAAGAAATATTGGAAAACTTTACTGAAGCAAAAAAAATCAGTTAACAGTGCTGTCCAAACATGTTTAAACAACTGTTTAAATAAAGAAAAAAACTGTGATAAATATGCCTCCTTTCAAATGCATTGAAATATTTACAACATATAGCTAAATGCTTCAATTATCATTACACAGAGAAGCAATGTCCACCAACAATGCATTAAAAGTTCCAATAAATATTAATTTTGGATAAGCTGAACATTCTCAAACCCAATGTCCCTCAATGTCTATTTAAAAAAAAAAACAAAACAAGCAAATTATGGAGGCTTGATAAGTCCAAAAATGCTAACAATCACAAACTGTTCAGTTTTTAAGTTACATTCTGTTGCTTTCTACCAAAAAGTAGGGGTGACGAATGGTCTTTGCGGGCATTCGCGAGCATGCCGAGCACTGCGATTTTTTTGCGAGCACGAGCAGAAATAAAAAATTTGCTTTGCGAGCTTGCGAGCAACGCAAAAATTTGGGGAGAACGAGCAAGCAAGCTCTCATTTAAATTTTGCGAGCAGTTAAAAATTTTAATGGACCATTCATCAACCCTAAAAGTGTCTTTACAACTTACCACTGTTGCAAAGAAAGCACAATTCAGCTAGGAAATGTTAGATGAATTAAATATAAGACATTACAGCATTTTTTCTGCCATAAAAAGAGACCCTATTTAAACAAGGCATCTACAAAAGCAAAAAAAAATGACTGCAACTTCTGAATTGGAGAATGCCTGCCACAATATATCAGACTCACTGACGAAACATTAAGAACAACTTTTACATTCTGTTCCAAGCTTTAAAAAATTCCGGACTTAATATCTTACTAACAACTTGAGAGCATTAGTTCCAGTTCCTTTTAAAAAGAAAACTGTAAGAAAAAAAGTCAAACCAAAAACTAGAAGCTAAGAATTAAGAATTCTTCAATTTGAGGCTAACTAAAACATGAAGAACGACATCAGTAGCCCTTAAAAATACACATACATGTAATACCACGATTAATCAAAAGATTCCATTTATCACGATAACAGGAAGACTTACACACAATGTAACCACTTTTTTAGCATTTCCAAAACTATTGCATTTTTTCTCATTTTAAGAAGGATGTCTTACAGCAACCTTTAAGACTCTCAAGGCTTATGAAACTTCATATCCAAATAAAAGCACTGATTATCTTCCTGTTGGCAACAGCTGTGCTCTACCCCTGGCATTGAACTTCTGCCTTTGGGTGACAAGGAAGTCTTAATTTTACACCAAAAACAAATCCTGCATGATTTGATAGGTTAAAAGAATTTATGCTTCCCACAATTTTTTGTGGAACATTAGCCTTGAGACCTTATGAGCCAGCAGACCAACTTTCCATAAGAGCTATGGAGTGACGAACACATTCACTTAAGTGTGCAGACTTATAGCCAAGGACAAATTATTTAATCACACATCTTCTTCAAATTTAAAAGAAAGAATAGCAAACATAATAAAATTCTTTCCCAGAGCAATTGCATAGAAGTTGTTGTAAATATATTTCTTTTCAGCATGTATCAGCAGGTATGGAAATGAGCAACATAGATCACATAGGCCATGATTTGATAGGTTGAAAGAATTTATGCTTCCCACAATTTTTTGTGTAGCATTAGCCTTGAGACCTTATGAGCCAGCAGACCAACTTTCCATAAGAGCTATGGAGTGGCAAACACATTCACTTAAGTGTGCGGACTTGTAAATTTAAAAGAAAGAATGGCAAACATAATACAATTTTTTACAAAAGCAATTGCATAGAAGTTGTCGTAAATATATTTTTTTCAGCACGTATCAGCCGGTATGGAAATGAGGACCACAGATCATGTAGGCCATTCTTTGACACACTAATAGACAAGCCATAGCCAAAATATCTCATGCCTGAGAATGCATGATCTGGGAAATCTTTGATATTCTTAATTTTGTTCCTATGTTTCTTAAAAATGGTAAAAATATAAATATAATGGTGTTTTACCAGAATATATTGTATGATAAAGTTATGTGTACAGGGTGAGCCCCTTGATTCTTAAAACTGAACATTCTTGTACATTTGCCAAGTAATCAATAAAGCTAAATGTTGTTGTTCAATTTCTAAACATGTTTTTTACTAAATTTGCATCACAGAGAGCCAGATGTGTGATAAATTTTGCTTAAAAACCAGTAAACTGACTGAGTATCTCGTCATTTTAAAGCCTTATAAGATTTAATTTAATTTGGCAGGAGAGACGGCTTGAAGGCATTTCACTTGATACCAGAGAGCGTCAATTTATTTTGTGTTATTGGTTTGCCAATGTCATATGCAAATGTGGTTCGTTAGCAAGCCTTTCAAGATTTCCTGTGTAAAACAATGCTGTTACACTAAAGAAAAAGGTTAGTACCTGCCTCAAGTTCAAGAAAGTGTAAAGATCAAGATACAAGAAGCTCTAAATGATGGGTCTCCACTGTGATAACAAGACGCTTTTCCACTAGAAAAGCAAATTACATCAAGCACTGGAGAGTTTCCTTATCACTAAGCATGGATATCTCTCCAGAAGAAACACCTGGCATAAACCAATCTAATTCCTGAACAAACCACAGTTTACGAGGACTAAGAGGGAAAATTAGATCACATATCCAAACTGTTTCTTGTAAATGCATGGCATTACCTTCCATAAAAGAATGACCAAAAGAAAAGCAATGGGCAAAGGTCTTTTTCTTGCCAATAATACATACATTAGAACAACATCAAAGAACAAGGTATTTTATGGTAAAATTGATTCCTCTGCGAAAATTATCCACACTTATCTATATATCTATATATCTATTTATTTAGTCTTGTCCAGCATTTAAGTGAAGTCAAAATAGTGTCAAAAAATACAATTGGAAGATAGAGAGACCTTAAATCCATATTCATGCCTTATCAAACCTTACATCAAAGCTTAACATAAATTGCAACATAATACAGAGCACCATGACTTAGATCCTTCAGTACTTTTACGATATGTTTTAGTAACAATGTGTTTTGAAAGACACTTTGTCAAAATTATGAGATCTAAGTGTATAACTTGTCTAAGGGAAGACACTGCGACTGTACTTGTCAAAACAAAAAATAAGCAACCAAATATAAACACATGTTCAAAACAAACTCTCTTCTTGTACTGAAAGTTTTTAAAAATTGAAAAAAAGGAAAAAATTAAACTAAATATATGACATGAAATCTAGGGTGGCTAAGATTAATATTTGATAAGTTTAATCCCATTCAATTTACTTTTATTGCCTCTCTTCCATTCTTTTTATGCAGAATGCAGTGCATTTTTGAAAGGGTATAATAAGGTCACGATCGACAATGTTAAAATCGCGTGCCTGACGAACATAGCCACATATAAAAAACGACTTTCGTTTCGCACTAAAAGATCGACGTACTGCGGCAAAAAGTACATAATACACCGCAAAAAAGGCGTTACGATATTGGTGGGTAAACAAATACACTCGAAGGATAGAGAAGAAATGACAAACGTGTCTGTATAGGGAGTCATAAAGCCTTGTCAATCATTGTAACTGGTATTAAGAATTAGCGTTTATTGAACTCAACAAACTTCGACATGCATGCAGCAAACGACTTAATTTGCGCGGGTTGTAAGATCTTGTAAACGCACATGTGTTTGGAAGTATATGCCACGCAGAACATTATTTAAATGAAAGAGAACATTAATCAAGCAAAGACCAGCTGAAGAGAACCTATTGAAAAGTTGCCGTACGTTAAAATATGGCTGGGGTTTTTGTATGTAGTCACACAACTAAAGCGTGAATCACTTTTTTATGCAAAATCAACTCACAAAGGGAGACAAGGCAAAACAAGAAAGGGCTAAAAAGTCGTTCTTACCAAATAAAATCCCTGCAATGGCAGCAGTATGTCGGCTGTCTGAGCCAAACTGCCATGAATTTATGACCACTGATCTGGTGTACTCTTCGTCGCATAGCACCCCTTCGACCCTTAATGCCGCTTGGCCTTTCTCTAAAAACTCTCCTCTCAGTATCTGGTGAAAAAAGGTGAAAAAACCAACAAAAACAAAACACATACGTTAGTTTACCTCAATTACCCTGAAAAGCGAATTACTCAATACATGGCATTTATTATTCCTGGATCGTCACTGTTTTAAGAGATCTGACAAATTCGCAGCGTCTGCAGAACAAGTTAAAGTTATAGTCGTGTATTTGATCGATACGTTTGCAAAACATTAACCAAATACATAGGCTGCGACGTTTATTCGAATTGATTTGCAAATACGCCCAATCCACGCATTAGTGCCAATTCTGTTAAACTCGAAAACGGGAAAACTACAAAAGGCTATGAAATAAAGTAATATATAGGTTTGATCGATTCGAAACTCACCCTGGATCGCCGGTTTCAGTTCTATGCAGAGGTGAAGTTTTCCTTCGGGCTCCAAAGGTATCTGAAGATGACATTACAAATGGCATTTAGAAAAAACCAACTTCGAGACTAATTAATTCCTTTTAATGAAAGAGAAATTCAAATAAATTGCGCGTTCCTTCCGTACCCAGATATCGGAGATTCCTTTGACTCCAGAATTCATGATCTCTGACAAAGGAACCGACGAATTCGCCACGAACGGGTCGGGCGGCATTATAGCGTTGTGAAATACAGTTATTCCAAGAGTCTCTCCATTTTCTATCTCGCTTTCAAACTCCTCGTTCCATACAGGCGTCGACGTTTTCTGTTTCGAAGTCGTCTGTGCTATATGGACATCATCGACATTAACCGAGACATAAGGGTCCATCGATGTGAGTCCACCAAACGTTCTTCTTTTAGCCAGATCGGGGGGTTTCAAGTCCGTCGCTCCAATAACCTTTAGCTTCACAGAGCCCGTAAAACCCACCATGTTGTTGTACAAACAATATCCGTTCAAGGAACGGCACAGAAACAGTTTTACGGTCTACAAAAAGTTTCGCATTGCCATGTTCCTCCGTAAAACCGAATCATCCAATATTCCACTCGGCGTAGTAAATGATAACAATATTCTCTCTCACAGAGCTTACAGCGGAAGGAGCCAAGAATTTCCCAGCATTCCCAGTACTCTTTTTAAGGTCGGAAATTTACGAGAACCATCCGGAAAACATTCGGCTATTTTCGGTAACTTACAGAGTCTGGGTGCGGCAAATTTTATCTCTTCTGCCGCAATTCGATAGATTGTTGCGTAACTCAATTCCACTAAATTGGTCTAAATTATGTAACTAAAGCTTTAAAGCATCCTAGCCTGATATTTATCGGAAGATAGCCGTGCTGCAAAATCGAATAAAAAAAAAAAGGTAGACAAACTAGGAAACGCACTTTATACTAGTTACTCCCTAGCCTATACATGCTGTTGGACAGGGTATGGTTTTTGACCTCTCTGTCCTAAACAAAGTATATAATTTGGCGCGAGTCTGTCCCAAACAGGGTAATGAAAATGACGGTTTGTCCTAATCAGTCTTCGTATTTATTTTGGGAATTAATTTTTTTTGTCCTAAACAGGGTCAGGGTTTTAAACCCTTAGCGGCTCACCTGTACCAAAATATTGGTCGAATACCCCCCCGGGGGGGGGAACGCGACACATTTTCGCATCAGTCGCTCCAGGAGAAATTATCAGGAGATCAAAATACCCCAAAGGTGTATCAAATGATAATTTCAAAGGCAAATTTGTCTCGCCGTCCGTCGTCCTTGTCATTTCATTCATTTTGCATAAGCAAAAAATCTCACTCTCTTAAGAAAACGTGTTTTGACTGTTCTGAAAATTTTGTGAGGACCTGTTAATAAGTTATTTTTTTTGGCGGAAAATCATTCGACTCTCATTTTGGTGATCTAGATATGCTCAAAATAGCAGCAACAAGACGATAATAGGACGTATCGGAAACTGAGTTTAAATGCTCTGTATTGAATACTTTAAGCAGGAAATAGCTACAAGTAGCTATAGAGAAACAAACAAACTCTATCTAGCTAGGTTAGTAAATTATAAAAATTAAACATGTTAATTAAGGTCGACAAATATAATACGGAATATCATTTGTTTCCTTATGTATAAACTTTGAAAAGGGATGCAATGGTGCTCGGATCAGTGTCGAGTTTTTTTCCGCAAATTACATTTATAGGCCCCTCCTTGGTCGAACAAAGTATTAAATCCTGCTTTCATTCCAGCCTACCACGCAAATCGTAATTTTTAGGACGGGATTAGACTGGGTGACAAACCAAAAAAGAAGAAATTTAACGTTTCCGCTGAAGGCAACCTTAAAGAATCTGTATGACGAATTTCATCAAAATGATATCAGTAGGAACTGCCACCAAATTGAGCGGAACATAAAAATAACAGCTCAAAATATTAAGAGACGGTTTTAATAACACAGTAAATACTAAAGTAGGCACGGATGAACAATTTGGGAGGTTAAGTTCTGGTGCAGGTATTTTTTGGGGTTTTGTTAGAATCCCTGGTGGTTTCTTCGGGTTTTAGTTTTGCTCCCATTCGATCTTCCCCGACACTTGATTGAAATCCGGAGTACCCCCCCCCCCGGGCCCTTTAAGTCTCAAATTACCATTTGACGTTACAATATATACGCCCCGTCACATTTTAAACCTGCAAACACTCATGAGAATCATGAGATTAAAGCGCAAATATTTAAATCTTTTAACAAAGATTAAAATCGTGGGAATGAGAAATGGTAAAAGCTAGGGAAATTTGCTTAGATCAAAATCAGCAGCGTTGGTCATTAGTTACGTTCCAGTTGAAGAAAACGTTTTTAAAAAAGGAAATTGTAACTCTTGCTATTATAAAGCTATGGAAAACGAGAAGATCCCGAGGACGAGAATGCTAATCAGCTGGCTAATTAGGGCACTTCCGCTGACCACGAAAATAGTAGCCTCGATTACCAGCCGCTGTTCAAAAATGGAGCTCGCGCTCCTGCCACGCCCTAGCTGAGTGGTAGGAAGATCCTAGTGCTAGGGAATATCCTATCACCGTGTAGGGACAAACCGTCAGATAAAATGGCGACGGAATGAATGAATGAATGATAATTTTATTTATACACGGTTAAAAACATCAGTCTAACATAGAAAATTAAATTAATTAAAAATTCTCACAAACTGTTTTATATATTTGTTGTGTGGGAATACTGATCAGAAAACCATCTATGGGAACTCCTCTTAAAAAAACCTAAGGAATTTGATGTACGTATTTCCTCAGGAAGATTGTTCCATAGAGGAGCGCCACTGTAACTGAAACTACCCTTCAGGTAACCAGTTCTTGGTTTTGGGAGCATTAATTTTTTTCTTCGCGTTGCGAAAATAGTAATTCGGTGTTCCTGGGGCAAACAAATTACAGAGATAAGCTGGGGCGAGATTATTAATGAACTTGTACATTAAATTAGCCTTTTGTTTAGCCCTTCTAACCAACAAATTGTCCCAACCAAGCGAGTTAAGAAGAAATCTGGAACTAGTATCATAGCTTGATTTGGTGATAACTCTGATAGCACGATTTTGAAGTTTTTGAAGTTTCGGCACTAAGCTGTTGGGTCAGCCATCCCATACAGCGCTGTAATAATCGAAGGGTGGCTCGATAAGACCTTTGTATAAGTTTAATTGCAGGGTGCATTGAAACAAATGGCCTGACCGGCTTTAGAGCACCGATACCAGAAGATACTTTTTTAGAGATTTCATGAATGTGGGCCTTCCACGAGATATTTGCATCAATGATAAGCCCGAGGGATTTGCTTTGATTGCTTTGGTTTATTGGGACGCCGTCTGTATGAATGTTCATTGTGTAGTCATTTAAAGACTGTAGTTTCTCCCTCGAGCTAATAACCATAAACTCTGTTTTGGCGAAATTGAGACTAAACTTATTAGCTTTGAGCCAGCGATCAATACATTTCAGTTCACTATTGATTTGGGACTCACGATCAGGTATCCTGAATAGCTGCAGAAAAGGTAACATTGGTGTCGTCGGCATACATTCTAGGAGAGCCCACATTCAAACAACTTGGTAGATCATTTATATAGATTAAGAAAAGAAGAGGACCGATTATTGACCCTTGAGGTACGCCACAATTCAGCGGGCCTGCGCTAGATAGATGATTGTTTACATTACACCTTTGCAGACGGTTAGTTAGGTCACCATTTCAGGGCGTCTTGATCAACGCCATACTCGTGGTCAATAGTGTCAAAGGCCTTCTTCAAATCAATAAAGATTACACCATCGAGACCTCTATCAATATTGACACACCAGTTATCGTTTGTCTCCAACAAAGCAGTAAGAGCGCTGTGCAGCGAGCGAAAACCAGACTGGCCGCTGTTTAATAAACCATTTTCATTCAGATAAGTAGTTATAGCCTCATTGGTGGATTCCCTTTGGATTCCCCCGCAAAAAGTGGATTCCTCCATTAGTAATAAGTGCCTAGTCAGTGTCTTCCTGCATACTAATTCGGTACAGGTTTACTAATGAGCGAACACTACAATAGGCAAAATAGGCTTATAATAATAATATACTTGTAGTGCACGTGTACTATGTTTCATTAGAATTAAGCCTCGTTGGTGTCTAGTTAGTGTCTAGCAAGGTTTAGTCAATGACGTCACCTCATTTGTAAAACATATGTGTCTAGTAAGTGTCTAGTCACTGCCTTCCTACATACTAATTTCGTGTCTTCCTCCAGCGAATACTACAATAGGCACAATAGGTTTGCGAGACTTGCCAGTGAAGTAACTTGAGCTCGGTTTTCGGACCGTCTATTAAGAGGAGCAATCACCTAGCAACGTGATAAACGGCTTCCTATATCTTATTTAACGCTAAAACTCGGATATATCAACAAAACACACGCAAATATACACAAAGTAGAACAGAAAACTCTCTATTTCAATTTTGTCTAACAATTACAGAACCGTCTTCTCCTATCTATCTCGAGGACATGCGGTCATTTTCACGCATTTAATCATACAAGTTCACAAGCCCAAAGTTGAATACAAATTAGTTCATCTCTACAGCTAGACTCAAGGGAGCACCTTGACGTACTATTATAAAACAATTAATAACTTAACAAGAATCAATTAAAACACGCGACTTATCATTGCTAGCAATAGAACCACAAGAGAGATACCGTTTTAAAAACTTTATTAAAAACCAATAACAAAAAGAGTCAAATACATAGCGATTTGAAAAGCTTATTTAGCGATAAAACTCGGATATATAAACAAAACAAACACACATATACACAAATTGGGGCTGAAAACTCTCTATTTCAATTTTGTCTGACTATTACAGAACCGCGTTTTCTCCTATCTATCTCGAGGAAATGAAAAACTGTTGAAGTCTCAGCGTTTCACGCGCCGTTAGTCAGTTAATAATAGGGAGCTTAAGCAACTACGACGACGACCACAACGACGACTTCAAAAAAACAGTAGGTTTAATGATCAAAACAACAGCTCTGCACGTGCATCACGCTTTTTAGTACATTTCTTTGACGTCCACCGCACGACTACGACGTGAAACCTCCTAATTTGCCGTTTTATGGAGGACGTGAACATACGACGACGAATTTTCCTTCCTCTTTTTGAACCTGAATAAAATCCATAAGAATTCAACTCCATGAAAAGTCGCCTGCATTTGACATATTGAGCGGGTCCAAATAGATGCGATTATAAGTTTGAAAGAACGCAAATTCATTTTTTTAACAACGTTTTCACTGCCGTCGATGTCGTCCTTGCTTAAGGTCCCTAATTATGCGAGTTCACAAGCCCACCGTTGCATACAAATTAGCTCTGCAGTAAAAACCCCAAGGGAGCCTCTTGACGAATTATTGTAAAAACACACACACAAAAAAAAATTAATAACTTAACAATTAATAATTGCTAGCAATAGAACCAGACACGTTTTCTTAAGACACAAGAAATCAACTTAATGACGGCTTTTATTAAAATAATTGCAAAAAGATGTAGTTAAAGATTCTATTAAAATAGTCAAAGAAGGCAAGCCATTTTTTTTTCAACTGCGCACAATTTGTTTTACTTACTCCTCTCCCTTTTCAATTCCCCCCCTTCAATTTTTTTATATATCATTCCCGTCCTCCACAATTTTTTCTTATTTTCCCTCCTCAATGTTTTTTATTCGGCCTCCTCCACAATTTGTTCTTATTTTTCCCCCTGAGGCTTAATTTCATCCCTGTATAACTACTCAGATATTGATATAGCTAGTCATAAATAATTTTTCCAAAATTTGGGCTACGGTAGGGATAACAGGTATAGGCTGATAGTTATTTAGGTCAGACTTAGAACCATTCTTAAAATTGGTGACACCTTAGCCATTTTCCAATCAGAGGGGAAAATACCAGTCACTAACGAGTGATTAAAGATGCCCGTTAAAGAGGGCGCGAGAACATCGGCAGCAATCTTCAGAAGCCTGTTTGGAATTTTGTCAAGCCCAGTTGCCTTACGCACATCGATAGCCTTAAGTAAGACGGATCGTTAAGTGGGTAATCACGTCAAGATAAAAGGCTAACCCGGCATTTCGTTTGGCGTTACCACGAGCTGGTAATTGTGATAATTCTGCTGAAAGGCAGTTATTAACGCCACTAAAGAGAGCAGAAAACGAGCCTACCGAAAAGAAACAATCACAAGCAAACAATTTAATAATGGAACTTAACAATGGAAGACAGTGAGTTATCTCAAGGGTCTCGTCCGAGAGACAGACCAAAGCTCCGCTACAAAGATGCGTGCAAAAGAGACCTCAAAGCTCTTAACATAGACACTAAGTCTTGGGAGGCAGCAGCATTTGACCATTCATACTGGAAACAGACAGGGAAATGTGGGCTACTGAGTTTTGAAACTGAGATAAAAACGGAAAACAAAGAGACTGAAAACAAGAAAGGCAGGTAGCTAAATACTGATGCCAGTATTCATCCATGCACGCATTCCGGCAAAGACTGTCATTCCCGCATTGGCCTGTGTAGCCACACTCGGACGACATTGTTCCAGTCCACTTCTACTTTACACCAGAAACCCATAAGGGGTTGAAACGTGTAACTCGCGTTCAATGCTCGTAAATTTTCATTTTGACCATATTTGGAGACCCTCGTTGTCGGCCATTTTTTTGAGCGGGCGCGGGAACGTGGGGTAAATTACGTCACGTCGTTTACGAAGTTGGATTGGTCAGCTATCTTTTCTTCTCGTTCCAAATATGGTACTTGCGAAAACGAATATTCACGAGCATCGAACAAGGCAAACATATGAGAGTTACACGTTTCAACCCCTTATGAGTTTCTGTTACTTTACACTCAATAAAGTGCATGTTTTTCCATTAAGTAAAACATTTACGTCGGTCAGGCTCCTGCGTCGGTAGGACGACTGAATTGATCAGCGTTTGACTGACAAACCTGAGGCTAACGTTGGGTTCATTTTACCGGGTCGGACCTTGCTAAACAACGGCGACGGCAACAGGAACGTCTGAGGGAGGCTGGGTTTATCAGTGGAAAAGTTGTCTCAGGTAGAATGGTCAAATGCCTAGCAGCCTGAGCTACCATGGACGAGCCATCTTTCCATACACATTTCGTTACAAGACGTGGCAAACTGTTTACATTAGAAAGAAAAAGGCTAGCTCGGCTAGAAGGGCGACCCGCCTAGCCGGGGCACCCTTCTAGGCCGGTCTTGTGTGATGGTAGGGTCACCCTCCTTGCCGGACCAACTCCATCCTCGTCCCCAGAGCCCCTCGCTTCTGTTGGCCACGTGGTCTCGAATCGAGTTGGGGGGGGGGGGGGAGGACAAGAATGGCTCAACTCGGTCAAAGCGAGACAATTTAGGGACTTTAAGATCCTACGACGCGGACAGCAACGAGAACGTAAAAAATATAAGTAAAACAACAATTTTGCAGGTGCACCACGCTTGTTTGTACATTTCTTTGCCCGTTTTTGCACGACTAAGACGTGTTTGAAAATGCCTAATTTCGCGTTTTATGGAGTACGTAAAGAAGCAACGACGAAATTTATTTCTCTTTCTGAACTTGAATATGGTCCCTAGGAATTCAACTCCAGGAGGATTCGCCTGGATTTGAAAAATTAAGTGGGTAGGAATAATTGCGATAAAGACTGAAATAACGCAAATTCACTTTTTAAGCAACGTTCTCGTAGAGGTCACGTCGTTGGATCTTAAAGTTGGATCTTAAGGTCCCTACTCAGAGCATGCGCGAACGCTGTTGGCTCGGACAAATGGGTCAACTTTTTTTATATAAGCGCTCGCTTGAGTTAACTCGACTGGGAGGGTGATACCCAGTCCTTAAGTACAATGGGTCAGTTATTTTTAAACGAAGTCTAACTTAGAGCGCAGTTTAAGAAATCATTGGACCTCGAGATCTCTTTCTTAGTAGGTTATATAAAGAAAATAAGTGCTTTTCCAGTCTACGCTATGTGCTTTAATGAAATTGTTCACGATAAATCGTGTTTAGATAAAAGCGTTGGGCAGATTGAAAATGGCTTAGAACGCGGTTTTGTTAAACACTGCCTAAATTCAGTTTAAATAACCGACCCAATAGGTTTAGTAAGCAAAACAACAGCTCTGCGCGTGCGTCACGCTTACAGGAAGCTGATAAATGTACGCGGACGCGGTCGCCCTCTTCAGCTCCGACCTATAATTTTCCACTTTTAACTAACTGAGCGACTTGGAATAATGAAAAAAGTTTGAAAAGACTCGAAGTTTATTTTTCATCGACGTTTTCACTGACCTTAATACTTAAGGTACACGGAAAGGAAAAAGTCCAAATAAGGATTTTAGGTCACCATGGTAAACGAACATGGCCCTCCCGCACAGAAGACCGCACGCTTACAAACTGTGCAAAATAATCACCAACTCATCATCATCATCATCATCGTCATTATTGGGACCAATTGATACGAATGACGAATAAATTTTATCAGTAGCAATTAAAAACAAAGCCACTCGATTTGTTCAGGTGCAAATATATTTTTATTTTTGTTGTTTCTATATATTAAATTTCTCTTCAAATGACCTCTAGGCTCGGCTAAGGATCTCTAGAAAACTGTCTGGCGAATTATATATAAAAATTTACAAAAATATATATCTATCAAAACCTACCCACTCAAAATGCTAAGTATGTCGTGTAAATGACTACAGCGAAATAACGCTACACCTCAATCAAACAGCACGTGAAACTCTTAAACAAACAGCGTATCTTATGAATTAAGGCTGTGACCACACTATACCGATAGCTCTTGTGCCGGCACGAAAATCATATCAGACAGAGCTTCTGTTTACACATGAGAACAGTGATGTAGGCGCGGCTTCTGTAACGGTCAGCAAAGCTGCGCCTCGCCGATCCTGAACGATAGCTTTCTTGGCCACATGTTCATGCTTTTCCGAAATCTCGACGTGAAAAGCTTTCCGGCTTAGTGTGGACACAGCCTAAGTTCAGTACCGAATGAACAAGAACAAATCCCACAGAAACGGTTTGCAAAAAAGAAAACTTGCTACTCGTAAAATCTAAGGAACTTGATAAACTTTGAAGCCAGACGTTTCCGACGGACATAATGAGCAAGATTTGAAAAGGGGTACACTATTTTTCAGGCGTCAAAATAGGAATAAGAATAACTGAGGTTTTGATCTGGAGATCTTGACAGAATATATCAGAATTAAAAGTCAAGCGAATGTTACTTCTATTGTGCAAGTACAGAATTTGGAAGGAAAACTCTCAGTTTAAGCGTATTAAATAAGGCCGAAAACTTTGTACACGCGGATAAAACAAAAAAAAAGCCAACTTTAAAACAACAAATTGTGAGTAAATCAAAATTAAAATTTCATCGGACCAAAGCAAAAGAAGGAACCGAACCTGTTAAAATTGAGCTCGTTAGCCTAAGGTTGCCTTACAAAAGCAACAAAAATTTCCATGTGTTGTGCCAGAGTAACAAGTAAAAAAGACTAGTCTTTGAATGATTAATCAATAAATGACGAGGTACACGAACCTGAAGTGTTACATTCTGGAAAGAAAACACATTTGAACAGTTTTCCAAAGACTGACGAAAAAGAAACCATATTGATATCTTTAGGAAGCCACGCATGGTGGAATGTTGACGCTAGCAGTCCCTTGCGATAGTTCCACAGGCGAGCACGTAACTTGTGAGCGAGCAATCCCGAGGGAGTGTTGACAGTGTAAGTGGAATGAACCAGTCAGAAGCCAGCCAAAAATCCCTCAGGATTGTTGCGCAGGCCAGCATGTTACCTGTGAGCGAGCGGATAATCCCGAGGGATTGTTAGCAGTGTAAGTAGAATGAACCAGTCGGGATTGTCGCGTGGGCGAGCATGTTACTTGCGAGCGAACAAGCAATCCCTATGGAGTGTTAGTAGCGTAGACGGAATGAACCAATCAGAAGCCAGCAAAAAAAAAAAAAAACGAGAGGCAAAGCGGAAACATTTAAAGAAGACGTAGGGGTGAAAGTATTCATAACAAGTAAAAGTAAGTAAGTAAAATTTGTTATGCTAATAGAGAGCTGATGAACTTTTGGCTATTAATATGGTTTCTTTGGACAGCCCTTCGAAAGTACACATATGTTTAAACACTTGAGCAGATCATTAAGAGTCGGTAACCTTTTACTGCCAGAGAAAAAAAATCCTGTCATGGAATGTGGATTGTGAAAGAAGTGCTAAATCGTTTAAATGAAAGCTACTGAGCACTAACTGGCCCTTTTTCTGCAAGACACGTTAAAGCCAGAGAGAGACGTTAAAGTGGTCTTAAATAAATATGACAGACGCATTTAACATCTGATGACATTAAGGTCTCCTGTTAAGTGGGTCTGAACGACGCACTTACACGACGACTTTAATATGTTAGGAGTTAAATGCATCTAGTATAAAACGGGACACGGTAAATAGGCCATTTCCGAGTTCCCTCGGGCCTCTGTATCAAAACGAGGTTAGGTGCTCAACTTTTCTTGTGGAAATGAGTTTTATTTGCATGAGAATGAAAAATCATTTCCACATCAAAGGTTGAGCACCTAACATCGTTTTGATACAGAGGCCCGGGGGAACTCGGAAATGGCCTATTGGGACGCATTTATATCCAACTCGTCCAGAGAAGACTGGGAAGAGTCAGTTTCGTCTACTTTAGTGCGTCCCGTTTTCACACCAGTCGACTCTAACGTCTCAGACTTTAGACGACTTTAACATCTCTAGCATAAAAACGGTCATTTAAAATGGTACTCTGTTAATAATGCTCTACGATGACTAAATTCTAAGACGTAACCATTCAGATGAAAGCTCTTTCGTAATGCCTTCCGGTGGTTCTGTTCGTTCTCCGGTATTTACAAATTTTTGGATTTAAACTTAGCCATTTGAAGGAGTCAATGGGTTGGCAATTGACCATAGGCCCTTACACTATCTCCTTACGAAGGTTCTAACATAGTATTAATAATTCATACAAATTTGGCTATATATATTATATCCCTACCACTTTCGTCGTAAACCAGGTTTTATAAATAACAGCCTTATTCATCTCTCTGTAATCGGAAAATTTACAATCTGGGCTGGACATGCGAAATATAATCCTCTCCAAAATTGGGTACATGAAGACGATCTACGAAATTTTGTTTCTCAAAGTTGAACCATGATAAAACGCTATCACGATTTTTCGCCTGAATCAAAGTTATACAGTGTAATTGTGATTTTCTCAAAGCAATTTTCTTCCCCATTTCATACGGGAGAACTGAAGGTAAGTTTGTTTCGGTCTCGCTTCAGAGTCTATGAAAGGCAGCAGCGCTTAATTACTCGCCAAGTTTTGCTTTTGTGTTTTGTTTTCATGATCTTCGACAAACGAGTAAAAATAATTTATACACTGAAAGCTAAATTTACAACTTAGAAATGTTCCACTCTTTATCATCAGTAAGAAATAGGACCTTCGAGAGCAGCAAATATCAATTGACGCAGAAAGCATTTCGATTCCAGAGCAATTTGTTTGTGTTTTTCTCGCACAGACCCTCATGCCGTTAGTCCTACTTTGTCTCGCTAAGTAAGGCTGTCTCTAAGAATGGGACCTTTTTCATTTTCACCTTGAGGACCAGTCACACATTACACTGCGATCACATCCAGTTTCCACTCTTTATCCTCTCTAGGAATGCAGACTTCGATTCCAGCATGTACATCACCCTTCACGTGACGTCATGCGCACGACACGCGATCATTAGTGTACCAATGGCGAAGATCACATAATTTTAGCTTGTCTTCTTTCGCTGTCGTAAACGTCGTTGTCTAAAAATCAAAGATAGCACTTAAAAAAGGGAAATATATAGAGCAACCCAGTTAAGCCTAACCACTTAGTCGCCTAAAGACCTAACCAGGAACGTACGATTAAAAGATTTATGGTTGCTTAGGATGCGATAATGCTGATTAAACAGTTTTTTTTTTTTCACTTACTGTGTATTTTGTAGCAAAAAGTCTACCTTATGTACGGGTTTTGTGGTGTGTTTTCCAACGAGAAATAACTAACAACTACAGACTCACAACACAATTGGTGACTAAAGGGAAAAAAAAATTGAAACCCGTGCTCTGACAACATAACTTTATTTTCATCTCTGCCTCAGTTTTTTGCCATTACGACCTCCCAGTTATTATATAGTTTTCATTTCTCTTTTCCGATTGATATGTCCAGACAGGGGAAAGTTCATAGCATCTTTTCGACCGACTTTAAGGTTTGGATATCAAACAAACACTATAGACCGTTTTCACTCACGTGGTCAGCATCTATGCAAATTTAATGGCACAAAAGAAAGCGTTTGCATAAGAAAAGAGTTCCACTCCCACAGGACTGGTTTGGAACACCAACATGGCCGCCGTTTCATTGTTTTGGGACACCAATATGGCCGCCGTGACGTCATGTGAAAACACTCTATATGGTCTCCTTAGGGATCAGTTTAAGCTTGAGCCACACCCACATTGGTCTCCCTTAGGGGTTAAAGTTTAATTTTCTGACGAGCATCCATAAAGACATCTCTCCCCCCCCCCCCCCCGGGAATAGTGGTTAATGTTGCTTCTGAAATGATTAGCAATTCTTGCAGAAAATCAAATATAAAGTTCCGCAGACTTTCACGGTTATGAAGATCGCTTTTCCAGCCTCGCTCACGAAAGCGTATCCTATATAAATGAGCTTAAGTAGTAGCGGTTAAAAAGACTAACAGGTAGAAGATTTACCTTAAGTTAAATAATTTAAATTATATTTCCAGCTCCACTTCTTGCCAAAATCCTTGGTCGAAACATCGATTAGGAAGATACAGTTCATCTAAGTTCATCCGTCTCGTTGTTGAAGTTGGAGGCGTCGTCGTCGTCGTAGTCGTTTTTAGTGTTGTTAAGTCAGATAATTCCAAAGAAACTCTGCAAAACAATCATTTACAACAAGCTTTAATGATCGTGGACAGTTAACGCCAAAGCCAGATAAGTTATTTTGTTAGACTAAAAGAGTTTAAATTGGTTTGCAATGGGAACAGATATTGTCACATCTGCTTAAGCCCAGTTTAGTGGAATGATTTGGAGAAAAATTTCACCTATTATAAACCCGCTGTAAATTTCTATCTAAAATACACTCGTAAGCATAATTATTCTATCTCACTCAAATATAACCTCCCAGGCCCTACTTTTTCCAGTGTTTAAGAGCCACTTAAAAGTGCTTAGAACGTTTAGTTTCGTTGTTTTTTGTAACACAAGGACAGAAAGCAGTATTTGATTGCCTGTGATAGATACGCAGAAACTGGGCGCGAGTGACAAGACGCACGTGCTATTGCAGTCTACCGCTGACACTTAAGTACAACTCAAAGCTTAATACTCACTTAGTATTTTCTTTGAGCGTTTTTCCTTTAAGAATCTTTTCATCTGCAAGGTTCTCTTTGGTTTTATTTGTATTCTTTTCCTGCTGTCTTGAAGCGACGAAATTTCTTATAATTTCAGGATTTCCTGACCTTGCGCCCGCACAATGTTTTGAATCAGGATCCTCAATGTCTATTTGTTTTGGATTAGCAGCTTTCTCCGATTGTCCAGCGGCTCCCGCTGTGTCGTTGTCAGGACCTCGCCTGTGTTTTCTCCAGAATTTCCATGCCATGCAAGCGACGATACAAAGAAGAAGTATTATAAGAGAGACCACGATGGAGACAATCATGGTGGTTTCTTTTGTGATACCTGGGAAGGAAATGAAACCAATCGCTTAAAAATGAATAGTGAAGATCTAACATCATCATCATTATCATAGGTTAAGCAAAATTTTGTGACTCAGAGCACTTTAGGTCTCTTTCTTTGAACATGAACTTCGAATATTGAATTCGAATTTTAAATTCAAGACACGTGACGTGGAAATGCAAAGTGAACAATGAAGTAGAAGTGTGCACGTGACCATTCAAATGAAACCTCTTCGGCAGTACTTTCACATAGTAGTATTTGTTTATCAGCATTTTTAAAAATGAAATTCGGAAATTTAATTGAATTGTGTCTTTGGCTTATTTTTGGGAGTGGAAGAGATAAATGGACCAATCACAGCTCACGTTCACTACAAAAGTCTTACTTTTGTAGTCTTCTAGCCAATGCAAAACGAGAACAGCGGGGCAGGTCGCAGGTCGTCGTCTCGCTTTGGGGCCAGTGTAAATGGCAGATTTTGGTCTCACTTAGGGCGTTTAGGATGGAAAGTCACTGTATTTGCCCAATTAGAGATCGCTTAGCACTATGCATAAAGAAATTTACAAAAAATGCCCTGTCAATTTTATATGGGATTCCCTCCCCCCCGGCGGTGTCCCCTGTTGAATTTGTTGCACTGCAATATACAAAGTTTAACCCACCTGGTTTCCTCTCTTCTGAATTGTACGTGTCTCCTGTAAAACGGGTAAGATATTGCATTAATAAATAATTAGTTATTACATGACGTATCTTTGGACTATTTTAGGCATCTAAAGCCAGGCGCTGATCCACACCAGTTTCCACCATTTTACGGAAATCGGCCAGATTTTTCATGTTAAATATATTTTTAATAACAAAATAACTCTACAAGTTGAAATCTGGGCAATATTGTATCTGAATGACTCGAAAACCCAGGAAAGGGTACTTTAGGGAGTTAAAATCAAAAAAAAAATTCCTGGGCTAGCAGGCCTCAAGACCCTAGAAGTTTGCGTCTTTGGTCACTATTTATCTTAGACCCGCGCCTGAAAGCGTTAAGAAAAAGGCCCGGTGAAGGCCATTTCCAAGCTCTCATGAATTCCCATTTCCTAGCTGTTATATACTACCTACCCGTTGACTCATTTTTAGTTGTATGCTTTGTTGTTGCTGTTGCCGATGTGGTATTTACACTGCCGTTTGTAGTGCTTTCAATAGTACTAATTGGCTGACTGGTTGTACCATTGTTCGAAGAATGATTTGTAGGAACTGTTGGTATCACCACCTCACAAATACTTCCGGTAAACCCCTTCTCGCATATGCAATGGTAGCCGCGAATACCATTCACGCATGTACCACCATTGTGGCATGCATTGGGCCCACAGTCGGGATAGCACTGTTTCCCGCTATATCCTTCGGGACAGGAACAGTTGAAATCTCCTATTAGATCCTGCAAAACAAGTAAAATGCTGCAATCAGATTGAAAGGGGTATTTGGCATAAATACCACGAGTGATATTTCAAAATTGTTATACGTAATTTCACGAGCACAAATTATATAGTTCACTCCGCCAGCGAGTGAAAAGGAAGTTTTAAGGAAAGAAAGCACGTCCTTTTACAAGCGACTTGTCGACTTCCTTTTTACCCTTGTCGCGAGATTAGACCGTAATGAAGCCTCTCATACAGACGTTCTTCCAGGTGATCTGTGACGTCATTGCGGGGGCCTGGGGAAAGAAATTTTAATGCCGTATCCCATAAACCAACGCGCGCACCAATTCAATTCAATTCAATCTGTTCCCGTCAGCTTTGGTTTATGGGATACGGCATTAAAATTTCTTTCCCCAGGCCCCCGCAGTGACGTCACAGATCACCTGGTTAGGGATTTGGCACGCGATGGGCCAAAAGAACGTCTGCGTGGGACACTAACCATGATATAACAACACACAATTTCATCTTACCGTACAGTTTCCTCCGTTAAAGCACGGATCGCTGGCACATTCATTTATTTCTGAAAAATGCAAAACATGATAAAATAATAAGTCGCTATGTCCTCCTCAAAATTTCTCTCTTTCTCTCTCTCTAAAAAAAAATTATGGGACTTGGTCCCTTTAGGTAGATCCTGGGTCCAGCATCATTCCCAGGGGGAATAAAGTGGTTGAATCAGCAGTGTTGTCCACTTTATGGAGACAAAAATAGGAAGTTTCGCAAAGCACATTTACAAAAAGTTTATTTGCCCACAAACAGTGTATCGGGCCCTTCTAACTTCTATCAAATAATCGGATATTGTCTGGGGGAGGAATATCTCACTATACATCGATATGGATCGCAATAAGTCCACTCACCTACGGTGCAGTTTTTTCCAGTATAACCTTTTGTGCATGTACAAGCGTAGTGTCCTCCTCGAATGTTTGTGCAAGTTGCACCATTTTTACACGGCTTTTTTCGACCGCAGACTTCCAAATCTGAAAATAGCACGTTTAAGAAGGATGAGATGTTCCCTGGTCTAGTAATACTGAAAACTGGGAGAAATTCAGGTCAAAGAAACAAATGTATGGAGAAACTTACCAACATCACAGGACCTTCCACCCCATCCGAAGTTGCAGTTACATTCCCATGGCAACCTACATGTACCATGGACACAACTGGGGTGTTTAAGACATTGCGTGCAATTTGCTCCATTCCACCCACTTGCACAGCTATAAAGAGATGATGAAAGTTTCAATATTAGTATCAATAAGTATCTTTAGATTCGAGGACGAGAAAGACTGA
Organism: Porites divaricata; assembly: GCA_038088405.1. Taxonomy (NCBI): domain Eukaryota; kingdom Metazoa; phylum Cnidaria; class Anthozoa; order Scleractinia; family Poritidae; genus Porites; species Porites divaricata. The sequence continues at coordinate 10,356,919 of JBBMOI010000014.1, forward strand.
GTACGAGATTTCATTAAAAGTTTTTTTACGTATATTTAAAAACCTCAGTAGAATGACGACGGCTATCACACGTTTTCCGGCCAAAATGACGCTGGTTCACGCGGGTAGCCTACTAAGTATTGAGAAAATCTCGTACTGGTCTAGGAATCCAAATATCTCTAATAACGTTTTTAAGAAGGTAGCTGTTTTGAGGGGCTGGATTAGCTTAATCATACATGTATGTATGAATCTTATTTTCACGTTTGCTTATTTCAGAGGTCCAAATGGCTGCTCTTGTTTTAGACCATTGCAAAAAAGTACGTACGGCTGTACCTCACGAGAAATGTTACATAGCGACCTTAACGTTAAAAAAGGAGTTTTTTAAAATTGTTACTTGTTATTTCTGCTGTTATTGTTGGAAAGGGGGATGAAATAAAAATAAAAGAGCACGATAGAAAGGTCATTACACATACATCGGTTTGTTCGCTAATGCGCTTTGTGAAACATTCATATGCTGGCCTCCTATCCGGTACTTACTTCATTACCTCGATTCCCTTGATCTCAGTTTTGTCTCTTTTTTCATGTTCATAAATCTGTTTCTAGTTCATTTAGAATGTTTGTAAAAGCCGTCCATATGTTTTTAGACATCTGGGCCGGGTTGTTCGAAGCTGTGTTAAGACAACCCAAGGTTAGTGCGAAATTTGAACTCAGATATGAGAGGTTAAAAAACAAATCCAATTTTATTCTCTTTGCCTACAATTTGATGATTGGATACTCTACAAAGAATATAGAAAATTATCCGAGAGAGTGCTTTTAAAGAAAAGAAAAAGAAGCCCGGGTTAAAATTTAACCCTAGGTCAGCGCTAACCGGCGTTCGAACAACTGGGCCCAGTTGTGTGAAGGACTTGCACCCAATTAAGGGCATCACTAACATCGCGCAAGTAGCTAACTGGCTTACTTACTCGCAAGTGTTCGGCGTGACACAGCTGCCATAAATTGGGTCGCATCCTTCTCGGCAAACAACTAGGAGATTAAAGAAAGTACGTTAGCGCAGAGAAAATATCGTTTTTGCCAAAGCGAATACCACATTTAATTTTACAGAAACTGAAGGTCTTTATTCGTCAACACCCATTTCATATCATAATTATACAGACGAGTCACCACGGCTCTCCACGCGCGTCACCCTCGTTACGCGCAACACGCGCACGCACCAAGAGTCAAACGGCGAGGAAAAGCTAATCAAACCGTTGTTTTCTAAAGCGCGTGTTAAAGGGCCCTTGGGCAAAATAAAATAGAGACATAACTGTTGAGCTACCTGTCTTGGCACGTAACCATTGCCAGCTGCAGTTGCCAATTAAGCGCACAGTTGCGAAGCATACGCGCGCATCAAAACAAAACAATAAAGCTAACGTGCTCTAAACAAGAGGTCATTAATAAACGACCTTAAACAATACAACCCCCACACAAAATACGAAAAAAATTGTTTAATATTGTTGATTTTACGGTCTGTTAAGATTAAATGCTTGGGTTGGGCGACACGACACACTCGGTTGAACAACGTGAGAGCGCATACTAATCAAGGTTCACAGAGAAATGGAGTTTGCTCGTTAAAATCTGCTACAGATTTAAATGCTCTAAGCTGAGATGCTAATAAAAGGACTTTCAATAATTTAAATATGTGTTCCGTGGACTTGCTATGTGTCCCCTCTATTGCAAATGACGACGTTTATTGAATATCTATTACTAAGTTCAAAAAAGAAGCTTACAGATGGTATTGTCTGTGTAATAATCAAACTTACAGAAGAAAGAAGCAACAAAACACGGCTAATCCTTGAAAAACGTTAAACAAACGATAAATACAGGAGGCCGTAACGACGGAAAAACACGGCGAAAACTAAGTATTCATGTTAAGTAGAAGTTTCTTGAAAAAGATAAAAATTGATGGAACAGGAATGTTGAATGCTTTCAAGCATCGACTGAAGTCGCTGAAGCAAGACATAAAAAGCTTGTGTTACGTTATTACCTCTGTTTGTTAAGTTGATTGAGAAATCATGGAATTTTAACCAAACTTGAAAAAAAGTTGGCTATGAGTTTTGCCCTTTTAGCTTCATGGAATTTCCGCTTATAGAACTAGAAGAGGCTTAAAGAGTCAATCTTGTTATTGGAAATTGAGCAATAGAGCAAATGTCAGGGAAGGCTTCCACAAAAAATAGTACACCACAAAATTACTATTTGCTAGATATAAAAATACCGTTAGATCAGTGGTAATTGGCTAGTGCTGTTCCACAAATGAATGACTTTGAAGGAAAAAAACTGTTTTGAAAGAAAAGATAAGGACACAAGGCAAAGAAGCGATATTCCTAAGGAACTCAGCGCGCAAACTATTTTAACTAAACTTAAACGAGAGGATGCTTATATGAATTTTTTTGTTCACAAAGCTTTAAAATTCAAACTCATTAAGCTTCCTTACTTCTTACCCGACTTTTGCCTCCGCTCCAAATGAAACCCAGGAATCGACTGTTTTACAAAGTATAAGTTTGCGCGATCATTTTGTACATATTTGCTATCCCCTGATTTTGTTTTAAGGTAAATCCAAATGTTTACCCGAAGTTTATACTTACTTACATTAAACTGATCAGCCCGAAGCACGACCGTGTATATAAAACTTTGAAAATTCCAATTAATGTATAGGTCTAAACTGTTTTTTAATTCTGTTTTAGAACTTCCATTGCTGTAATTGCACTAATTATCTATGAAATTATCCCGGTCGGCTACTTGAATAATATGAACACCAATTCAAGATTCTGTTTCGCGTCATAATTTTACCAAGCAAAGTTAATCTGGAAGATGGTACTTACATTGTAAGGCTTATTTAGGTAGATACAGATTGTTTTCCTTGACAGTATGCTAGACACGGTAAAAAAGGAGTTCGTCCAGTTGGCAGACAAGATCCATTTTCGACTATCCTTCAACATGAAGATGAGTTTGAAATTTTGATAGTTTAGCCAACTATAGGAACTGGTATCAAAACTTAACGCCACGGATAAAAGTGCAACTTCTGAATATTGTGAGAAAGCTACTGAGCAGATCTTTGCTATGGTTCTGGTTATAACGTTGCCAAAAGAAAGTCGCCCTCTTTAAATTTAGTCTGGAATAAAGTTGTTAGTAGAGACATTTAGATTCGAGGACAACAACGACTACTAGTACGAGATTTTTATTTCGCGTATTGTCAAAAGACAGACACCCGGAATTCTTCATTGTACTTTTTTTCGCCAGTAAAGTAAGCACTGTTATCGTTATTGAAGGAGGTTTATAAGACCACTCCCGATTGCAAAATGCTAAAACTTCTAACATTTGTTAACTCATTTCCGCCATTACGACATTATCACTAAAACTTGTAGTAGAATGACGACTGCTACCACGTTTTCCCGCCAAAATGACGCTGCCTCACGGGCGCGCACTACTTACTATTGAGAAAATCTCGTACTCGTAGTAAGGCACTTTGATAGAAAGCGATAAAAGCCGCGTGCACTTACGTTAAATGTGATTTCAATGCAAGAGCATACCACATAATATGCTCTGAGTCTAACACAATAAAACACAGCTATTACCTTCGGTGCAAAATGAGCCTTTCCAGCCCGGTAAACAGACTCTGGTACCACTACTATCGCACGTATAGTGTCCATTGGAGTCATTACGAGGTAGACAGTACTTGGAACAGGAGTCGCCATAATAATTCTGTTCACACACTACTCGATACGAGAAGGTGATGTTCGCAACTGTGCCTACATGACTCACATTATGCCATTGTGTGCCTGGTAGTAGGTTACGCCTTTTAACAACGGCTTCCTCGATTAATATTGGACTGGATACACCTGAAAGAAAATGATATGCAGTGAGTTTTTGCGGCCATGAATTAACAGTCCATCCATCCTCGACCAGGTCAACCAATAGGCCAGCAGGCGTGTAGTGGGCGGCACGACGCGACGAGCGCGGGAAAACAAGGACGTCAAGCGCGGTAAACCCCTAAATAGTTGACTTAGCCAATCGGGGAGCTCGAAAGAAAAATGATATTTTTGAACAGTTGGCGAGGATGAAAGCTTGTAGCAGGTGGCATAACGCGACGAGCGCGGGAAAACATGAACGTCAAGAGCGGTAAATCCCAGAACAGTTGACTTGCCAGGGAAAAGTGGGAAACACCACAAATGAAACTTGAAATGCAATATAAGCACAGTTATTTGAAAATAATTTTGATATCAGACAAGACTCACTGGACTAGATTTCCTGCTTCGATAGAAACTAAAGGGTGAGCGAGGCCTCCTATTAACCCTGTTAGCCCCAATATGATATATCCACATACAAATTCTCCAGACTGAGCTTCATAGATTTCCTTGAGAATTAGCTGAGAGAATATCCCCATTGGTGATTATTTTATTAATTGTCATAACCCTTTTCTTTTGAGTGTTTAAGGTGATATTACACGGGACGATTCGCCACGACGATTTTTAGCGCAACACAGCATTACAACATTGTTGCGATATTGTTTCGAATGGTTGCAGCATTGTTCAAACATTGCTACCCTGTGTTGCGCTTAAAAATTGTCGTTGCGAATCGTCTCGTGTAACATCACGTTTAACGATTAAATTTTAAACGTGCAATGGTTTAGGTGGGGATTAAAGGTTTTAATGCTAAGATATCGCTGCACTCCCATCGGAATACTTTACTTCTAAAATATAGGGGATAGATGGAATTACTTCTCTTCCATTTCCCACTAATTTCTTCCAGCTGTCCGGGCAAAAACAGACCTTTCTTTTCCGCTATCGAAGTAAGTATTTGCAGACGACTTGAAGTTTCTACAGTGTGGTCTCAATCAAAAACATATTATCGCATTTGAATGATAAATAACTGACTTTACTGAAAGGCATTGACAAGGTGATTAAGAAATTAGACATGGATAAAGCTTAAGGTGGAAAAACACACGAAATGATAAAATACTTGACAGAAGTTAATTGGTTGACAGCTGCTTTATCCATTTTACTCACTCAGTTTAAACAGTTATCAGTCACAAACAGAAAGGTAGCTCCTTAAATTTAGCTCAAGCTGTGATTCATTCCACCCTTTGTTCATTTAAATAACTAACATGTGCTTCCAAGGTTAGAAGAGAACGCGAAAAAAAAAAAACAGCGTCAACGAAGAATGATCTCCTTTAGTGCATACAGCAGATGGTAAAAGAATGCAACTTAGCTTTCAATGCCGGAAAGTTTAACCAAAGTGTAGGATTTCTTAAAAATAGGCTGAAACAGTATTCAAGAGAGTTTGGATGATATACAAAGTTAATGATGACTCTGTATATTTTATATTTAGCAAATATAAGCTGTGACACGCCTTTTTTAAAAATGAAAGCAGCTTAAAAGTGGATCACTGCCAGCGCATTGCTCAAGGCTCGAAACAAACTTGAATTCCAGCTTGTTCTCCGCGCAAACAGCTCTGACATTTTGCTTGCCTGGGGCTACTTTTTACTCGTCTTTGTTAATGATTTGGGTTACAGGATGACTTGCGGGGACCTTTACTCAGCTTTAAAAGTTACTTGCCCAGCAAGAAAATCTCTGTACAAGTACCGGGACCCTTTTTTGAGCCCTGATTACTATTAACGGGAGAGGAAATAGAAACAGCAAATTGTTTTTTGGGAACGCTGAAGTCGACAGACTTCACAAAGCATACGTTTAGCAGAGAACTGTCTTTTACAAGAACGACAGCTCCGGACAGGCGAGTGCAGTAAGCACTGTTTACGTGGGAATTGCGGAAGAAACACCTTCACAAAGTATCAGTTTTACTCAGTGGCTTTTACTTTTTGTTGGCACGCCATTTAGGGAGGGCAATGGCGCCAAATAAGTAAAGAACTTTTATAAAACTTAATTATCCTTTCCTGTTCGCAAGCCGGCTAAGCCCTTCTCTAGAGGCTATCGAGTGAACCTTTCTTCCCCAGTTTATATTCTCCATAAACCTTTAAGCTTAGTAAGTTATAATAAGATGAGCACAGAATTGAAGGAGTTTTCAGCAAAGAAAACCCAAACTGATATTTTTGATATTCTGATCAGTGCAGAAAAGATGTTTTTTTATAAAACGTTTTATAGCCCACGTCAAAAACTGGAGCACGATATGGGCTGGTACTCCCTGGCAATATGGACAAAAGGAAAAAGGCTATCATTCCAAGAAAGTTGGCCTTTGCCGCCAACAATAGAGCGATGAAACGTGTTTCAGTTTAACAAGTTGATTGCGGACTATACCTCAGATTCAAAAAGGCATGTTTAAAAGTCAATTCTTCAGAGCATTTTTCCGGATTTCTATCGAGTTCGTTCCTTAGTGACTATGTCGACACAGCGGCTTTATCTTAATGCCTGTTTTTTCAGTCAGAGAGTTATACGAAGGTTATGAACTCGTGCGTTTCGTGTCTAAACAATAGAAATAAACGAGACATAAAATCGGCTATTTTCAGACTAATTGATTTTCCAAACGTAAGCCGAATAACTAGACGGAAGATATGACAAAGAGGCAAGTAAGGCGAAAATTAATCTCTACGGTCATAAGTAAACCAAACCAAACTAAATCAAAACTCGGTCGGCTGTAACTCGAAAGAGTAGTCGGCAGTTTCGAAAAGTGATTACATTCTATGATTTCATGTAAAAACACGGCGACACATGGGACTACAATTAGATTAATGCAGTAACCGCGCAGTACTGAAATCGAATAAGCAACCTTAACCTACTGATGTGTTGTGGCAATATGTTTCTGTACGTCTTTGAACTTAGTCGCCCCAAACACACAATATGTTGGCACTAACAAGGATCGTCTGGCATTCCACAGAACACAATGCCAAAATTATCTAGCAAAGAGCTTTTAAACTACGCTAAAATTAAAAATCGTCGATGGGATGAAAATCTTGTAACATCGGGTTTAGAGGATTAACCTTATCAGCGCGCCGATATGGCTGGTTTTAAAGACAACCGGACAATGCGTTGACAAGGTGATGGGGGCAAAAGGTTATCAGGACCGAACAACTCATTGACTCACTTCAACTGCTACAAACATAACTTCCCGGTACTAGCTGTTTGTACGTACCACATAAGCTGTTTAGCCAGGCTTCATTAGCACGCCATTTTCACGATCGGAGATATTGAACATGTAGGTTAAGTGACTTAAGAGATTTGAAAAGATAACTGGAGAAAAGAAGATCTATGCTAGAGTATTATGAGAAGGAAATGAGGCATTGATTTATGTTACCGTATCACTGAGTCGCTCTTTAGGCGCTTTAAGTGTCAGCTTCGCCTGACACTGATTGAAAGAAAACTCTCTAAAATTAAATTAAAATGAGAACTGACTGAAAAAGCTATGAGCAGCAAGCAGCAAGATGTACCGACCCGACCTTATGGGTCAGTGGTTTCAGAAGCTAAAAACAACAACAGCATTACATGATTTTTCGAGACTGAACGGGAACTAAAAGGACGCCCATAAAATCATGGGGCCAATTAACTGCAAAAGCTAACAACAAGGTGTTTTCATTTCCCGGATGCCTCTATAGACTAGACATAATTTAGGAAAGAAAGAACTTATTTAGCTTTGAGACACTGCAGACGATCTGGAGGATTCTCCAATGTTTGGAATCGCTGAGCGAGCGTTTATGAAGCCATCAAATCAATCCTGGGGGTGACTCGCTTGCGTGTAAAATCAACATTGACTTTACTGAAACAACACATATTAGCGAAGATTCTCTCCAGGATCAAATGGTTTTATAATTATTGTATACACACAAACGCCATAGCATGTCAATCTTAAGTGAAATTTTTGCATCGTTGCACTTAAGTTTTTGCTGAAGGAAATCATTGCACCGTTATTGCCTTGTAGCATGTCAAACGGATATCAAATTAATAAATATATGACCTTTTCCGCGACAGAATACCCTTACTCACTCCATGTTTACTGTCTACACACGAATAGCATTCATCGATACCATGCTGTTTTCAAAGTTGAATGAAAGTTGTCAGCGATTTAAATGATATCCTGTTCATAAAGTCTGGATGCAAGAGATAACCTTTCGCGTGCCGCAATGACCTATTTTGTGAGGCGAGAGTAAATTTTAATCCCAATAATGAAAGGGTTATCGTATCTGAAAACACCCACATTCATTACCTTCCATGCTGCAACATTCCAGAGCAGTTAATGTTTAAGGTTCAAAACTTCACGCACAAAGCCCTCTAACAGGCCAAAAACGCACTGAAATTGAATAGGCACTAGACAAAAACCGAAGACATCCGCTTACCTTGATGTTTAGCTGTGACCACGAGCTCGAATGACCCCTGTAAAGCAAAGGCACAAACATATGAGTTATGCTCTGAATGTTTTTACATACTCGATACTTTCACACTACAAATTCGCGCGAGAGAGCAATTAACACTTGATACTGATTGGCACACGCAACGAATGTTAGGAAATTATATGAGAATACAGTGTAGTGTTCGATAAGCAGCTTAGAACGCTTTAACAAATTGCAATGATATTTATGCCAAAGTAGAGTGGCGCGTGCAAAGGTCACTACCAACAACAAAGAGCCAACACCGTGACATAACTTTCAGATAATCTCCCCACGTTTTGAGTAAACTAAGCTAGAATTTGGAAGAACACTCACTAACGCAAGAAAAACGAAAAACACCTAAAACAACAACAACGAGAAAGACATCAATTCATTCTCCAGTTGTGAGCGGAACCACATTCATATTTGCCGGTTTCTTTGACGTTGTGAACTCTTGATGCCAGCCCAAACTCCACACATAATCAATAGTTTCGATGAAGCGATTTCTTCCAAAAGTAACAACTTCTGTCAGACTTTTTAAGGTAATAGTCTACTTCCATCTTGCTGTCCTTAGTCAAAGATACTTTTAATTGCTTTCAGTGTACTCATACAGAAATTTTGACAAGTCCAGGCGGCTGTCAGTGAAATAGTGTTTCATTTTTGACACAAACACTTCAGCTGGACTTTTAAGCCGTCTTAAATCCTGGTGACCATTTAGGATAAACACTGACCGAGAAAAACGAAACTTATTCTATACTACAGACGACAACAACAACAGACAAGTAAATTAAAGTAAAACCACCTTAGACAACACTGTAAGAACATACCGCTTCATGATTTCTTTTTAAATACTTCGGCTGAATGTAGGATTTTGTCCATTAAGACAATCTTCTGTGATCATGTGCAAATCAAACATGGTCGACCGACGTATTTTGCATAAAATCGGGCTTTAATATCAGACGTTCTCGCATCGGAAATTTTCAAATCCATTTTATCTTACATCACATAACAACGGAAAATACGAAAATAGCCCAGTATATTGTTTAAGTGACAGCACTTCATTCGGCCGTGAGAAATTTCAAATTACTATTTCCCATGCATTGTCCGTCCGCAAATTAGTCCGATGTTAAAAAGGGGTCAACAAAATCAACGTTGACGATGACTATTTTGTGGAGACTTGAAAACAAACAGGACTCGAACGCCTTCTCCAATTATAAACTTTCAAACGAGAGGGGAAAATAGCATTCTGCGAGAAGGGCAGTCTTGGCTAAGTATAGAGAAGTAACAATGGGCAGTTAAAACAGTCTGTTACATTGACACGAACCTGAAAATCTAGACCCCAGACTAAGAAGATGTTTATACCGCCCTTGTGGTCCGCGTTCCTCGTATTACAGTAAAATAAGTTGCGTTTCCTCGCTCGACATTAAGACGACAACCCATTTCCTTCCGTTCAAAATAAATCGAGTGTTATAGATAGGAATGATTTTACACTATTGTTGCACTGAAACAAGGCCGGTGGTCCCGGCTTCTGCAATATCTTCATCACCATCGCGCGTTCCAAGTCTAAAATTTTGTTAAACAGATTAAAATAGAGATGAAGGGAACGATTGTTCGACATTAGGATTTTTCCTCACGGAAGCTGCACTAATAAAAAGAAACCCAAACACATAACACTGTTGTGTTTTATCTTCGACTAAACCTCTTAACGGGTAGGAAGGAAAGTTCCGGGAAAAGTTTAAAAAGCAACCAAGAGCTACAGCACATTACGTCACTCCATTTGCTTTTCAATTTCCAAAAGGAACCTAAAAAAATTGTCTATTTAGACAATACGCACACTATTCACAAAATAAGACGAAATAATTACAATTTCTTGGAGACCTATCGAAACTGAAATTTCCCATGAAAAATAAGGCTCTTTTTCATGCGGAAATTCTAGTAACAAACACAATAATAAGCTCCATTAAATATCCTCAAAATAGAAAATATAGAACGTATCAACATCCGTCTTAAACAAGAAAAAAGTGCGATCTGAAAATCAACTGTCTTATTTTTTATTTTTATTCTTTTCGTTTTTACTTCTACGGTATGCAGTAAATCGGTTATATTACTGAGTCATTTCTTGTGAAGCATTCACATTTGTAGAAAACCCCGTTGTATCAATTAATTGTGAAGGACCGTGTTGCATGGTACACTTTTCGTTTTCCAATATTCGAACTTGCTTCCTCGACTTTAACTTTTCACTATCGTCAGAATTCGAAAGTTAACTTTATTCGCAGTCTTAAGGGATGAAATTGTATTTCACAACTTAAGGTTTTAAAATGAAATGTTGAAAAGACTAATGAAGCATCGTGAACTCGAAAGTCTGTTAAAACCGTCTAATTAAAAATACATTTTAAACAGACATTGGTACCCGCAGTCAGGGGTTCCTTGGTCAAAATATTTTTGACAAAGATTCAAAGACCTCAAAACTTGGAACTCCGCAAATAAAAGTACAATCTCGGAGAAAAGTACTTGTGAAGGGTTGTCCAACTTATTCAAAAAGAAGATGGGTTTTCCGTTTCGCCAGTACCACCCACCCAGCCAATTCAGTGTTGGGATACAACAGAACAATTAGGCGCACCGGGGGTTCGGGGAAAAAATCAAAAAAAGGCGTAAAAAGTAGTAGCCTTCTCCAAACTTTTGACGATGATTGTCATTGATAAGTACGTTCTAATGGGATGGTTCCATTGGAAGAGAGGTTAAAAAGAGACTGGTTTATTCTTACCGGCCACGATTGGATGGATTGCCATGGTATCTGCAATAAGCTACTGGATGGGATAACGAACGAGCTGTTACCCAGGATGCCCGAGGACTTCATTCCCAAGAAGCAGCCTTGTATGTTATTCAAAAAACCGACGCAGGCTGTAAAGAACGTTCTGCAGGGTGAAGAGCATCTGCCCTGGACCTCCTGCCCGCTACAGCATCTGTTTTGATGGTCGGTCTGCCTGGGATTTGCATAGCTGAGGAAATGTACTTCGATCATTCCCGTTCCCTGACACTTGAAAAGCAAACACAAAAACAAAACCAAGAAAACGCAGATATAAGATGAAGTCAAATGAATGGCACAGCGATCATTTCATACCCAGCTCCAGCCCTCCGCCTTCGCCCTAGCGCTCCACTAGAATTACAAGCTACGATTAGCTTTAAATCGACCACATAGCATAAGATCTACTTGTTGAAGACGTAGATCACCCCACTCAAAGGATAATTCTTAACAGAACTCGCTTATCCACTACAGACAGGTGTAGCTAGTTTATCGGCTGAATATCGTTATCCACCACTTCAACAACCGATAACCGGTAGTTTGGACTGTTGGCCAACGCTTTTCATGTTACTATGAATGTAGTTTTCTCATTATTTAAAGTTTGACGTATAGAATATGAAAAAGTAAACAGTAAAGGATGCTTCGTTCTTTAAGCGTCTTGTATCAATGGCTGGTACAATAAAATTCCGAAAATAAGCCCATCCAAATATAATCCCCCCAAACCGGTAACCCAAAAAACCCTCCGTTAAATCGCCCCTCCAAATATAAGCCCCCGGGGACTTGTACTTGGAAAATTACCCTCAAATACAAGGTAAAACAAAGCAAAAACGATAAATTTACTTCTAACTGTAAGGCTAGCCCAATCGATTTTGAAACGCAAATTTCCCTCCGTAGATAAGCCCCTCCGAATATAAGTCCCTCCAAAAATAAGGCCCTCAAAAAGGGCTTTTGAAAAATATAAGCCCCGGGGCTTATTTTCGGAATTTTACGGTATCTAACTAGGCCTTGAGAACGTTAACGAGCACACCTTGATCTTGAGCGATAGCTGTGGTTTTCTCTCTAATGTATTTTATATTTATAAAATTATGATTTGTCAATGTAGAAGATATTTGTTGATTTTAATTGGGAGAGACAGGTTTTACAGCATAGTTCAGACGAAGATAGCCTCATACATCCGAAAACTGATCGAACTGATTTGAACTTGTGATACTCAAGGATCACCATCTCCAGAAGATATGAACCAGTACTGAACTTAACAAATATCTTTAGAATCGAACCACCCGATCTTAGCTAGCACCGGATGACTGTAAGTATTTTCAGAATCCACATTTGCATTCACCAAATCATAATATCAAAACACGAATTCATAAAGACAAAAGGGGAAATAAAGACATAATTACAGCAATTATGTAAAAAACCAGCAACTTAGATTCGGAGCGTTCTTCGAGAAGAAACGTTTCTCTGCTCCGAGTTCATTTGAGATGCTATCACGCCATAATAAAAGCGATGATTGAAATACGCGGTCGCCCTATTCAAAAACAAAAACAGCAAGAAAAAGAAAACAAAAACAGAAAGCTTTTAAACTAAAAGGAATTTACCGAGAAAGTAAAGTGACGCGATAACCGTTCTTGCGTGCTATGTCAATCGGTTATCCACGATATTAAATGCACTTAATTGAAAGTAGCAATTCAATTCTTTTCAGTTTCGAACTCTTGCAAGCAAAAATTGGAGGGTCCCATGAGTACCTGCCTTACTGCTGAGCTCACATTTGATTTAATGCGAATAAAACCTGCATTTCAATAACAGGAAATCCCGAAGACGAGAGGTTCACCAAAGAGAGAAAAGTTCGCGTGGAACGCGCGCGCGCGTCTCCAACTGCGTGTTGTATTCCATTTGGAAGTACTATTAAAGAATTTCCCTGCGTGAGGTGTGCTGGAGTTTTTTGAATAGTTTTTTAACATACCATTTGAGGAAAAAAGATAGAAGGCAGGCAATCATATATAGATAAAAATCTTACTGGCGATAAAATGCTAATGGTGCGCGAAATGGCCCAATACAGCTCGAAAGGTAAATTATTGCTTATTATTGCCATGATATCTCTGGGAATTTGATCAATCGATCCTTAATATTTTCCTCTTCATTGATGGAAACCGAGCCATACCGCGCAATTACCAACCTACCCTATTATTGTAGAGTCAGCGGAACGAAGAGCAGGGGAGAAATAAATTTAAAGAGCGCGCGAAACAAAATATAGAAATTTACTTACCAGAGGTAACAATGAGGCCAAAAGGAAAAGCACAAGGATCCCAAGATTTACGCGCTGATTTCCGTTCACAAATGCGGCCAGTGACTGCCGAGGGAATTCTCTCAAATGCATGAGTTTCGTGCCCACCTCATTTAAAGTATAATCTTTACTGAGTGCGATAAAAAAACACTCGAGTGTTGTGTGCGATCGACTTGCAGCAGTTTCTCAACGTTCAGCCTGAAAGAGCATGAAGACAGATAAACGTGATTAAATTGTGGTTACGTAAATATCAGCTTCCCTATACGATCCAGTTGTCAATTCTCATCGTGCAACTGGAAAGCGGAAGGCAATAGCGTCCGCAGATCGTTGAGCTACAGATCGCAAGTCGGCTCTGTAGGATTTGTAACGCAAACCGGCGTTTACGCTGCCAGCTGTTGGATGTTTCACGGCTCGTTGATTTGGATGGTACACAAAATGTTTTATTTCCTACGGTCTTCAAAATATCATATAGACTGCACGAATATCATATTAGTGAATTCTTTCGGAACTCTTTTAAACGTCTTTAAATGCACTTGAGGGTCACTGGGCGCTGCGATTTTATTTAGCAGCCCAAAATCGGCGCGCGCTTTTTGGATAGAACTGCCGCAGGTAGGAGGTTATGAGTACAGGACGTGTAAGGGCTTGTCGGGGCAGCCGTGCATGCCATAGAAGAGATAGCAAGGTAAGCATCCTCGCAAAAGGGCACGTTTGTATCCTTGTGAAAACGAAATCTTCAGAATCTCACTGCTTGATCGATTCCCCACATTCTTGTGTCGACAATTGGTTATATTATCGCGGGATGGCGGTTAAATTATTGCTAATTTTTCCTTATTCCTGGCAATACAGGAAACAAACATTCAAAAACAGCTTGCTTCTATTTCAAGTAAGATTATAACATTTTCTTTAAAGCCTTTGACACGGAAATTCCTAGAACCGAACGCGCTGAAAATCAATCCAATTAAACTGGTCGTCTCCTATGTATGACTGTGTTTCCTTTGCGGCGAAAGCCTAAACAAATGCCCAACAAAACAAGTCACCGATATAAAAAAGTCACTTCTAAAGTGTTGGCTAAATGTCAAAACTTGAAAGATTTAAAGAAACACTCTTAGTATATAGCACTCACCAAAAATCGTACGGTGACGAATTAAAAGATTTCTGTGCTAACAGAAGTATATTCTTCCTGCCTACAAAGCTAAAAGAGCAGTCTGATAGTTCCATGTGTTCCTCATTCATTCATTCTTGATCAAACTTCATCAAGTGGATTGTGGCCTACGGTGTTGCAACAGGATCTGCTCTATTATTATTATTGATTCATGTGACATTTCGAGGGCGGGGGAGTCCCCAGGAATTTTTTCACGGACGATTTTTGCCCCCTTTACGCTTACTGCTACTCTGACGTACACAGTTCCGATGAGGCACCAAAGCAAGAGAATTTCACACGACCGGTTGTTGACTTCTATTGTTGTAAACAAAACAAGTGACATTGCGAGACCCCGTAAGGAACAAGCTAATACAAAAGGTAATTTATTATTGTGCTAAGTAATTGTGAATTTTCGCTTTCTAAACATTGTCGCGCGTTATTAAAAGAAGTGATGTCATGTGAAAATCACGCTCATTCTTTTCACCACGCTTTGGTGAACATCGCGAGTTTGTAAATTCTTTAAATAAAAACGCTGAATCAACAACGTCTTTCACTTCGCTACGTTGTGCGCTAAGTCATGCGGTAAATACTAGATGTAAGGTGAATTACGATCCTCTTAGGCTAATCTTTAAATCAGTGTCACAGACTGTATTAATGGACTGCTGATTGAGCTTAAATGCACAACCACAAAGCGAATAGTGGTAATAGTATAAATGAACTGTGTACGACTCACTGGCTGATCGTTGCACTTTATATGTGCAGTTGTTTTGTGTCGTTGTTAGGTTAATATCAATTAACAAAAGCTTCCGAAAAGCAGTCAGCCATAAAGCTGTCCAGTCTAATAGAGTGCAGGCCCGCAATAAGGCTATTCTTGGAAAGTTACCTACACAACGTAGATAAGACCTACAGGCCAGGCGTCTGAGACCTTACCATTTTTTCCATGTTGCTTCACCTTTCCATTACTTTTATGACACGTAAAAGTGTCTCGTTAGGTTATCGGCTCCATTACAGGGCCTGTTCGCACACTTTTTTACTTTGAGACCACACGCGCGGACAACAATGATAAGAAAGACACTGCACACAAGAACCAACCAAGGCAGAATATTTCGATGTGTTGCGCATTGCTAAAAATGTCATTTGTGCAGCGTCCGAATGGATTTTCATAACTACTAAAACCGCGATAAGCAGATGTGATCAATTGGGCACTTTGTTATTAAAACAATAGCTGACCTTTGTCTTGGTTTTCCCCTGTATCCTGCTCCCGATGACCGCAAAAACCAAACTTCAAATCAAAAGATACGCTTCCAAAGCAAATATTTTCGCAGTTTAAGTAATCAAGCGGTGAGCATATCATGCAATAATGAAAACCCTCCTAATTAAAACAAACAAAACACCGTGTCGTTGACGATTGTAGCCGCGACGGGTTTTGATTTGTCTGCTCCGAGTAAGATTTTTTTAAAACAGTTATGATTGAGAGACCACCCTGGACGATATGGTGTTTTGTCCACGTGCCGCTAAATTGGCCCTTCTTGACAATCCTTGGGTGTTACAGACACGCCTTGCGTTCCACAATTTCCGCGGAGAACTTACACGTAATGGGTCATGCTGCGATCGCTGTGCATTGTGGGTGTTGGTTCTACAAGACGGCGGCCATTAAGATTTTCGCGCCTCTACAGCAAAGTGAAGTGGGTCTGTAGTGCACTGTTGTAGAATGTCACTTAAGTATATTGTTTGTTATACTATTTTCCTGTCGAAGATCTGAGGGCCAAATCTAAAGTTCAAACAAATTCACGCACATGATTTTAAAGTATGTTTTACTTTAGCAGTTTTCACTACGCTATAAATGGCTCGATTTACATCTTTACCGCTTTTAACGGTTCAGTACTGACATTTAAAGAAGAAATAATCTTCGGTTTACGATAACAGAGGTAAACTAAAGATCATGCTTGTCATCATCATCATCATCATTTATTAGCCTTGATATTAAAATGAATTCTACCAGGAGCCACGGGCTCCTGATTCTACAGAATACAGCGAGTTGTTAGGTGGGGAGACCTCAAGAAACCACCAGACTTATAGGCTTATAAAAACTCAGACTAAAGTTATGATTGCTGTTGTATCAGTTGTTACTTATCTGCCATTTTTACCTTTATCGCCGCAAAACAATCTTACTGCTGCTTTAGTCCTTCATGAAACGAGTCAGTGTATTGTGACCAAGGCTATGTGTTTTTGTCTTCCAAGTTTAGAGCACTTTCGGCACCAAATTTAATTTATATTTACGAACTGGCGGCCTTGAGCCTTTATAAGGGAACCTCGATGCAACGTACCTCTGTATAATGAATTCTTCAGTAAAACGAACGATTCTATTTACCCCAGTTATATGGAAAAGAACCTCGTTTAATAAAGCGAATAAATTTGGGCATTCCCTTGGCCCTTCGTTATGTCGAAGTTCCACTGGCTAGGTGACAAATTTTAACATGACAAAATTATTACGGAAAGAATTCTGTTATTCACTACTTTTAACAAGGCGCCTGAAGTCTGTTGACTATTTCGAGCTGAGCAAGTCCAATATTTTACAGACGGACGATATAAGCTTGCATTAAGAACAGTCACGTCTAGTAAGCAAGTGGTATTGTGCATACAGTACAGAAAAGTAGAGTACAAAATGACAAACAGGGGCCGGGAAGACTTGTATCTAACACCATTCTTCCAGCCTATTTGAAGAGTTAATTCTCCGACCCCCTAGACGTGTGCCACAAATGGACTCAATGTTTACAGAGAACCGAGAAAGCTTTCTTAGAAAACACAAATCAATGTAATAATCTTGAATCTACTCGAAGTATTCAATAATGGGTGCAGTTCGTGGTGACGCGCGCTTCAAGCAGTGTATTTATATCTAGAGATAAAGTGTTTTGATAGCTTCTAATGGAATCTGGTAGACGCCCCCGGCTCCTTGTGAAATGGCTCACTGAAAAAACCTCTTGGAGAGCCTGTCTTCATGTAATATGTAGAGGCTTCAGGCTGCCATTAGTCAAAGAAACACCACAAAGATGTTTCATGAACTGTTAACAAACAAAGAGTCGATTAACTTAGAAATGACAAGCCCTTACCTTATTAGATTCATGCAGTTGTGTTGTAGCACATGTTTACGACTTTGCAGTCGCGTGTGAGGCTTCACTCGTGGAAGTTAAAACAACATAATTACCACTGGACTGTCAACTCTACAATACGCCTGTCACCTTAGACCGGAATAACAGTCCTCCACAAACGTCTAAACAGAAATCTGACCGAGAAACTTGCTTTATCTTGTTTCAATTGAAAATAAAGTTAATCTGGCCTTGCAAGGAACTGCACTGGCTTAGTAGTAGGTTACTGAAATTAGCAGTGGTCTGTCCGCTTTTTACAACGTCTTTCAAAGAACAGTAGTTTGAACCAGCAAGCATGAAGGACTCTGGGCAAGTATAGTCTCGGCTTGTCACAATACATCTCTTTTTCAACTGGCTTCTTTTTGCATCCAATTATGGTCTATACTTCAAGATAATAATACGCGGTTTCTTGATCGTTATCTCGACAAATATCGGGAAAAAATGTTTGGTTTCGAATTAATGGTCATTAATTTTGACGATAAACAGACTTTCCGGCTTCATTAAATGCCCGCAGATGACGCATATCCAATCCAGGGCCTGTTTCTAACGCAACCACGGTGGTCTTAACTATTATTTATGTGGGAAAGGTTTTTTTCCGAAAAAAAAAATGCCATTTAAGTTTTTGGTTGTATACGTGGTTTCATTTAACAGTAACTATTTTTTTACTATAACAAGAACATTCGATAAGATATGCTGGTGATCTGAGTGACCTTATTCCTCACAAGATTGTTTTTAAAATTCACAAGTGCAGATTATGAGTATTTCTCACGTGATGTAACACAAAAGTTCGTTGACAAATAGCAAATCGTTACCAGTGATACATAGAACAAAATGAAGTTATGTTATCAAAAACAAACTACAGGAAATAACTCTTTATTAATCCTGAAACAGATTTGCACATCCTTTTTTAGATCGGAAACAATATTTACCTGAGGGACTCCAGTTAGCATTGTACGTTAATTAACAACAACGTTTTCCGCTGACTGTCAAATATAAGAAAGGGGAAATTCAGCATCTTCTTCTGCAAGGCTTATTTAAGCAAACACCGAGGTAAACTTATAAACCCTCTCCTTTTAGAACAAACTGAATGGGATTTCTATAGCTAAGACTACACGAAACGCGCAAGATATGAATTTTTTTCAACATATGTTTCACATTTTTTCCAGTCGGTTCTGCCGTTTGTCAACTGAAAAAACTATCCATATGATGATACCGTAATTTGTGAATAGAAGCTGCCAGGTCAGAGTTTACAAGTTGAAAATGACTTTCTCGTCTTTCTCTTCAGCCAGGTGGAACGGAGTTTTTTCCCCTATCATGTTCTACACTTTGCATGATTTTCAACGAGTTTTTGTATACTTGTCAGGGCGGACGGACCACACGTTCTGTATGGAGCAAAAGCAACCGCCATCATGCACAGCTAGCATTTATAAAAAATAGATTAAAAACTTGTTTCAGTGTAACGCCAAAAGCTTCTAAGCGTGATTTTTCTGCAAACCTCTTCACAAGACCTTTTTGGTGCATAGTCTAATGACTTTTGGCAGAACTGGCCTTTGCGCTGTTTGTTTTTATTTCAATGCAATGGAATTTGTATCATCGTAAGTGCGTGAACATGCATTTCCGCAAGAAGAAATCCTCATTCAAAGGGGATCAACGACTTAAGTCTTAGCTGAACAAATCCTTCCATGTGATAAACTTTAACGTTGCAATTGGTCGTATTAAAATGATCATATCAAGATTAAGTCATTTTTACGATGAAACATTAAACTCTAACATAAAAGCCTCATTAATCCAACCGTAACTAAACGAATAACACAAAAGACGATTAACTTACTGATCTCCTTTTTTCAATTTTCGGCTCTAAATCCAACTAGAGTCTACCACAGCTCAGCAAATGTTTGCAGATGTATGCAGATATATATCTGAACTCTGAAACTGACACCGACCAAAGAAACCGACTAAATCTTGTTTGTTGACCGCTGACTGTCTGTCCAGCATTTCACACATATTCCCGCCACACGCTGTGCACGCGGTCGCGAATTTTCCCGCCAACAATTGGCACCTCGCTCCAGTTTGTTCAGTACTTCAGTTTGTCTTTGCGAAGCGGTTTTTTTTTTTTGTTACAAACGGTTTGAAGCACTTTCAACCTGTTCACGAAGTAATTAATTACTGGTGAAGCCACTTGTGGAGGACCGAAGACACTTATTTGATAGAGGTAATTTCATTAATTTTATCGCCCTTCGGCGGAAGCCGCAGTGACGAATTGCCTTCAAAAGTGTTTCAGGAATTAGACTTCCTTCCTTCCTAAGTTTCGTAGCTGTAGTGCTAATAAACCGTCAGCATTCGGTGGAAATGAATACTTCAGTAATGTCCTTATTCTTTAATATGAAGGACACGATGATAGAGGACCGAGAATCAAGAAATTATGTAACTCATCATGGGCTTAAAAGCATGAGGTTTAATAATTGACAACGATCCATCTGAATGATTCCGCCTCATAGTCTGCCCTACTTACGGAGCTGATAATAATTTTATTGAGGTCTTCAGTTTTCCCATTTCCGTGAAGGAGAAACACCCAAGGATAACGTTTGCAGATACTCTTGCAACGAGTATTGGATAGTATCATCTATTCCAATGTTGCAGGAAAACGCTGGGAAACAAGCAAGGTGTTTAACAAACACTTACAGTGGATATAAAGGCAAGTAATTTCTCAGTTGTATACTGTTACAAAATTAATCTATCTTTGTCGAGGTGGTATGTACTGATACACTGGTAACCAAAACACCCTTCCGGGTTAATGAAAACAAATAAATTCTTATGTTAAGTAAACACAGTTGTGTAAATTTAAAATGGTACAGTGGTGTGAATTAAACTTGTTAAACTGTTGATAAGTTGCCCACTTATCTGAGAAAAAACTGGATTTCAAACTGAAAAGTGCTCATAATGACGAGATGCAAAATATCAGATAATCCCGTATAAGGTGCTAGATGTCAATTTAGACGGCGCATGGTTCAAGAATGACTGAGTTCACATAACAACAGTGCCAGACAAAGGAAAGTATTTCGATAAGGTTTTTTCTTTCTGTTTCTACAGAGAAAATCGATAGTTGGAAAGAATGAGTGTTGTTCGGCAGCCCACTCCAGTTTCGCGGGTACAATATTTCGTTATTTTTAATGAAGTAACAACACTTATGGAAGAGTATATACAACTTTGAAAACAGGCAATACACCAGTACTCTAAGCAATTTTCTGACAATTTTTAAGACATCTCTTTGGAGGACTGTTTGACGTCCAAATTAATGGGGAATATTTTGAATTAATTCACCTATGCCCATCTTTGATTACTGATTGATCGGCATTATTAAAATGCTTGCTTGTTCCTTTAGCTTCCCAGTGAAGTTTTATACTTCTATGATTTATGAAGCATTAAAGCACTTCTTTTATCTAGCTAATTTTCTGCTTTAGGTTCCTTTTGATGGGTTTTCATATAACAAACGCTTTTGTAAGTATTGAACTTGTAAGTAAACTTCCTGAACAGGACGTCTAAAGTAAATATTTCTCTCATAACGCTGATTTGTGTGTACAATAACAAAATTCAATTTTTGTATCTCTTAAAGAATCATGTAAAGGATAATTTTTTAGTTCATTAGTAATTTTGTTTTCGACGCTACTAACGCGATCATGAATCATTTCATTCATTTGATAAAAATTAATATAACATGTTAGATTATTAAACTTTTTGAAAGGAAACTTGCTACTACGATGATCTAATAACGTTGAAGAATTAATGTCTCCAACTTCCCATGGTCTAAAGTAATTTGAAATGTTTTGACTGTATTTTGACGAGTTCAAATACCCAAAGCGTACTGTTACCTTGAAACTTTTCCTGGGATAACTTAGCAGCACTTTACGTCGATATGCCATGAGAACCTCGTCAGCTTAGCCTCTGAAACATTTCACTCCCTAAATACTGACCATCATTAATTTGCCAAATCACAACAAAATTACACGTTATTTGAATGGAGGCGACATATTCTCTGACGCTTGTACCGCGGCCGCTCGGCGTTACCTAGGTGTCTGCATGCTAATACTCCACTTTCTTATAAGTGGGCATGCAATATCCAAAATCAAATGCTTCAAATGGTAGCAGAAAGAAGCATTTTTGAAAAGATATTTTTCATCCAAATTTAATGTTTACAAAAACCTAACAGTGTTTACGCAAAAAAGTTAATTTCGAGCCCAAATGAAAATGGGCAATGTAGGGGGTCTTAAGAACCTAAAAACCAAAAATTAACAAAATCAGTGATAGTTTAAGAAATACATCACTGATATTAATGTTTTTGCTTTGTGCACTTCAAACTCTGACTGTGGTGCGCGCGATGCAATTCACTTCCATTAAATCGTGTGCACGAATCGTTTTTTCGTTGTTTTTCACTGATGAGGTACTTTTGTTGTCTACGTTTCTCTTTCAGTCTTGTTATGATTGATGGCATGACAAGATCGTGAGAAAGGCCTTGAATTTTTTTACTTTAGTTTTTGTCTACTTTTAGCAATGATTGTTTTTATTTCGTGAATTAAACTCAAGGGGAGGGGAAGTCTCCTGCCTGACTGATTTTGAGCGGCATGCGGCACCTGCCGAATTTGGAGCTTCACTAAATAAGAACTCCCATAGCCTTATGGATCTTATTGTAAATCTCTAGCAGGTTCCATTTAGCCAATAAAGCATAAATTTTCTTAGATGCAGTTCAAAACTAAAGGGGCGTACACTTTTTATCGTCCAAAACAAGAAACAAGCCTGACTTAAAATTGTTTCGGACCTTTGCTATTAATCAGGTATAGAAGAAGAATTTTGACAAACTTAAGTATCTGAAGCGACTAAAATTATTTGAAGGCCTGAAATGCTTTAGAGTTATCCACTAGATGTTAGAGGTCTGGAAAACACTATTAATATTTCAGAATCTATTACATCTTTGTCTTCTTACAATTTTGTGATCACAAGAATGATCTAGTGTCTTGTTTGTTGCCAGAAAAGCGTCCGATAGATTTCTCAGACTGAGGTTCGTCCGCAGGCTAAACAGTTGTTTCTCGTGTAGATGTTGATAACACGTGCCAAGAACCGGCATAGAAATCCAGGCATTCTAGCTTACCCACGTTGTTATTCATTTCAGTTCTTGGGCCAGCTGGTATGCAAATTTTCAATGGTTACCGACGGAAGTTTCTAAGGCTACCCTCTATCCTCGAGCAGTGTCATTTGAAACGTAAATTTAGAGCAAATAATTCTATTTTAAGTGAAATGAGGGTAATGAAATTCATCCCCTTTTGTTACTTCAAACCGCTTACCGAGCAAAAATTACAAGAGGTAAATACATATATCGTCGAGCGGTATTTAAGCGATAAAAGCTCTGAACAAGGAAATGTGTTAGTTCTTTCAAAAGACAAAGCGATTATTTTATTTGCATATAGTATTCTCAAAACGAACATTGTCAATGAGTTAGATTATAACTGCCCGATTTTTATCATAATAGGTTTCCAAGAGCTTTTTCCTTTTTTAAAAGAAATCATCCGTTATATTTGACTGTAGATAGTCTCCTTGATGACTTATTTGCCAGCAAGGACTTGATAGTTTCAAAGCAATCACTAGTCTAAACTGCTGTATCAGTAACCCTACGAAACCAGTTCAATAGTCTTGGTAAAATACAAATATTACGACACCGAAAGAAAATGTTCTGTTAAAAAACGGAACGTACGAAACGAATCTAGCTTTGATTTTAAAGCGTGGCAGACGAATGTCGCAAAAAGAAATTATAGAAATAATAAAAATATAATGGATATTGCGTTGATATAAAATAGTCGTTCTCTACACGTGTGCTAATCCAAGCGAAGAAATTGCCGCCACGATGAAGAATATTTCATTCAACATATGAAACTTTTCTGTTGAGGATAAATAACTATGTGAATTTTCATTTGCCTTGTGAATTGAACGAGATCAGAATTTTTCTTGTTATTTCTTCCACAGTCAAAAATTAAAACGAAAAATTTGACAAACAAGAAGACCACAGAAGCTGGTATTTTGATGATACAAGTTAACACACGTGTAAAAACATGAATAAATCGAAGTTGCTTGCATTTCACAAAAGCTCCGTCATGGCTTCACCAAACGCTCCAAGCACAGTGCAAACATCCTGCAAAATTAGCTTAGCTCGAAGGACAAGCGTATGCAGCCTTTTCGGGCAAGAAATTTACGGAAATACAAGCAAGCTACCTAGAAAAACAACGCTGCACTTACTTGAAACATAAAGTCCACATGATGCTCTCGGATAGCTCGAACATATGTTGTAAACGTTGATTCAGCTACGCCATAACGGAAATTTTAATTTCACATAAAACTCCCTATGTATCCCGGGGAACAAGTGTTTGGGACAATATTCAACTGCTAATAAATTTAATGACATACAGTCCGGCAACCAGTCGCGTTAGGTCGCCCACCGACCGGACAGACTGCGGGCGCGCAGTGTTCCTCACGAGACAAAGGTGATTTCAGAAGACACTAGATAGCCTCGATTCAACTACCCCTCCAGCGAGTTACTCTTAAAAGGAAGATGTGACCGGCTCTCCACAGATTTTCCTCATTACTGGTTTCTGAATTACTGAATGCTTACTGAGACAGGTAAAACCGACTCTCATTTGAGGCTAAGTTGACAAAGATCAAAGTGACCTAAGAAAAGGAATCTAAGGAAGCGTCATTCATAGCTTGGTGGTTTTTGCTATGACAGGCAAGATTAAGTGGTTAATATTTCGCGGGTGGCTGCGAAGAGCTATAACAATTAACATCTGCGTTCTATAAGAAGTAGCTACAACTAGAGAAAATTTTGGCCCAAAAAATGACTTTCGTTGCTACAATGCGCCTCAGAGGAAAACGAATCGTTTGCATGTCTCTCCCACTTCTCCTCTGTTTAAAGTTACAACTGCAAATCCAAGATACGACCTTGGAATCTTTGCAACGTCGCTAACAGGGGAGAGAACCAATATGAATGTTGGAACTTCTAATCATGTTAACGCTATGTTTTGCTTTCAGTACAAATAGGCTTGTGTCTGAAGCGTTTTCTTTGAAACTACTTCAGTGAACTTCCCTTAACACAGTTATAACTTAGAGCAAAATGTTGGTTTGGGGGAGGGGTAGGCAAGCAGTTTTTCAGAGTCATGTCCCAAATTCTATTTCATGGTTTCAAAGTTGAAGGACAAACTTATCTATACATACTTATCTTGAAAGCTTTTGTCAGCGACTGGGACATGACAGAAAACCACCGTATTTCATCACCTAGTATTCTTTTAGCTTTGACTCGTGTGGATGATAACATGATAAGTACACTGGATTAGCTGAGCAGGTATGAATGCCGTCAGTTCTGCGTTTTTGTGTACTGAAGGATTTATGACAAAACCTTCTTTAATAAATTCCTAGCTTTCAAGTTTCCCCTTTCTAGGCACCGCACATCTTGATACTTAAATACTCTATAAAAGATGGCTTTACGTCCCCCAGACTTTCCACTAAACCTTCTTATTACTTGTTCCTCCACAAGTCTCAATTACTCATTGTAAATCTAATATCATCTTAGAATAAATATTTAGTTAGATGACCTGTCTTTTTTAGTTTTCGATATGAAAGAAAAAACCAGAAGAAATGATTTTTGAAGCCGTTCTTTTGTTCGTTTGACAATTTTGTGTCAACTTGTCAGCTGAATTTTCATTTTGCGTT
The DNA here is from genome assembly GCA_038088405.1 of Porites divaricata. Classification (NCBI taxonomy): domain Eukaryota; kingdom Metazoa; phylum Cnidaria; class Anthozoa; order Scleractinia; family Poritidae; genus Porites; species Porites divaricata. The sequence continues at coordinate 10,382,368 of JBBMOI010000014.1, forward strand.
CAGGCCTCTTGAGACCGCATGTTTTTCCGAAATGTTTCCTTGGCAAAGGTTCTTAACGTTTATTTGCTTTTTATAACCCGCTTAATCAGTTCACATTTTTTTATTTCATTCTAGTTGCGAATAACTAGTGTATAATTAGCAATCAAAGGTGAACAAAAGGCCGCTTTAACAGTTCATTTTTGAAGATCACAAAAGAGATATATATAACAATATAAAAAAGCCCCAGCTTGAAATAAAAGACTGAGTAATGGTTCAGTTTTATTGACACTGAAAGGGACCACTGATCCGTTAAATTTCTAATGTATATGTAAAATTGAATTAGAGGAAACATGCTGTGAAAACTCATTTGCCTAGACTATAGATCATGAACAATCACTCTCTTCCTCGTGGAATATCAATGAGACACCATTAAACGGTCTTAAACGAGTTTGACAACTTGAGGTCCCTTCCCTGTGTATGCAAACAGTACCAAAAGAGCATTCACCGCCCAGGTCCTTCAGAACGCACTGCAGTGTAGGAGTTTTAGTTAACACACTTGTTATCAAGATCAAAACACAAAGGTATTGAAAAGGTAAACTGACCGTTTCTCGCAAGATGAGTTCCTCCTTTTCATGAACTTAGTTCAAACTATCTGAAATGTCCCTAACAGACGTCATGAAACGTATGTTTCACACCGGCTGGCAAACCGAAGTTAGGATTGCTCACTTTAATTCTAGACCACTGGCCACTCAGCCAAGAGACTTGCTTAATGCACTCACCCAAGAGCTCCTGACTCACCTATCAAAAAAGAAAGTATTCCAATCGCCCAACTTGGCAAAGTTATAATCGCCCTGAGCAGGTTTTGCACGACTCTCATCACTTGCCAAGCAGAAATTTTTAATTATGACAAAAGACATTAATTCTACAATGAATTATATATCCTAGAAGCAGCTGCGCTTTCGACCGAGTTCAACCGGCACAGGACTTCTAAAAAAAGGAAATTATTATTAGAAAACCGCTACCACGCCCAATTACGTCAAAAACGACTCGTAAAAATGTTTCGTAAAAATACTCATACATCAAGAAGTTCCAAACAGCCATCTCTCAGGAGGAAAAGACTAAACAATGTAAAAAGCACATGTAAATACAATAGAGTTTTTCTGACAGTTGGCGCAGTGGGGTTCAAATAGGGCTTGAACTGTGCATGACTTGCGCCCAACACATACGGGAGCTCGCCTGCCTCCCACCTGGCAAATGACCCACGAGGACGACAGTCATAAACAATTTTTTTTTCGGTTTCCTTTTTAACAACCCCTTTGATCGCCGAGCTTCACCTTTTTCAGAGGAATAAGAAAACCCCCCAATTTTTCCCCGATGCATGAAAATTGGCGCAGTTGAAAACAAATTAACTGTGTAATGAATGTTGTATTCGTTTCAGTGATAACGAAGGAAGGTCAATCCTGGTCGTAAACTGTATCGAGGATTTTAAAGTCATTGAAGGCGGTGGATGTTGCTTTAAATATAAGAAAACGGTTTTGCACCATGAGCCCGCTGAATAATTTCTAAAAACTCACTCCAAAGTCTTTGACAGAAAGTTAAGCATAACTAAAGCATTCACTAAGGAACAACCTCCGAATTGCTCGAGGGCAAACAGTAACCCAGGTCTGGTGTCTAGCTTCTATTGCTATTATGAATCGTTTATGACTGATTCAATTGCTGTCGTAGTAATTGTTGTTAGGTGTTCAGCGAAACTTCTCTGAAATTTTGTAATGAAGATACAATTAGCTAGGAATGTGGGAACTGCTTTCTTCTGAGCTGGGAAACTAAAACTAATTAAAAATAATGTTTAAAATGCGTTTAATCCAAAGATACTGCTTAACATTCTTGTTGACAGCAAAACTCGATAAAGTGAGAGGCCAGCTAGCAATTGCAAACTTTAAAGTAGTTTATAAGGATGAATAGGATTTAATTTTTACCGTGACTTCTGACATTACAACCTGTCGTTCAGAGATTTCTGTTTGTTAACATGTAAACTCCCGATGACCAGTATTTACCCTGACCGTTTCGTTATTCTTCTAAATTATTACGGTCTATTCATTTATTTTTTTTAGCCCACCTAAACTTTAATCCTCGCGTAGACCGTTTAGAATTGTACAATATCATGCAATATCCTCAGTTTTCTAATTTAAATATTTTATTGAACTAAAACTTTGGATTTTAAGACCTCGTATGTAATATATTGCTTGTTTCAAGTGTATCTTATGCAAAAACAATGCTCTTTCATTTAAAGCAATCAATATCCACATTTGCGAGCCTTCTTTACCAAAATGATGCTGGTAATAAGATACATTAGCGAATAAATATCGACAGAACGCGCTTGAGTACATTGTAGAGATTGCAAAACCATAATGAATTTAAAAGGAAAATTGGATAAGATCCAGTGAAGATTTCCAGACAGATATTGCATATCTGACTTTTTCCCTTCGCAGTGTAACACAGAACGCATGGACAAGGATTCCGAAAATAGTTGATGGTATTTTGTTCAATGATTGTTTTTAGAAGCGAAAACAAACAGTGCGACTATCGCCGCAGACTGAACAAAGGAGAAGCTCGATACCTCACAAATTCATTCCACAGCATAAATGATCGCCAGTGTTACATCAGAAGTCTAAACTCAATTACCGAAACTCCTTACTTTTCAGTTGATATTGAAAATACACATACCTCGTCAAAAACCTGTGGAAAACAAGCTCAATATCCCGAATCTGCCTCTAAACAGTACCTCCACAAAAAGACTGAATATGCCTATAGTGAAATGATTGTCCGTTGTATCCGCAACCTAAATAATTTATTTTCTGGCAAACGCCCATATCGCTAAGTCAGTTTCCAAGATGGTGCGTCATTGAGGTCGAATCAGCCAATGACAACACACAACCTCTGCGTCACAGGGAACCGAATGGGCACTTTGGAGTAAAATATTGGTACAAATTAGTTGGGCCTGTCTCTGAAACAACCTGACTTTATCACAGAACTGCACTTTCATGATATCAACTATAATCAGTTCAGTTGGCGGGAATATATGCACCTGATGTAAGAATGCATGGGATAAGAGCATTTTCTACCCGAAAGCTGTTTGAACGCCTATCTTGATGAGTTTTTGAAGCATGGCTAAAGTTACTGAGTCTAAGAAGGGTAGAGGCTGAAGGACAGGAAGGAAGTAACTGGCAGTTTAACTACTGCAGTAGTTTAAAGTCAGTTATATTTAACTTATTAACACTGGGAAAAAATAGCGTTTTTTATGACTTTGCAAACAATGGCGTCTCTTTTGACTTTGCAAGTATCCGCATCTTCTCCCGCAGATACTGTTGAAATCATTGGCGAGTTAACAGTTACAGCTATAGCCTTATGCGGATTTCAGTGCTACCTTTGCTGGAAATCTCTCTTCCACTGCAAAAAGTTTTAGGGTAATACTGATAAGCAACACCGGCAGATAGTGACGCGCGAAGTGGCAGAAAAATTCGTCTTTGAGTATACAAAGTGCAGTATCGCAAATGAGGTAATTATAGAGCTTACATAAAAGAATAAGTTATCATGATCATTAGCACAGATTCTAGTTGTTATCTGGACGGTGGACATTAAACCGGATGGGTCTTTGGCGCTGAGGCCAGACAGGCGTTTGACCCAATAAAGAAGTTGAGCTTGTCTGCAGCTTCTTCGAAGGCCGCGGTGACAAACTTGATTAAGAAATTGTAAACAGGCATTAGCTACCTAGGTAACAAATGGTGAAAAAAGAAGTTACCATAGCAAAAAAAAGGTGTGTAGTGGATTTACAACAGTAATTGATTTTCTATTGAACTTTTTGCCCTTATATTGAACTTCACTAGAGAATGATATTGGAAGGCTCTTCGGAAACGATTTAGCTGTCATTTTCTATTCAAGGCGAAACTACGAAAGAAGTCGGACCCGAGATTGGTAGCGTGTTTTTAACCTACAAATTTCTCCATAAAGAAAATACAACCGGAAAATTTCTTAATTACTTATCCACGGCTAAAACCGGCGAACCTGTCGCGAAGCGAGAAATTACAACCTTCGAAAATATAATTTACAAACATTATGCATTACAGGCTCTAGTTTTAAATCTCACGCAAAGGGAATTACAAAATATAGCACCGCATAAGTTTGTCTAGAAAAATCCGTAAGGAATCGATCAACATTGTGTTTCAGCTCAACGTTAAGGATCAAGCACTTAGAAAGCGCAACTTTAATCTGACTTTAATCAAGAACGTTTTTATTGTCTTGGAGTGTCCCATAATTTTGCAGCGACAAAAGTAATAATTATAACGCGCTAATGATGGATTGTAGAGTGCTCAATTGGGCGCTTGATCAATTTATAAGATTACCGGCTGCAGGTACCTAGAACTATAAATACCAATTATTGACTTTTTACAGTGATTTTAGGTCACGTTTGCAAGGGTTGTTACACTGACGACCACACAAACGCCGGAAACTCTAACTTGCTATAAATCACCTCGCAAAATACCCTTGCGTGCTTAGTTACACCACCCGGTAGGAACTAACCACAATAGACTAGATACATCGGAAGGCCCTAGATATTCTAAATTTCTTGTAAAAGTAGGCACGTAACGAAATTCAGTGGCGTGGACCAAGGTTCATGCTCGAGGTGGCAAGATCGAGCAGGTTGTTTTGAGCGAGGCGTAAGTCGGGCTTTTTGATTCTACGCCGAACCTTTTAGAAGAGTCTTAGAATACCATGTCACGAACTCGTTTACCGTGAAACTCTCCGTCGATAAAATCTATTTATTTTCCTGGACTTCGTGCAAATTTTTATGAACATAAACGAATAGCTTATAACAGCAGGAAGTGTGAACACCTTGAATAAATAAACCTTTCGCCAAAAGAAAATAAAATGAAATTCTCCAGCGTGATAACAGAGAAAATCATTCGTTTAGAAGTAAATATGTTTGTTTGCTTACCTCAACACTCTCTTTGGCACACGCGATAATGAGGAGTAAAAGTTTTGTCACCCCGTGTTCTTATTGCGCGACGACGTTCAACAGTGATTAATGGCCCGAGTCAAAACCAAGTCCAAAATACTAGCCGCATCTAAGTGAGTACACTTTTCTAGCCATATCCGTGATGTAGCAGAATTAGAACAATCTGGGAGGTGCCATTTATTTAAACCACAATGCCACTTAATTGTGGCAATATTTAGCATAGTACGGCAACTTTAATCAATATGGGCTCAGGGGATGTACCCGAGAGCAGTCCTCCACTTTCTTCCAGTTTTGCTGCCAGCGTTAAAATTTAATTCTTTGTTGACATTATCTAAATTACGTAAAATGTGGATTGTTTGAAGATAAATCTGGCAGTTTTATCGGGATGTCTCTAATTACCCTTTCCTTTGGAGTAATTTCAGTTTATGATACAATTTCTTCAACACGGAAGTGACACGTTTCCGTTTCCCCTACTGAAATAACCAGTGCCCTCTTTAGCTAAGTTGTAAACCAGTTTAAGCCTTTCCCGCAAAATTACCGCCATTTAAATTAACCGAGAATTCAGCTATAACCTGGTATTGACTCTTTCAGCGACTTTGTCCTTGGCCTGGCTTTCCAAGCGTGCTTGAGGTCTTAACTTCATGGGCACTCACAGGAGTTGCACATTGCCATCAGACATTCGTGTTAGCATTTCTTTCTACTACAACAGCTACACTGAACACAGTGGAAAGAAATTAATAATCATAATAATAATAACATAATTTGTTATTTAATGATATATGAAATGAATAATTTGTTATTTCATTCTTATCTCGACCATCTGATGTTTTTGACAATGGTACTCAAAACCTTCATACAGAGACCGCAAATTGCTTGAATTGGCCGAAAATAACGTTTTCACTTCAATGAATTCATGGCAAACTTATGAATTAGGCCGAAAATGGATTACGGAACTGCCACAATAGATTCGGTTAGTTTCAATTTTCAGTCATTGTTACTTTAATAACCAGAATCGATTTCATGACTATAGGGATCAATTAAGCAAACAAAGGCCTTCTTCCGTCTGAATCACCATTGCTAATTATGCCATTAAATATACAAAAAAACATGAAACACACCACAAAGGGGCGCTAGAGTTATTTGTCGGCCTCTAGTGGCACGTTTCTCCTCTCTGTCCTATATTAGCTTCGCGATATTGCCGTTAGATTGTTAAAGGAATTTCACAAATGCAGTCGATCTTAAAGCCTCTATACTAATTAAAAACCATTAAAACCATTAAAAAGAAACCCTTGTCTCAAGCCGAGACCAAAAAAGTTTAAAAGAAACTAATTTGGACAGGAAAAAAAGCCAAGAAATAAGTTGAACTTCTGTCAGTATTTCTGTATAACACTCGTTTAATTTCGAGCAACCTAGCAAATATTTTTACAAGAGCTTTGTGAAGAGACACTTAGCGCTTTACGCGCGTTATGACCCTATAAAACTGAGTTAGCAATACAACACTCGAAACCTGACAACATACTTCTCTTGTGACCTTCGCACTAGCTAAATATACTGAAACAAGAAGTCACACTTACTAATATCTATCATACAACTCTAGTCTTAATGAGTGATCGAAGGCTATGCCCTCATTTCCCCTGTGGAAAATTCAGTGCAAAAACTAAAATATGAGCACTGTTAGTCGATATGGTCCACAACATTTTAACAAATTTTCTGTTCAATTCGCGCCTTACAATTACCGAAAAGTGCGTCATAAACTTGAAAGTCGACTTTGCTCGAAATAAAATAGCTAAGCCTCTTTAATATTCATCCAAACACAAGACCTCTACTTGATAAAATTGTTGGCCTGAAAAGAAGAATAGAAATAATTGATGCTCAGGGAAACGCGTCAACCGATGTTTAGTTGCTTCAGACTTGAAGGTTTTAAAATAGAAAACAAGCGACTTATTGCTCTTCTTGATATCACATATCTCAAAGTTTACAGGCCTTTTCAAATTTTCACTTAATGCAGAGGACCTTAAAGCAGTTAAACAAACTGCAGCACGGCTAGTATCCGTATTGTATTTATGTTTGTTTATTTACATCAGTAAAGAAAGATCTTAAGTAAATACACTTTCTCTAGAGTGTTTTTCTGTGCACTTGGTTCAGTATTCGCAACGTAGATCTTTAACCTAAAGTAAGCCGTGTCAAACGAAGAGGCGCTAAATTCAAAACAATTCCATGACTTTTCGCTCAGTCAGCAAATGACAGTGTTTTGCTGACTAGTAGACTCGTCGCAAAAAAGAATCAGTATACACGGCGGAACTTCGAGGACTTCTCCTAAAGAATTCCAGTCTCGCGCGCGGGCTCTTTGGTACTCAAGAGATCATCAAAACTGCCGACTATTCACGTGTCATGTTTCCGAGTGTTTCACAACGGCGGTGCTGGAAAAAAACATGAAAATTATTAATACGTTTCCAGTACAGCTGCAATACGTTTGAGTTCCTTTTTGTAACAACACACACTAGACACTGTCAGCACACAAAACGTGACCACTTGAACAAAGTTTGGAACCCGCCATGCAACAGACCCACGTTGTGTTTCGTTGTGGTTGCTTAGTTACCCCAGAAAACATAGAATATCTCACCAATATTGTTTTTTCCGAACTTAGAATGGCAAGTTAGTAAACCAAGGGAGAAAATAGAAATGGTTTCATAACCACCGTTTCAAGCAATCCCGCCGACATAGAATTTTGAACGAAAGTGTATGTAATGGTAATAAGGGAGGATGCTAAAACTAGGCGAGCCCAGGGACTGGCAACTGTGTTCGCTTTAACGGGGTTTCGTTAAATCGAGATTCTTTTCCATATATTGTCTGTTACTATGGAGAGGAACGTCACTCGTTATATCGAGGACGTGGTTACGGTGGTTCGTTAGATAGAGGCCGTTCCACTGTAACAGCGCAAAATACGCGTGGGATGAAAAGGGCAATGACACGAGGATATTGCTGTTTTAGGTCAATTCTGAGCTTAAGTCGTTTATTTGAGCCTTTACTCATTCACAAAATGCTCCTGCAGGGTTAAGAAGGTATCAAATAAAATTCATCAGGGAGAACTAACAATCATAACTTCTTTTAGGCGATTTTTGCTGGCTTGTCATTAATACTTGAAAAGGTTAACCCAACTTAGTCAAGTTTCAATCCATTCAGTCCATGTTTGCCATCCGTTGCAACACGATTTCGTCTACGGACGACAGGGAACAGTTTCTATTCCCAAATATAGTCCGTTAAATAACGAAACTAGACCATTATTTTTGGAATTCAATTGATGGGCAGACAAGTTTTAGCTTTTTAAAAATATGGCAAATAGCAAGACATAGAAAATTTCAGTCTTTTGAAGAACGACAACTGAAACCAGTTCAATTTTTTCCCGTGAATCCACCAAATTTCTTTGCTTACGAGGTTCCGTGCATCCCTCATGCAGATTAGTTTAGACGACAAAATCTCGTCTAGGCTAGCGCAACTCTACTGTACTCAGACAGCAGCGATCGTCTAAGTTCGGGTAACACGATAACTACATTGAACAAAAGGCACCCCAACCACAATCTAACCTACACTAATGTGACACTTGATAACTGAAGAAGGGAAATAACTCTCTAACTGCTTTGAGAAAAAAGCTGATGAAAATGCTAGGGCTATGCTTTAAGGGCGCGAGAGAAGGCTAACTCTAGTGATTTAGTTACGCTGCGATAACAGTGAATGAAAGTTCACCAAGGCAAACAGGTCAAGAGCAGATTCCAGGATCCAGTTGTTAAACGAATTAACTAGGATAAGTGTAACCTTTGAAGAAAAAATAGACTTACGAAAAAAAAAAACTTTGATACCGTGACTCAAAATATACCGTCGGAAAAATTGCATACACACTCAAGACAAACTTCTAGGAGATTGTTAAGTGTAAAAACGCAAATTTACGCGCAGACTGGTTAAAGTGGGCATTTTGGAAGTCATCAGCTTCACGTAGACAGGTACGTACCTGTCTACGGAGGTTGGTACATGGTGTAGCCTGCGAATATAGCCGTTTCTCCTTCAGCGGTGAGGGTAAAAGGCGGAATGAGTTTGCGGAATGGCATGTGGCACGGCCTGCGGAATGACATAATTATGCGTAATGTAAAATATGGAAAATGGCGCAAAAAAATAAATTTAACCTGAAAAACATGTGCGCGTCTTTGCCGCACCTTTTTTTGGCGCCAATTTGAGTGAGTAACTCTTTTGCTTGTCCATTTGTTACTGCTGGCTTAAACAAACAAGGCAGAGCAGAAAGTAACGATAAGCTTTACTGCATTCGTGTCTATGTAATACTTAATTGATACTTAATTTATTTTTGTTACTTTCGACAGTACTTTCTCTCTTTCTGCCCACCGTTATAACAAAGTCAGATGTCAAAACGCTGGAGGGTCGGGCTAGCTACAATTCCAAGGATTGTTAATCAATACGGTGGACGAATCAGATCATATTTGAGACTAAATGAACCCCCCGAGTCTAACATTAATCTGTAATCCAGAAATTGAGTGAAGCGAACTGTTCTCTGTCTCCTTTAGGCCTTTTCGCGTGTTTTCGCACCTTCCTTGTTTGTGACCCACGTCTGAAAAAGAAACACTTCTCACGCGGTTGCAAATACAAACATAAGTAAAAAGGAAGCTGTAAATTAAAGTTAATCGTGCAAACATCTTTTGCAGAAAAAATTAGAAGGGAGCTTGACCTTCAAAACATCTTTTCTTCAATGGCCGACTTTCGTGCTGTAGTATAGCAGACCGACCAATAAAGGCAAGAAGAATCTTTGTGGCTGTGCGGAAAAGGCTAATCGACAATAAGCCTTCGTGGCTTTTTGATTGTGATCGTATGTCAACATTAAAACGGCGGCTGCGTTTCCAAATTGATTGGCGCCAAAAAAGGACGCACTTTTCAGTTTAATTTATTTCTTTGGGTCATTCTGCATATATTACATTCCACATAATTATGTCATTCCGCAAGCAATGCCACATGCCATTCCGCAAACTCATTCCTTTTTTTACCCTCACCGCTCCTTCAGCTCCTCGTCGCTAAGGACGTTTCGCCGGGAGGAAACGTCCTTGGCGGCAAGGAGCTAGGAGAAACGGCTGAATTCGCAGGCTAAGGTTGGTGATTCCAATCCTACTGTATCAGTGTCATCGCATGTAGAAGTAAAGAACAAACTAAACAACCACATGGAAGCAGAAGATTGTCGTGCACAGTTTGATAGTAACTGAAGCTCGCTAAACATTTGAAAACTCAGTTATCCTGTTAACAAGTACTTCACACAGTAGAGTACGCCTTACTAGACACAAAGCAGAGGTCATGATCACCGAGATCCTAATTTGTCCGTGTCGAGCTCCAAATATTTTTCTTGGTTATTCGCACTTAGTAATTTAAATTCGAAATGTGATGGAAACTTCCGAACAGATCAAACTTGAGATTTTTTCACAGAAAGTGCATTACTGCCAATATGCATTGGAGTTAGAGTGTCCATGGTTGACGTAAAAACATTCCGTTCTGTATTCTTGAAATACTGCAGAAACGCCAACTTCATTTTCGTCTTGAGAACTGCAATATCTTCATTAAACTGTACTTGTTTTCTTCGCTTTCTAAGAAGACCTCTTCGCTATAAACGTCATTGGTGCCGAAAGACATCCCACAAAATGACGTCAGAGGTACAAGGATATAGCTTTAAGTGAAAATCACCGGACACTAAATATTTTGATATATGGCACGTGGGAATGAAAAACGATATAGATCGTGTGTCCAAGATAATCCAAGATCACTCAGGGCATTACAATTGAGAGAAATATTTGAAAAAGAAAGGATTTGCAACAAAACAATCGCCGTCTGAAAGACGAATTTGATAGGCGAGGGGATCGGGAAAACCAGCAAACTCCAAGAAACACTGAATTTTTTCAATCCCAAAGTACGATTTAAACACAGCAGTACCATACGATCCTGTTCATACGATGACGCCTAGTGCTAGACGCGAATATAAATAACCGATCAGTACTGGACAGTTCAAAACAAGGTTAATGGCGCTTAAGGATACACGTGTACAATCGAATTATACTGTTGAAAGTATGTCCTCTATGACTTATTTTTTATTTTCGCTTTGGAATTTCCGATTTATTTCCAAGTATGACCCTTTCAAAACCACAAAGTGAAAGGGCATTCTTGGAAAATTAAAAATATACAAATAATGTTAAAGAGTTCGTGTAAGGTCTCAAGGACAATTTGTTGATTAAAAGCATTTTGAGTGAAGTTAACTTGTGGTCAACTTGTGATATGTACGCAATAATGTTACTGTAAATAAGTAAGAAATTTCAGTTGTCTAACTTGAAAGTTGCAAAGCGCATAGAATTGTTTACGCCATACTCGATACCGAACTCCAGGGTGGGGAATGTATGGGTCACCCCCCAGGACTTTTCAAAAAGCCTTGCTCACATGTCACATACTCGTTATTTCTTGAAGTTGTCCTTCCCCTTATCTCCCTTTACAACAACAAAGAGAGAAAAAGTTAAGGGCAAGAAGTTGTGTCGGTTAAAGCCTGGTTACGAGAACATCATTAACAACACTGCGCGTGCGTTAAGTACGTTGTTTTGTTTACGGAAAGGACCATCGTTGAAAAATAAATGACTTCAGCATTTGACACAAGCGGGTGAAGACAAGCCGTGTTATATATGGTTTCGTAGCGATGGGAATGAAAGTGGACGCAGTTGGTTTGTAATGCTGAGCAGCTCGTCACATTGACATAGTTGTGACAGAATAACTACAAACGTCCTTAAACAGCAGCTTGCTCGCTCAGTGGCTAACTTGAAGGAAAACCGGAACTCTCTAAAACAAGATTTGGGTTTGGGCGGAGGTCACTACCAAAAGAAGTAATCATTTGTAAGAGGGGATTATTTTGCCTACGTTTTAGTGGCAACTTTTGAAAAGTCCTGTCAAAATGAATATGATTTTCGTTGGAATAGGCCAACTATTGAGAATATCTTCATACTTGTACGCCAAATTTTCTTTAAAGGCTACATTAACTAATAGCTCACTTAAAGAGGCCGCAAACATCGCTCATAGCCTGCACGCTCAAACGTACAATGGACGATGTGTCGGTAGATACATCTCACCAGTGTCCCAACAAACAATTGCTAGGATATTTGAAAATATTTCTAGAAAGCGCCCCATTCATTAAGCTATTCCCGGATCTGGCCAAAATAAACATATTGCCTCACCTTTACCAAAGAATTGGCGCCTTTTATAAACTCCTTTGTTTTGGTTTCCATGAGCTCAACTTTTCGGCTTAAAGCTATTGAGTTGCTACTTTCTTTTGGAAGAAATGTCACTTCCCCGTAAAGTTCTCGTGACATTCATAGCATGCTTGATTGTTAGGTGATATTTACAGCAAGATTAGATAACACCGGACTGCATCGAGCTCATGTTTAAGGGTTAAATTTGTTACAGGGGTGCGACATGCGAAGAGACACATCTTACAAAAGCCACCCTCGCCCCTTACAGATGCTTGCGTTCAGTAAGAAGACAGTTGTTCTCAATTAACTGTCACAAACCTTCCAGATTTAACCAGTGCGACTAGTGGTTTAGCCGGCTTCAGTGTTGACTCTTGATCCGACACAAGAAACATAGCATCATACCCAAGGGCTAATCGGTTTAAATAATATTAACACCAAGCCAGGATCACGTCTCTTGAAAACGTACTTCAGATAGCTCTCAAGATGGGGTGTTTGAAAATAATTCTACTTTTTTTAAGAAGAGAAAAAAAATATAGAAAAAATAATAATTTAATGCAAAATTACCCCTCAAGAATAACACTTGTCAAGTATCTAACTGTGCTTAAAATCAGTGTTACTCACGTGTTTAAAACAAGCCACTTTGACCCGGCAAGATGTATTAACCAAAACCGGCGAACCGAAACAAAAGGAAGTGTTTGAAACAAATTTAAAGATCGACTTCCTGCGCGCGCGAGCTCGACAAATCGTCAAGATAGTGATACACATTGCAGCTGTCAGGTTAAAATTTCATCTGCATCTGGTCTATCTGCGCGAGATGGGTTTCTCTTTGCGCAGTATGCCACGCAAAAAGAAATGACAAAGTGGGTTAGAGGTCGTTTCGATACAACTTTGCTTATTCCAAGTGTAAATACTTTAACGTACTTGGCTTTTAACAACGAAGAATATTCACCCTAAATGTTTTTCAGTTTTTTCTTGTTCACGCGCAAACTATACTTGAAGTGATCAAAATTTTTGTGTAATTTCAGTGCTCGAAGTCGTATCGTAAGCCGTGACAAACAGTGAATCGTTAGTTATTGGCAGATTGTTGCTACATAATAAGCACTTTTTAAAAACTCTCATTTCAATTTATCACACTTTCCAGTTGCTGGCCACATTGCAAACCTGCATAGAATCAAAATTTCGACTCTAAAAGTGAAAGGAAAAGAGACGCCAAGCTTATCTTCTTGCATGTCCTTGGTATTCAAAAATAACCAAATAACCGTCCACTAGGCGCAGATTGCTTGTTTAACACACTTGGTAACAATGCCAATAATTAAAAGGCAATTCTAAAGCAATTACACTACTATTGTGAATAATACAACACAGAGCTGACTCACGATGGGGCGCAGTCAAACAGCTGCTGGTTTGCATTAAATCCGAAGACATACTAGGAAGAATTTACGTCCACGTGTGCACAATCCTCTGTGTTCTACAAACGTTTGGTAAACTATATTTCCTCAGTCGAAAGCTTGCTTACCGCGGGTGGCGATATTTCAAGTGTAGGACGTTTTTCCAGATGGGAGGTCTTGTTTACACAAGTTGTATAATACTTACCTAGTGCTGAATACGCGCACAGTAATTTTTCAACCTGAGATAACCAAAGAAATACGACTAAAGGTGAAGTTATCAGTTAGCAACCTAACCCAGGAGAGACAACATTAAACCCTGGAAGGCTTAAATAACCGGAAGGATAACTGCCGAACGAATTTCTCTCGATGCACAACTAAATAAACACAGAATAGAAAAGCATATGCTATGGATCTCCAATTGGTCTCTGGAAAGTAAGGAAGAACGACAACAGTAATCCCACAGCGCAATGCAAGTAACCGTATTAATAACAGCCGATAGCCATACATCTTCAATAGCTCCAGCATGCAACAGAGAGGCAGATGGCAGTACAGATAGTAGAAATGATAAGAGTTTATACTCTCCAAAACTTGAGTGGCGGCGGCGAGACAGAGAAAAAAGACAGCAAAAAGTAATGGCAATTATGCTAAAAATAGAGAGATTGCAAACGTTTTTTAACAACACAAGTTAGTGGAACCAAATGTGTTGTGGCTTAGACAGCCCTGTAAATTTAATACGATACACCCGGCGCACTCTCAAAAACTGACATCTACATCTACGTATGCAAATTGCAATATCCCTAAAGGGACATGTCGCCAGTTTCGTTGACATGCAAAAATCGTAATAAAGATCTTGGGAAGTTGGTAAACAGCTTGAGAGAGATAGGTGGGTGGAACCGTGGACTGCCCCAGGCAACGTTCTATTGCTCCAAAGCAACTACAGAGAAGACCGCCACGAACAAAGACCATCATCAATGCTGATAACATAACAACAATTTATTGATCTAAGTTCAAGCACGGACTCTTCACCTACAATAACCTACATTGTCACCGCAAGGGCGGGTGTAGAGGTAGGCCACACAGAAGGGATCCCCTTTTTCTGCGACATTTTCTATTCTTTTTAAAGAATTCCCAGTAAAATAAAAAGTATCTACTATATGGCTGGAAAGTATCCCGGTCACCCCTCTCTGTCGAATCTTCGCAACTATGTCACGCTATTTGCTACCTTTCTAAGAAGCTTTAAAAACTTTTTTCCCATCAACTGCGTTCTAAAATAATGGTCAAATTTTGTTATTTTAGACTATAATTATTATTTATGCATCGACACTGTTTCCTGTTATCTGTTGTCAGGGATGACAAGGATTAACGTGGATTGAAACTTGAAAAAGTTGGGCCAACGTTTTTAAGCTTAAATGCTATGCCTGGAAAAATTACCACAGAATTTATTATGGTTAGTGCTTTGTGGTGAAATTTGTTTGATATATCCTTCACAACCCTACAGGTTGTGTATGGGTGAACGCACTAAGTAATGACTTATTTAAGCACAGATTTTACCTCAAACAGAAATATCCTCGCGACATCGCCCCTTTAAACATGGGGCCTTTACTAAACTTCATCATTAGTGTCCTCTTAGCCGCTTTATTCAGAGACTCAAAACGGATTACTATGAACCACCTTACAATGTGCCTCTTTCTCACGCATACCTCAAAGTTAGTAACCATAGCCTAACAGAAGTTAAGTAATTACCAACAGCTTCTAGCTAGAACAACCTCGTAGCTTATCCGTTCCGGCTGAGGACGTAGCTCCAGCTGTGTTCTTCTAGAGGATTTCAGTTTCGTCTGCCAGACCTGAATTGCTAAGCGTCGCTCTGCGATCCTTCTTTCCACCATTACATCTAACAAGCATCCTGCTGCAGTATTAGAAATCCCGATATTTCGAACCTCCTGGGAAAATGGAAATAAGGCTTGAATAGTCAGGAGGTTCGAGACAGAGGGTTATAAAATTACAGTGTTTGGCCGGAGAAAAGAAACCGCCGGGTTGTCGTTCGAACAATGGAAGGTTCGAGAACCAATAATTTTGAAAGTCAAGATTCTATTGCACAACAAAATTAACCCAAGCTCTATACCCTGCGTAGACCTTGTATCACAGCTACCGTATGTTACTTAAAAATTCAAGGTGACATCTTCATTGTTCACTGATACTTTAGAATATTTTACAGTCCCTGATGGCTATGCAGTGCCAAAATGATCTTCTCAATCCATTTCTTTTGCTCCGCAAAGAACTGCAAGTAGCTTAATCGAGGAACATATGCGCGGCGGCTAGCTCACTTAATGTCTGGATTTACCTGTAAAAAGAAAGAAATATAAGAATAAGGAGCCATTTTTAGAGCATTTTTCAGCAGTAAACGTTTAAAATGAAGATATGATCGTCGCAGTGGTAATCGCAATTCAAGCAATTGCAAGAAATTGGTAGTTTGGCTCAGTTGGTAGAGCACTACATCGCAAACGCAGAGGCCATGGGTTCAAATCCCGTTGAAGTTCCGAAACATTTTTCTCGGGTTAATGTGCAATTGCTAAAAATGCAATTACCAATGCCACATTCATATCTTCATTTAAATTTGTAGTGCCGCAGTTCACATCCTCTTCATTTTCAGTAAACGTTTTATAAATGGGGGTATTTGGACGCAGCACCTCCACATGGTGGTTCTTCGTCTACCTGATTCTTGGTCGAATTGGAATTTGAAAATGCTGGTTTTTGAGGAGAGGGGAAAACCGGGAGTACTCGGAGAAAAACCTCTCGGAGCAAAGGAGAGAACCAACAACAAAACCAACATTAAACTCAGCCCCACATACGTTTTATTGATTTTCAGCACTGCCCTAAGAGTAATCAGCGTGGAATTTCCCCTTATAGAGCGATTTTCGTATGACCTTGAAAAATTGTTTCCGTAAGTGTTTGTTATTTGTTTTATCAGCCAATGGATGGAAAGAACAAAACATGGACTCTTCGTTTTCCCGCCAAAGAAACCCTAATATGGAGATGGCATTGTTCGTTGACCAATCGTGTTGCAGTATGACGTCAAAGCAATTTCTAGAAAGTTCTTCGGGCATGAAGTTTGTTTACCCGAGCGTTCGCTTAGCCAACCAAAACCCAGGTGCGTTTGTATCCGTTCGATACACAAATCAAATCGCTCTATTTCCGTTCGTTTGTTGTTTCTGTTTTGTTCGCGCGTTTTCACTTCAAGGTCATACGAAAATCGCTCTAACATCAATGCAGGAGAAAACAGAGTGGTCATGAGAATTAAGGACATGATCACACAAGATGAAACTTATTGATACTCCACCAAATTCTCCCCACTACTTTTGTTGAATACGTATAGAGACAAAAAATGCGAATTTGAACTTTGATATTAGGGTTTAAACCCGTCAGCTCCGCTGGTTTCGCACAGAATGAAGATCAGCAAGCCAGTAAGCAGGTCTTCGCTTCCCCCTGAAAACAGCGGGGTTCACTTCATTTACGCGACGCACAATTAGATATAGCTTAAAAAGGTCAAAAAATTAATTAAAGAAGACAGCATTTTTTGGTCTTCTGGAACTGGGCAAAAATCATCTCCCTTCCACTTGTACTAATCAATGACTGATCATGGCTTCGAAATAACCTTAAAAACTGAAAGTATCTGACGCACCAATATTTGCTTCAGTCTAGGTTGTTAATTTCGCCGACACGCGCACATTTCTTTTCATCAGACAAAAAAGTATTATTTCCGACACAATGCGTCAGCAAGAAATTAAAGCACTTCAGACAGACGTTTAATACCGATTCTGTAATTAGTTTATCCGTGACTGCGTGTGAAAAGGAGTTTGGTAGAGAATCGATTTAATTTATAATTCATGACAAGGGATGTCGCACGTTACAAGGCGACGCAAAAGTTCGTTAATCTATAGTCAATAAATTCCACTAATACCACTAAGCAGCCTTTCAAAGTACTTCATAATTATCTTTATTAACAGAGAACAATTGAAACCTCTTTACTGTAATACTCCATTAATTGCTTGTTAATTTAGTTTTTCCAGCTAAGTGCTCTGACTGAACAGACTAGCGACGCTTTTAAAGAGAACTGAAAACGTTAAGAAGTAATAAAATCATATTGCATTTATGCTGAACAGACTGAAAGGCTGAGTCATCACTAGAGTTTCCGAGGTTCTTGAAATATAACATTAGGCACCAATGTAAATGAGTGTAAAATCGTAGGCTTCAAGAAGGATGGTGCAGAGGTGGATCCAGGGTAGTTCAAGTGATTTCCAGAAATCACTCAAATGTTTCCAAACCTGCGTTTGTTACTCCTCAGGTTCTTTATTGTAAATCAAGAAATCAATTATCCTTGTTTTATTGTTTATTATGAAATAAAAAAAAATAGAAAAAAGCGTCGCATCTCGTTATTTTCGTCAATCACACAGCACACCCGGTCCTTTTCGAGCGAATTCGACGAGTGTCCGTTTGCGCGGTTTCGTCCTTTGTCGATACTTCCGAGAACAATGCGAAAAAACTCGTAGGCAGGACCGGAGAAAGTTTTTCCCCGTGGGTGGGACTGTATGGAATATGGATCGTGTCACAAATCACTCAAAACCAAGTTCAATTGGTCAGAAACACTCACATTGTTTTGCGAACTACTCAAAGTCGGTTGTGATTGGCTATTCAGGCCGCAAACTACCGTGGAAACTACTGACAATCGTATATAAAGGGAAGCCTTCCCCTGAAAGTCCTTTCGTTTGTTCTTGTTGATTTGCCGATTAGAGTCATCGTTAACTTGCTACGGAGAAAGACAAGATTTTGATTTATAACCCATGTTAGAGGCGATCCAATCTGTCCAAAGGAGGACTGTTCTCATATTCGGACCAGGACAAGGTCAAGTTCATAGAGAATGTGTGGAAACCAGGTGAGCTATTTGACTTCCCAGTGTCAGTGAAATGTTCTAATTCTAACCGCCATTTTGTGTGGAGCTGGCTGAAAAGATTTCCCTGTCTATAAAAGGGGTTGGTAGGCCTACACGACTTTTACCTCATGCCAAAATGCTGCTTATTCCAATAAAGATTTTTTCCTCTGCTGGGTAGATTATGCGCTGGAAGGTTCTACATTCTCACTAAGCAAATGTGATTTTTAGCCGCATGTTTCCCACTGAGAGGTCATGACACACGTATTGATTTACTGTAGTTATTGTTTCTGGTCGGCAGGATTTGCCCTCTGATGCAAGTGCATTTTCTTTGACCTTGTTTGAAGCGTAAAGCTTTTTTATTACGGCTGAATAAGGGTTCCCATGTTCTCCAAAGCGCCTTCTGGATCTAAATAACTAAGCGATTTTCTTTAGTCCGTGAGTGTAATGCAATGTTGTATCACGCTGGGCCCAGCTTGTTAGTTTTCTTTGCATAATGTTAAATTATCACGGACAGTGATTTACAGATCCAAAATTGTAAGAATGAAGTGCAGCTTAACTGAAGCTACATCAACTTACTATGGAGAATTGAATTGACTCAGTAAACTCCAGCTTAGTGTTTTTTCTAAAGATAGTGTGCGTCTTTTGACAGGAGCGCATAGTTCCTCCTTTGGTAATAGCTTTTGAATAAGCTTAACAGTCTTTAAATTGTTTTGTTATTGCCACTTTGTGACGTTATTCTGCTTTGTCTGTGTAACCACTGTTTTAAGACACAGAAATGAATTTTTGTACAGAATTATGCCTTTCTGAGGAGGTGCTGTTTATGTGTCTGGATGGCTTGAGGTCCTCTCAGAATGCAGGAAATTTGCATTCTCAGAGCACTAAATTTCAAATTTTCTTGGGGGAGCATGCCCCCAAACCCCCCTAGTTAAGTTCGTGCAAATCACTCATGTAAAATCCTGGATCCACCCCTGTGTTGGTACACGGTCTTCATATGCGGTCCATTTATTTCTTAAAAATCTAATTCTATGATTTGAGTTGTAGAAAACAATTACAACAGCCGAAATGAAATGAATCAGGGTGACGAAAAAGGTCTCTTGTCTTAAACAGGGTAGTGAAAGGAACGGATGTAGGGACCAGTCATTATTTCTCGCCTGAGGAGGGGAGGGGAGGGGGGGCGGAGGATTTTAGGGGGGATCAGTCGTAACTGAGAACCCAAACGGAAGGATCGCTGAAAACTTTGGAAGGGGGACCACTCAAATTTGCTTGGAAAATGAAGACATGGGGAGAGGGGATCGCGAAAGTCATCAAAGTAACATTTAAAGGAGGGATTTACCCCCAAATCCTCCCCCCCTCCCCCCAATCCAAGGCGATAAATAATGACCGGTCCTATAGTCTTAAACAGGGTCAGGGTTTGCAGACCTCGCTGGTACACCCCTATATAAACTTCCTCTTGAGTGCCTCCCCCAGGTCTAAGTCAAAGACTTCAAGCAATTTTCCCCGACGGGAACACAAAGCATGATCTCTAAGTTTTTGACAACAGAAATAAACTCAACCATAGTTCTGTGGGTTTTCTCAGGAGGTCCTGGTTTTCTTTGGAAAGCACACCGATTTACTTGCACATAACATAAAATGTTTCATTGACATTCACTAACCATTGCAATCAGTAGTAGCACCCTTTTTTTGTTCTGCATGTACTTCACAATTTTTTGTATTTATTTATAGACCATAATCAATTAAGGAGTATCCAAAAAAGGCCAAATCCAGTCTCTTTTTTTAATAATGAAAGAAGACGTACACGGAAACGACTGGACTAATTGGGTTACGGAGAAAAGTTCACATATTCATTGTTGAAATTATCACACGAAAGGACCTTCTGAATCGACGTTAAATTTCAGCAAAGCATAGTTAACGTCAGTTAGGCAAAAATATTAGCCCTCCAATGTTTTTATTGTCTTATAGGCTGGTTTAGGCTATGGCTAACAAGTTCAACTAGGTCCATGGGTAACAGCTTAGCAAAATTATCAGCTCCGGTTGCAAATTCCTAGACGAGAAGGATTTGGCTTAATACTGGGTAAAAGCTATCCGCCTTTCGAGCAGAGCAGGATAATTACTCTGGTGAGGAGCTGTCACGTACAAACGAACGGGATTATCTCCTCAGACTCCGAGACAAAAGCCAGCCTGTACATTCTTACGAACAGAACAACGCAGCACTGCAAGCACGTGGCTAAAGGGCATGTTTCAACGAGCGCACTCTACGGTTATTTATTGGTCTACCGTTTGAAGAGTGCAACTTACACTTTCCAATTGCCACTGGCGCAGGAAGTGGAATAAGACAATAATAGCCATTTCTCCAAAGCACTTGGACGTTAACGATGATGTTCATGGTTGGGGTACTATTACTATGTGAACGGAAAAGCAGAGGCCAACAACGTACGCGTCAATATAAACAGTGCTAACAATAAAGCGTCTATTAAAACTTCATTATGTTGAGTATTTAGACACAATTAGTTTATATTGATCGACAACGAGAATACCGCAATGCCGCTTAGTAACTACTTTTATTGAAAACAAAAACAAAGAAATAATGAAAAGGAACGTTGAAAGAACGTGATCGAGAAAACTTTCAAGAATATAAATAACGTCAGTATAGAAAGAAATGCAATGGCACGAAAATTTGAAACATGAAGGCTGAGTTAATAGGGTAAACTGAATAACGCGGTGAAGATATGAATTGATAACGGTCAACGTGGGAGGAACGTGACTACGAAAGAGTGTTGAAACTCCACTGATCTTATCAGCTAAATAGATTTATTAAAAACATAATAAAATCATGAAAACATTCGGGCATGATCTAGCGGATTCTAACCTGTAACCTTTAACTGAAACAACAGCACGCAACGTTATACGATCTTAGTCAAAATAGTTGGAAAAATTCAGACTCTTCCCCGCAAACGGAGAGCTTCGGGATCAGTTCCCGCGGCGTTGCTTTTCCATTTCATTATGTCCAGGATTGCAGCCATTTGATTTAGTGGTGAAAGCTGGATAAACTGAGCAACTTATCAAACAAATGAATTGCCGACAAAAAATAAGTAACAGCGTTGGTTTCTGAAAGAACTGTTATCTATAGACTGGAAAACGATCGTATTTTTTACTAGTTTCTGGCTAGTCATACGACTGCGAGTAAGGCCTGGAGTCAGAGGAGAGAGACTACGCCGAAGTGTCCCCCTCTGTGAGCAGTGAGTTTAACGAGTTAAGAGCAATCGAAGACTGTTTTGCAAACTATCTTTCCAATATCTGCAGCTGCAAAGAAACCGACCTAGAACATCCAGGATTGTTCATCATCAAAGCAAAGGTTAATGAAGCTCAGAAGTTGTTGTTTTTTTTAACTTCAGGATTGCAAAATCATGCTTACAGATTTCCTCATAACCACCTGTTTTATCAACGTACAAGCCCTCTAGAGGGAAACTAGAAACCAATCTTTTCTCTTTAGTCTCTGGCCTCTGGCATCAGAAAAAGCGAATGGGTCAGTAACCAATTCCCTCAACAAATGAAACTTGCTGAACAAATTTTTGAACAGGCAAAAATTGCACAGATTCGTCTTTAGTTTACCCGGGACCTGCAGAACCGCATAACATTTTGAACGGCAAGTGTGCAAGTTTTTGACCTGATCAGAAGATGATCAAAATTTTTCACCGTTACGGTTCCACTTTACGCGAACTCATGTAAACACCTGAACAGGGCAAGTTTTTGCACAGTTTGCGCCGCAAAGGCCTGGAGCCTAGCTACGCGCTGTTGATAAGTCGGACTTGTGTAAACAGTTGGGAGCTTGAGTAACAACGAGAACGAGAACGGCAACCATAAGTTTAGATTGGCAAAAGAACAACTTTTCAACATTACTTTACCGTCACTGCACGACTAACACGTGAAACTGCCTAATTTCACGTTTTCTGGATCATGGAGGACGTGAACACAGGACAACGATTTTCTGGTTGTCTTTTGAAACTTAGAAAAGCCTTTTAGAATTCAACTCCAGAATATTTCATCAACATTTGAAAAATTGAACGACATGGAATAAGAGCGATGAATTTTATAACAGCGTGAACTCACTTTTTAAGAGAAGTGTTGGCTGCCGTCGTCGGTCTAGTTTCTTAAGCTCCCTAATACTGCAGTCAGGAACAGAAATTGCAAGGTTCCGTGTAAACAGGTGGCACAGGTAAAAAAGTTGTCCGCATTTGTCCGGACAAATTATACAATAATGACGATTGAAAGAGAAAAACTTACGGTTTATTGCTTGATCTGCCAAAGCCAAAACTTCTGCCAAACATCCCTGACCATGATGAAGTCCCCCCCTGTTTTTGATTCAGCTGTGCTAGTCTTTCTTGTTCGGCTTCTCGTAATCTTTCCTGGTTTCGTTTGAATGCTTCTAAGATATCATCCTCTTTTCGATAAAAGTCTAAAACTGCGCGAATGTCGTCAACGTTTGAGGTGGCAATGGCTGAAGAGAGGAAAAACAGACACGAACATTATTGCTTAAGTTAAGTAGCAATCCTGACTGTGTACTTAGTATTACCAGCGATGAGTTTTACATTAAAGTTACTACTTGCTTATCTTGTATGATGTTTCAGTGTTTCACAATTAAATTACACCAAAAAAGAGAATCACAAATCCCTGGTACGTTTAACACGTCAACGAAAATACTCTACCTTTCACTTGTGGCTTGCGCGTGAGTTATCTGTTGTTGTTGTTGTTAGAGACCAGTTAGATTCGAAGACAAGAACGACTACGACTGGACGAGATTTGACTTAAAGTTCTTTTTCGCGTATTCTCAAAAAATAGACACCCCGTAAAGCTTCATTTTACTTTTCTTTTCAACAGAAATGTTTACACGGTTATTTTTATTGAAGGAGGCTGAGCCCACTCACGATCGGAAAATGATAACTTGATAACCCTACAGAGTAGAAGGGCTAGGAGAAATGTGAAACAGTTTTTATTAATTTTCCGAGAGCCAAAGCTTTTTCTCTGTCCACGCTTCCCTACACCAACTCCGAACGTGAACCAAGAAACAGTTACTTACTTTGAAGGAAAGGGATAAGATCAAAAAGCGTTTTGTCCTGCGGATCTCCTTCCCATTTTTTAAGAATAATGGCGTTTCGTATGTTATCGCTTGCAGCTTTTTCATCGCAGTCAATCATGATAACTTTGGACAGGTCGCGGTTAAGTGCAGACAAATCCTGGAGAATAAGAACACAAAGTCATACACCACTAAAGTTTTGATATAACAAGAGGTACTATTACGGTATATTAGGAGCATGGTAGGCTTGATTTCCGCCGCTCTCTCGGTATCAGTCCTCCCCGAGAAGAGACGGCTGGACGCGTGGGAAGAGTGCGGGCTCATTTCTCGACTGTTACTAGAGACGGGGAAAAAAGTGGTCAACGGCTGACTCACGCGTCTCCAGTAACGATCCCAGAAACAACTGCGGGACGCGGCGGTGGCATGGTGGAAAGTTCACTTGCATTTGGCAACAATTGCACTTAAATTGGACCCTCTATTTAGTCATACATGCAGTAGCTAGTCCCCGTGAACACAACTTCTATCAAGCGACCAGCCTTTGTTACGCGGTTACTTGTCCTTCCCCGACTAGGGTGGCCCCTTAATAACGTTTTCCCTACGTCACTGACTACTGGATAAATACGAACGAAACTGAACTAACGCAGGTATAGTTTCGTCTTTCTCTGGACAAATTGGCCTTACGTAAAAAGGAAAACGGTGATCAAAAATAGAGGTTTCGACTGCCAAAGCAACGCGTTGCTAATTGCCAATGATGGCAGTGTGAACAACGAAAACGAATAAACAAGCAAGGAGTAAGTGCGGACGGACATTCCGGATCTTATTCCCCTTATAATATAAAAGAAAGCTATGCTCCGCGCCTGACCTTCAAATGTACACCGTCAGTGTATCGTGTAGCATCCCTAAATAGTCGGTACATGATCATTCCATTGGGATCTAAGCCATCGATAACTGGTGAGGCACTCTGAAAAAGGAGAAAGGAGAAAGACATTAAATAATACTCAACAACAACGCAAGACAAATTCTATAAAAATTGCCGAAATTTAAAAAAAATAGAAATCTTAATAACGCCAGCAAATTTGAAAGTAATTAAGGTGGCTGAACACAGTTTTGCAGGCGGTCAGCGGTAACTTGCGTGACCGCGCTTGTTTTAAATTAGACAAACAAACATAGCGGCGAAAACAATAGTACACAGAAGACGATTTCTCAAAATCTACTCATTAAAATTTTGTGATATTTGGCAGAATTTTTACTTTTATCGTACTTTCAATAATAATAACTTTAAAATGGAAGTTGAACAGACGAATTTTGTGACACATTTAATAATTACAGTACAATCATATTATTGATTATCTAAAAACCCGTCTGTTAAAATTTGGTCAAATAAGTTTCAAATGGTAATGATTAACTTGCTGTGTGCAAGTTTATAGGAAAATCTAATGCGCGAATTTTATGTAAACTGAGCAAAAGTGAAATTTTAAGGTTGTATTCAATCGTTCATGTTGCCATGGAAACTACGAAAACGTCACATTTTACCTGCTAGTCAAAATCTTTTATCAGTATATTTTTCACTTGCCAAGTTTCAGCTTGTGAGCTGCAACCTTTCTCTTGCCATGATTTGACAAAGGCCGTATACTCACAAACTGCCAAAACTGTGTTCAGCCACCTTAATTTAATTGAGACCCCTTATTTAACCCCGTAAACCCTAAGAGTGATCAGCATCAAATTTCTCCTTGTGATATCAATGCTTTGTAAAACGGACATGATCACACAAGATGAATTTCCTTGATTTTTTATCAACTTCCCCCGCTACTTCTGTAGGAAATGAATAGGGGCAACAAATGAGAATTCAAATTTTGATCTTAGGGTTTAAAGGGTTAAAACGCTATTGAGTATTTCATCTTAGGCTGTGTTCACAGTATACCGGATAGATTTTCGTGCCGAAACGAAAAGCTATCGGGTCTGAACACCTATAGTAGAGTCTAGAGAGCTATAGATATGAGGACGACGACAGCTACGATTACGAGATTAATCATACTCGTGATTAAACAAATCGGACTCCCGCTATGCGGTCGTCCGATTTTGTTAATCACTCGTATGATTACAGACCGAATTGGACTCCACTCAGTCCTGTTACCATTACTTATTACATCCATTTTGAAATCACTGGCGATCCGTACAATCTGATTGGCTCTCAGCAGTGTGATTTATTCCCAAATCGCTTCATTTTTTGCTCTAAATCGCATCATTTCTGTTTTAAATCGCACCATTTTTGTTCTATATCGCATCATTTCTGTTTCGAATACAAAATGAGATGTAAAAGCCTTTTTGTTTCGGCTTTTTAACAAACCAGCTACTTGATCGATAAATATTAGTACTGACTAAATTCTGCGATTTCAAAATGGATGTAATAAAGTGGTAATTGAACTTCGTGTCGTGCAATTTTGGTCTGAAATCATACTTGTGATTTCAAATCGAACTCGCGCTGCGCGCTCGTCCGATTTTGAAATCACGCGTATGATTTCAGACCAAATTGCACTCCACTCAGTTCAATTACCATTATTTAACTTAAAGTTTTTTCGCGTATTCCCAAAAAATATTCAACCCAGAAAGCCTCATTGTACTATTTTTCACCTGAAAATTTAGTGCGGTTATTTTGATTGGAGAGGGTTTAGCCCTTTCCCGGTCGCAAAATCATTAAACTTCCTACATTTGATAACTTGTTCCCGTCGCTAAAACTCGTAGTAGAATGACGACGGCTATCACGTTTTCCCGCCAAAATGACGCTGGTTCACGCGCGAGTACTACTTAGGACTTAGAAAAACGAAACAGTTCTACCTGGGTAAATTTCATGAGGGGAGAAAGGGGATACGGCCGATGGGATCTAACGCTGACCGAGAAAAACTCGTACTCGAATCGTGGTCGTCCTCGTCTTAGAATCTATGTATTATTAGGGAGCTTTAGCAGCGACGACGGCAACGGCGGCGAAAACGTCACTATAAAAATGAGCTCTCGTTTTTTCAAAGTTTTCCTCGTTTATTCCAATTCGCTTGAAATGTCAAAAGTGGGCGAATTTCTCTGGAGTTGATTTCTTGGTGACTGCACTAAAGTTTAGAAAGAGAAAGAAAAATTCGTCGTCGCTTGTTTACGTCCTCCATAAAACGTGAAATTAGGCATTTTCACGTTGTAGTCTTGCTGCAGAGTCGGTAAAGAAATGTACAAAAAAGCGTGATGCACGTGCAAAGTTGTTGTTTTGCTTAATAAGCCTATTGTTTTTTTTTACGTTCTCGTTGCCGTCGCCGTCGTCGTTGCTAAAGCTCCCTATTATCCGCGGCGCAGCGCAGCTTTGCTCCGTTACAGGAATCGCGCCGAAATCACCGTTCTTGTGTGTGAACGGAAGCCTTATCTGGTATGATTTTCATGCCGGTGCAAAACTAGGCTATCCGGCCGGTATAGTAAGGACATAGCCTTTGTTATCTTCGATTTGAAGAAGTTAATAGTTGAGGATCTCAGTATTAACGAGAAAATTCATGTATTCGAAACCAAAAGCTTCTTGAATTGCAATGAATTACATATACAAGGATCGAACGAAACCCCTACGTTTTCATTGGAGAAGCTTAGTGGCCATTTTTAGGGCCATTATTACGATGTAAATTCTAATTTTTCTGACTATTATTGTAATTATGATTCAAGGAATCTTAACTACTACACACAAGGAACACACTTACAAATCCAGCTTCATGTGTATAGATAACAACTTCAAATAGTGGTGGCCCAATCTGATTGAGAAAGGCATCTACTCCAGGTCTCTTTCTGAAGCGCCAGCCACTTTTACGCTAAAAAGCAGTGGTGGAGAAACTATTTATTGTTTAGCTGAGATAGGGCTCTATTTTCATTTCGCTTGGTAATAAAGTTCTCACGGGCAAGGAAAAACGAAAAGAGAGCTTAATTTTAGCGAAACCACAAAGGAGAGAATAAATGAAAGCTGCTAAAATTGGGCATGTGTCAGTGAAGTCAGAAAGAAGTAAACTTGTGATGGAAGGTCAGATACATTCACCTTTACGGTATCTGAGCGAAGAGGATTGTGCGGGCGTACTACCATTATCGGAGCAAGTAATAAAACATCTCACGGATAAACATCCGCAGGCACAACAAGCTAAATCGGGCTCTGTGTTATTTGGGCCAGTGGAGGATGTTCCAGCCATCCTATACCAGCAAATAAACGGGGAGATGGTGCGAGAAGCAGCTTTAAGAACTAAAGGCTCTTGTGGGCCCTCGGGCGTGGATGCGAACGGGTTCAAGAGAATACTGGCCTGCAAGTCTTTTAAGAAGTCCAGCACGAACCTCTGTGACTCCTTGTCTACTCTAGCAAGACGACTGTGTACAGAGTTTGTTGATCCCCTCACTATTGAGCCAATTCTGGCTAGTCGGTTGATTCCACTTGATAAAGGCAATGGGGACCTTAGGCCGATCGGTGTAGGAGAGGTTATCAGGAGAATCATTGGAAAATGTGTAACAAAGGTGACCAAGCAAGATATTATTGAGGCCAGCGGCTCACTGCAAGTCTTTTTAAGTGAAGCACTGTACATAGGTCATTTTTACGAGTATTGAATAAAGAGATTTAAAAATGCCATTATTCTATTTTGTGTGGGAAAAGAGAATAGAAAGAAAATCTTCCTAGCATGCTATTAAAAATCTACAGTCGAACCCCCGTTAGCAGACACCGCTTAATACCGACACTTCGTTATTACAGACAGTTTGCTTTGTCCCTGGGCAAAGCCCTTCCTCACATTTTCTCTAAATTCAAGTCTCTTGATACGGACACTTTCAATGGTCCCTCAGTGTCCATATTATAGAGTTTGACTTTACCACTTACTGGGTATAACTCATCTCAATGAAATATGAGACAGTGATCCTTACTTCAAAAGGCTTGATGTTATTAGTTTTTAGAGATGACAAACACCATTACAGTTAACTTTCTCTTACAGCAAGTTAAGGAGCCTAAAAGTGTGACATCCTTTTAATAACTCACATTCTGTCATGCAGACATTAACTGATCAGAAGTCGAGGACAGTTTCCAGCTGGCTTCTGAGAGGATAAAATCTGCACAAAAGAATGTGTGAATAAATCAAATGCGGTCACACTTTTGGGCTCCTTGCTGTAACAGTTACCTCTAAATAACACAATATCAATGTAACGGACACCTAGAGTTGGTCTCTGCCATAATTCAGTCACACTACATGAGGTAGACACCTCTCCATGCTAGACACTAAGTGAAATACCCAAAGGTGTCCACCTTGGAGACAATGATGACTATAATAAGGATGGCACAGAAGTTAGAGTACTCAACACCCACCAATGTGGCCCACGCCAAACCCCTGGCCAAAGCCATCAGCAGGTTAAATTTGTTGTTGGTTCTCTCCCTTGCTGTGAGAGGTTAATATCCCTAGCTGCCAGAGTTTCCTCTTTCCTCAGAAAACTAAAACTTCAAAATGCCACTTAAGCCTAGAAAGCACCACTTTTCTACAAGCCCTTGTCTGAGCAATCTTGTTATGTACCCTAGATGGTGCATAGAAGTAATCTTGTTATGTACCCTAGATGGACACAAAGCCACAAGTGATCTAGGTATGAGTTTAGTCCTTGAGAGCTCATGTTTCATGAGTATAAAAGAAACCCTCACAATACTTACATCATATTCTGGGTGAACTAATACATCTTTTAATTCCAACACCAAAGTATATGGAGGCTGGTAATATGGCTCTTGCAGAGGTTCAGGTAACAACATTTTGCTAGAGGGCTCAGCAAACATCTTCCAAATTTAAAAATAGGAAATGAAATAATTAATATGAGTAATCAAATGGTGATGAGTGAAATATGAGAAAAATTTAATGCATTTTGTCCAAATTCTAATAATTTCTTGAGTCTTTGGACAAGAGAAAGGGTCAGTATTTGAACAAAATGCAAGTGAATTTACTCCCTAATTTCACAAGTTTTCCATTTGATTCTATTATTACCATGGCTGACAAATTATACTCACAATCCTAGCTTTTTTACTTGTTTACCATATTGAGAACTCCACACACAAGTTTCTGCATTTTTCAACAAAACACCTGTTACAGTTCTTCTTGATGTGCTCTTGTGTGTTTAGGTTTTCTACATTTACATTTACCGTGTACAGCCTACCTCTCACATTTGAGGATTATTGGCTGGTTTGGTCAGCAAAAAAAAAGTTAACTTAATAGGCTAATCAACAGGTAGATGATCAAGGCAGCTTACATGGGCTTTGAAAGTATCTAAAGAGCAGTGTTTGATAAAGACAGAAGCAGGTAAATTATTCCACTGAATAATAATTTGACTTTGAGAAAAAGGATAGACTGAGTCAGAGGACAGGCTAATTTCAAGTGGGATGAAACTATCCGAGTGTGAGTGAGTTGTCCTGCGCATGGCAGGGTGCAGGAACCCCCATGTGATCTTAAAGAGGGCACTGAGCCGACTGTTAATCCAACGTTGCTCTAGGGTACGCCATCCCAGGTCTTTAAGCATGTTGGTGGCGCTAGATGGGTTGATGTATCGGGGCAGGCACCATTGAGCCATGCCGCGCTGTATCCTTTTGAACTTACATGAACTGTTATTTCTCAACCCCTGGATGGGGGTCCCAAACACTTGAGGTGTACTCAACCTGGGGGCGGATTAAGCCTTTACAAGCTTTGGCTTTTAAAGTTGACGAATCTACCCATAAGTTTCTTTTAAGGAAGCCAAGGGTGTGGTTTGCCTTGGCTGTTATCCCATTTATGTGTCAATTCCACTTGAGATCTTTTGAGAACCACATACCTAGGTATTTAGAATGATCAAGCTCCCTTACTGGAGTGCTACACAGGTAATGAGTATGTTGGGTTGGGGTTTTACACTGCAAAATCTGCAACACCTCACACTTAGTGTCGTTAAACTCCATCCTCCAAGTTGCCTCCCATTTTTGCACATCAAGGGCATCCTGGAGCTGTCTACAGTGATCTTCACGTTTGTTAGTCAAATAGAGAATGGTATCATCGCCAAATAGGTGAACCTTTCTAGAGCATCTTTTAATGCTCCGACATCTTCTTTCATAACATTTTAAACTTTGACACCATCATGGCACTGAGACACACCGAACATTGCCAAGGCGATTTAGTAATTTTTACATGTGCAACTAATAAATTTTCACTGAACTTTCACACCAA
This sequence comes from Porites divaricata, assembly GCA_038088405.1. Classification (NCBI taxonomy): domain Eukaryota; kingdom Metazoa; phylum Cnidaria; class Anthozoa; order Scleractinia; family Poritidae; genus Porites; species Porites divaricata. Next base: position 10,413,232 of record JBBMOI010000014.1, read on the forward strand.
AATTAAGGAGTAATTTGTCATCCATGACATTATGATTACATAATAATTATTATTACTGGTAAGTCAAAGTCACAAAGGCATGAAATTTTACAAAGTTAACTGTGACTTGGTAAAGCTAAATCTTTGTTTTTCTTTCTGACCAATCACTCTCAAAATTTTCACAAGGAGCTCTTTCAAGTTGTGAAAGGTTCTACCCTTGCTGGTCCTCAACAAAGTTGACAAAAAACCTGAAGGGTGTAAGGGAGTTTTGTACTGAAATTGTCACCAATCACAGCTACTCTTAACAGGGCTGAAATCTAGCAGAGCCTGGCAGCCCCTGGCACCCAACTTTCGCTCTCGGGTGATGGGACAATCTTGGTTTTTTTTTCATACAAATCACACACTGAGCACCCCAGAATTTACAGGTGCAGAGCACTGGGCTCCCTTCAATTTTCCTCAGAGCACAGCCTTGTTTAAGAAGGGCAAAGAAAGGGCACTTGATCCGATCCATACCTCATAAAAGTCCCTTATCTTGTCTCTTGTTCTATAAATATACTGCAAAGGCACAGGATCTGTTGATAGATTAGACCAGCCTTCAATTTGTAACTTTCCCTCTAAATAATAAAAAATCATTTTTCTTGATAAAACATACCATTCTTGTATGGATCTTTCTCCTGCAAACAGAAAGAAAGAACTATGACTCAGACACTCCCAAACAACTAGCCTGAGAAAACGGCTGACATTTCGCAACACAAGCATGGGTTTCCCTGTGAAATGACATATGAGAAATGAGCCCAGAAATTCCATACTGATGATGCATTACTACCCAGATCTGGGTAGTACCTCTGATTGGTTGTGCCACATGGGATATTTTTCTTCAACCAATCAAAAGTACTATCGAGATCTGAGTAGTGACAGTCAAGTCATCAGCATGGAATTTCTGCACTTATTTCTCAGATGCCACTTCCTGTGAAATGTTGGCAGTTTTCTGCGGCTACCAAACAACATTTCTCAGAGACTTAAGACTGGTAGCTGAATGTTGTTTATCCCATAATCAACTGACTCATACCCAGCCCCTCTCAATTTGAAACTAGGCAATTATAGCACCTTTTCAGGCCATTGCTAAGGCAAAGTATTCAAGCTGAAACTCAAAATAACCGGGCTTATATGTGACAAAGTTTTGGACAGTGGTCCCTAAATGACAAGTTGGTTCTGATGGTGACATCATCAGGAAACACCCATATCACACGATTCAAGTCAGAAAACCAGATTTCATATTTTCTTAAACACCAATAGGTAACATTTCTCTATGTTTCAAAGGGACTGCTTGTTGCTGCCATTCAGTGACACATGAAAATGAAACTTGGAGATATTTATCCTTGGATAATGATAGGCTCTCACTAGCCTCTAAACACAAAATTTCTGACACAAAATTAGGGCATTGTAACCCTTACTTTATTGCCTTATTTCAAGTTTCCGAAAACCTTGAAACTTAAAAAAAAAAAACAAACAAAAAAAAAAAACCTCGTGATCTCATCATCTCCAACCCAGAGCAGTTCACCACTGACGCTTGTCTGACTGGTTGCGGGGCGGTTTGTTTCGGCGAGTGTTTCCATAGAGAATTCCTGGATTTCATTCTCAGCCAAGGACACCATATCACTGAATTGGAGCTGCTCACCATCATCGTTTCTATTAAGCTGTGGATCCACAAGCTTCAAGGTCTTGGAGTAGAGCTTCTCTCCGACAATGCAATCTGCGTCTCAGTCATAAACTCTCAACACTCGTCTAATGTTTTCATGCAGCGCTGCTTACGAGAACTCTGGCTGCTCCTTGCTTTGCACAACATCCAGCTCAGGGTGCGGTCGGTTTGCGGGTGCGACAATTGGTTAGCTGACTCTCTCAGTAGATCCCACACGGGCAATCTCTGTTCGCAATTCAACTCGCTTGCTGCAGATTTATCCCTCACAGAATGCACCGTGCCAGACAGTTTTTTTTTTCTGTTCGCAGTCGAGTAGCTGGGCGCATGGTACCATCCACTGTTCTTTGTTTTGCAGAGAGTGCCGCTCCACTATTGGTCTATGCTCGCAAGATTCAAGCCTTTGCATTTCAAGAGTCAACAAAGAGGAACATGAAGACCCAGTTGAACGCTTATCTTTTATTTTGTGATCATATTGCTTTAATCCCGTTTCCTGTTTCGAAGGAGACTTTTTTAGCTTATTTAGCTTTCTTGTCGAAATCATTATCTTGTTATCGTTCTTTAATTAACTACATCAATATTCTAAGGCACATCAACAGGTCACTAGGAGCTGATTTCTCCTTCATGCATGACTATGATGCCTTTCTCACGCAGCGGGCTTTGTGTCGTGTCATGGGTGATTCGCTGCATTTCACTCATCCGGTGACTGTTGATATTCTTTTGAAGGTATTTCGCCATTTTGATTGGTCTAATCAATTGCACGTTTGCATGCATGCGGCTTTCCTAGTAGTTTTTTTCTCCTTTCTAAGAATTTCTAATTTGGTACCCTACACTTTAGCTTCCTGTCAGTCCAACACAGCTTATTTCCTTAAGCGCGAAGATGTTTGTCTCTCTGCGTCAGGAGCAGTTCTTCGAGTGTATAGGACCAAAACTATTCAATTCAAACAGCGTGTACTGCATATCCCTTTACCGTTCATCCCCAATTCCAGGTTGTGTCCAGTCACAGCATTGCAAAATTATTTTCTTACAGTCCCCAGCCAGGCTAGTTTGCCATTGTTTGTTGTTTACCACTGTGGGTCGCTTAAGCCTTTACTCGCTGCTCATTTCAATCGGTTTTTCAAATCTTGCGTAGCTGCCGTGGGTCTTAACCCGTCCAATTTTTCATCTCGCAGTTTTCGTCAGGGCGGCGCTACTTTTGCCTTCAATTGTGGCGCTCCCACGGAATTTATTAAGGCACAAGGGGACTGGCGCAGCGATGCTTATTTAGTTTATCTTAACTTGTCGACCGAGAAGAAACTTGACATTTTGCGCTCCATTTCCGTTCGTCTTTCCAACCTGGTTTAATCTATTTTTTTTCATTATTTTTTATTTTTTTCCCTTTTTCCCACATTCTCAATTTTCTCCCCCCTCATTCAGGTTTGGGGTTTTATTTGTTAGCCTGCAGTCTTCAATAAATTCATATTTTGCCCCAAACTCGTCGCCTTGCATTTGTGTCCACTAATTTGGTGGTTTTGGCTTTGTCAAAACGCTTAATTTGTGACACACCCCCTAGCGTGTTTCATGTCTTTTCACACACTCGAGTCTAGTTTCTCCTTGGTCATATCAAGTTCAGCGTCGCCGTCAAAGGTCAGTTGTGGTTTCTCCGCGCTAGTTTTACCCTCCCTACCCTCCCTAGGTTTTATTTGTTAGCCTGCAGTCTTCAATAAATTCATATTTTGCCCCAAACTCGTCGCCTTGCATTTGTGTCTACTAATTAGGTCATAATTATAATGTTTGGCACTATGAGGTGAAATGGCATTTTACAAGCCCTTTGTTTTATATAGATAATGGTCGAACATCAAAGATTGCCAACTTTTTACTGTATATTTAGTAACCATAAAATTTCATTTCAAAATATCTTGATAACACTTTCACAGATTTTGCAGCTATTAAAAAAACAAGCTCAAGTGAATGATTTTGGAAAAAAAACCTCCATGTGCTGAGAAATATGGAGGCAAGTAAAATAGATTATGATGTCATTTCTTTGCTATGACAACTGATGCCAACATAACACAGCTCATGACAAAATTTTCATCTCTATCTGATAAAGCTGTGGTGATCACTATTTTCTCAATTCCTATATCACTGTTAATGGTGACCTAGTTCATGCTCAAAGTAAAGTCCCAAAATCGTAAAATTTTATACTTGCAAAATCTAAAACTCCCTAAAAGTTCTCTAAAAATCAATAAAATTCACTTATTAAATTAATACTCACAAAATATGGCTCATGATTGTTCGTGAAATTTAATACTTGCAAAATTAAGTGAGAATAACGTAGTTACATACATTGGGTTCTAATTTGTCATTAGTCATTTACTTACATCATCTGGAGCAGCCTCTGGCCAACCTGTCAAATAAACACTCACTATTAGCACTTTGAATATCCTTTAGGATGTCAAAAGACATTTGTTGCATCATCATGGGTGCATAAATTTGTTGCATCGACTTCATCCGACAGTTCATTTACATGAAAAACTGCACCCCCCAAAAATGCCAAAAAGTCAGCAAAGAAAGAGTTCCTTAATCCTGTCATACAGGCCCAAGTTGTTCAAAAGGTGGATAGCCCTATCCAATGGATATCTCTATCCAATGGATAGGGAAATTTGTTTCCCAAATATTTATCCACTGGATAGTGATTTATCCGGTGGATAGTGCTATCCAACTTTTGAACAACCAAGTCCTGATGTTTAGAATAAACAAAGTTTCAATTCCCAGGATAGAAAAACTTATTATATAAAAGCTTTCTTCCTAAAACTTCTTCTATTCCTTAATTTATCCTTAGTTACTAAGTTTGGGCTTTGACCTATAAAACCAATCTCCGCCGCCTTTTTATACTGCAAAAGCACATTATTGGAATTACTAATAAATCACATTTCAAGGCTCATACAGACCCCATCTTTTAGGAACTCGGTATATTAAAATTTAATGATATCCATTTGCTTTAACTGGGCCAATTTTATGTATCCTTGCATCCCGGTGAGAATCCTGATGCTAGACCATCACAGGGTTACCCTCCAGCAGTATATCGCCAGTACCCATTTATACACCTGGTCCCAGTTATTGGAAGGCCAATTAGCAGTAACCCAGAATTAAATTTTAATCCATGTTTCTTTTTGTCTTGTTCAAACGTATTTTCTCGGATAATTTGCTCTGTTCCTTTTAGATCATTTAATCATCCAGTTGTAGATAAAAAGAATTACACTGAATTTGCTTTTAAAGTTTTTATTTCTGAATTCAAATTTTGCACTAACCCTGGGTTACCTTAACCCAGCTTTGAACAACCCAGCCCTAGGTGAAGAGAGACAAAGTGGAGTAAAGTTCCTTGTCTAAGAAAACAACAGGACAAGCGAGGCTTGAATCCCAGACCTCCAGTTCCAGAGTTTGAGGTGTTAACCGTTCGGCCACACACGCCTTGATATAAAAATGTGTTGGACAGTTATTTTTCACATCCTAACGACCTTAAGGACAAAATATAAAATCCAGCACCTAATGATAACAAAGTAATATCCTGCCAGCAGTGGTTTCTCCTGGCTGGACGCCATGCTATGAAGAAAGAGAAACCACTGCAAACAACACTTTGCTTCTTTGATTGAGCTGCCGTCCAGCGCCATGGATGAATAAAGTACTTTGAACACTAGGTAAAACCTCAGTGTTTAAAAACAAGTTAAGGCTCTTGTGCATTTGCTTACGCTTATAACTGCTGCCTCAACATGAGCCTGCTGTGACTTTGCGCTCTTTTAGTCTTAATTGCAATTATTTCTACCAACTTTATTTGTCAGATGTAGGCAAACTAAACTGGAGTGTAATTCCTACAGACCATATCCATGCTCAGGGAGAGAAATAAAACTTTGTTGTTGCTTGTTATGTTCTCCATAAAATGCAAAATTAGGTATTTTCACATCATAGTTGTGCAAAAAAGGCAAAGAAAATATGTAAGATGAAAGTGTGATGCACGTGCAAAGTTGTTATTTGCTTATTTAACCTATTGTTTTGTTTCTTTTTGACGTTCTTGTTGCCGTTACGTTGTTGGATCTGAAAGTCCCTAATGTTTCTTGCAAAACAAGAGACAGTGATTTCATTTGAAGTTTGGACGTAGCCAAAACATTGATGCGCATGCTTGATGGGAAAGCAAATGGTTGCTCACAGTGGTTTCTCTTCCCTCATAGCACAGGTAACTATAAAGTAATGGTTCTGATGTCGCACATTATTTTGAGCCCAAATTTCAAGATTCTGAAAGGGGACATTCAGACCCTCCTAAGATGGAAGTAAGATGCTGATAAAATATGGAATGCCTTATTTCAATATTTAAATCCCCATATTCAGTTTCAAGTCCCTCAATTGTCTCTGTAAGTGTTGGCTGCTAACGATTTAGATTTGTGAGCTCTACCCTTGTAAAATGCAACCCCTTAACACTTTCGTGTATTCTGAATCTTTCTTACCCATGTAAACTACAGCTCCTGTGGCCATACCCACACATCCTGCACCAAACATGACCCAACCTCTTAAACTCGGACCTTTTTTCTCCTTGGGTTTAACGTAATAATACGCACGGGGACATCGTAAAGGGAGACGTGCTGCCCATTTAATTATCTCTCCTCTACATGAGTGCGAAGATAACTGCATAACTGGTGAAATTAAAGAGCTTTGGCTGCATATTCTTGACCCCAGCAATCGACAACAAGAGGAAATCGCGGCGGCCATGATGCAAGTCGAACACACACTATCATGTGGTCAGCAAACAAGCAAGGAATAGTTTCCAGGATTTTCTGAATTTTTCCATCTCTGGGGGATGGGGTGAATTAACCTTTACCTTTACAAGTGTAATTTACAAGTGTAGCTATTGTTCAAAAGTCTGAAAACAATAGCTACACTTGTAAATTACACTTGTATAAGTTTTATTAAATTGACCCCTGGGTACCTAGACTTCAAAACAGTCGGGTTTTTGCTATTCGTACGGGACCCGTACATCGACTTGTACTTGCTATTCATACGGGATTCCGACTAAACTTTAAGGCTGACAATACTGATTAGGGTAAAGCAATGAAAATAGTGATTAGGGCAAAGCACAGACCATACTGATTAGGGTTAAGCACTGACTCGAAACGGTTAGCTTCTATTTAGGGTTCGGTTGTTGCTTATACGAAAGAAAATCAAACCATATTCAGTGGTAGAGTGGTTAGGCTACGAACTATGAATTCCACGCCCCGGGTCGGTTCTCAATCGTGCCTTCCTTTTAGAATTGGCCACTGAATTTTTTTTCCTTAAAAATTGAGTGGTGGTTAAAGAGACTTACACTTTCATGGAAATTTAATGACCAGAAATTTCAAGAGCCTTAGAAATTTCATATAAATTTCAAGAAGAGACTTGATCCCGTATGAATAACAAATACACTTCCGTACGAATAGCCACTGGGTTTCTTAAAAGTTAGAGCCTCACACGCACGTTTCGCTCTCCGTTTTCAGCCTCGCTCCAGACCTTTTCTTTGACTGTTTGCGCGTACTGGAATACGCAAAAACATGGACTGTTTTGCAGTCTACCTGCGAGCAGAACCTCTTTTCTCTCTCCCTCTCCTATTCACCGATACACAGAATTAGAGAAAGAAATAAACAAAGACCAGAGGCATGCGAGACGAAACTCTTTCCATCCGGCCAGCCTTTCTCTGTCATTGCTGTCATTGGGGGGGGGGGGGGGGGGGATAGGCATAGGCCAAGATGTACTCCTACCCACTTAATTCTACGGAGTTGTGTCGCTGGTTTCAAGGAGGGGCCCGTAACCCAGAACAAGCAACTCCCATGAATTTGTGTCAGGGCTTTATCACAAAGCATATTCACTATTTTGCATGTCCAACAGCCACGAATTCAGCTAGACTGAGTGACAAGTGTGTTGAGGGTGGCAAGTTTCAGCACGGTATTACAAATCCTCTGTGGGTGATTGCCTGGGACCAGGCTCTGGAGTGGAGGAAAAAGGCAAAAAAAAAAAACGGGACCAAAAAGGAAAAGTATCGGCCAGCTTAGTGAGCCCAGTGGTGGCCTGGGGAGGGAGCGGGAAAGGGCCACCACCCTTTCCCCTCCCAGGCTACCTCTTGGCTTGCTTTGCTCGCCGATTTTTTTCCTTTTTCCCCAAAGCAGAGCCTGTTCTCAGGCTAAGTGGGTGGGCACTTCATATACTGTGGCACAGAAGCAGCATGTTTTTTGGCTTGTCACCTGAATAGGATATACATATCAATAATAATATTATACATAGCGGGGTCCAACATACAAAAGCTACTCAGAAAATTCTTGTAGGATAAATAACTTAAGAAGCCAAACTGTCCCATAAATGGAAGAATGTTATGTTATTCCCTCCAATAGTTGATCATGCATGGCAGGACCTTTTCAGGTAATAATTGACAGTGAAAAGGTTGCTACCATCTTAGTTATTTTCATTTTTTTTAATAATGAATTTTTTCCCGGTCAGTCATATTTCCTGTAAAAATCAAGCCCTGCAAGACAGTATTGGAAAGGAAACTGAAAACATTTTCCTGACTGAACAGTCCGCATTGCTACCTTATCAATTTGGTATACAATTGTGTGCATGATTGTCCTAAATTTCTCATAAAGAAACTTCAAATATAAAATACTTTTTCACTTTCTTAATCCACCAAACCCTTCATTTTACACTACAGTCCGACCTCTATTAAGTGGCCACCCTCCATCAAGCGGCCACTTTCCAAAGTCCCGATTTATTTGTCAGTAAACTGCTGTATTTGATACCTCTATTCAACGGCCACCTCTACTAAGCGGCCACAGCCACCTTTTTGCTGTCTCAAGTCTCAAGTGTATTATTTATATGGTTTTTTACCTCCATTAAGCAGCCAGTAAAATATCTTTCCAAGCAAAATGGTGACAGATGATATAAGGTGACAACTGATAACAACCAGAAAACAAGAACTGCAATTTTTAAATCTCCACTATAACAAGTCACAAGCCGCGTACACGTGCAAACTTTTCACATCCGGCACTATACAAAAAAATAACAATAGCTAACAACAGATAAAGCTGACCCACGGTTTTGTTACTATGCATGGGCTTGAAACACACTTGATGTTTTGTTACAGTGAATTTTGGATTTATCTTCATATATTTTTACTTTTTAAAAGCATTTTGCTATATAGAGTTAATAAAATCATGTTTACGGCCATTCCTATCCATTTATATTGTACCTCTATTAAGCGGCCACTTTTCAAAGTCCCGAGGGTGGTCGCTTAATAGAGGTCGGACTGTAGTAATGAAGAAGCTGACAAAATAAGCAAACTCATATTTACATGCAACAGAACTTAAAACAGTTGTATCTACAAAATCAACAATCAAGAGATGTACAAAATTATATTTTGACATTATTATAACACGTCAGCTAGTAAGTTGTATTTTGCATGGCATGGTGATCACGCACCCAGCAAGTTACAATCAAAGGAAAACAGGTTTTTATAGTAAAGGAATTTTATACTTTCACAAAGCAATGCAAAATTACTGCAACCAGACACCTAGCAAAATCATAATAATTTCAGCTTGTTTCACTAAATGTTGGCATACTTCAAATCCATGTTGTATCAAGCAGAAATTCTATGTTGACTTTAAGACAACAAGTGAGAAACTGCCCTTTTGCTGCAGTTTATGGCCTAAAGCAGAGGTGAAGATCCAGTGGAAGGAAAATAACTTTTCAGGAGTTCAAATTTATATTTTGGGGTTGCTGCATGTCCCCGGATTCTGTTAGAAGCATGCACCTGGTGCCCATATTAGCAGGAAACATGTCACATTTTTTTCCACAATCAACACGTGCTATATGGCCTCCTACACAGACACTCTAAGGGCTTTGTCATGCCTTTCTTCCCCAGAAGGCAAACACCACTTTTCAAATTTGAGTATAAATATCATGAACGCGCATTTCATTGTCAAGTTTTGCTAAGTATAAATGCACTAAAAGTAACAATGTGTGAAGACACTGAGTGAGATCTAAGATAGTTTTTGAATACCTTGCAGTTTGACTACCATAACCGAGGTCATTCTCAGTTAGAATCAAGATAAAATAGTTTTAACTTAATAGTTATCAATAAGTTTGACAATTCCAGTACTTGAACATTTGGTACATTATAAGATAGATTACATCACTGTATATTATCACATTCTTTCAATAAATGAAGTTGAATTTTCTTTAAACCTTTGAAGTCAACAAGGCTAAAAACAAACTCAGTGCAAGACATAGCCTTTTTTCAACAGGACCCTATAATAATTAGAATCACAAGGTACCATCACAATATGCCTGAAATAAAAATTAAGCTCTTCCTGTTTTTGCAATTCACTTTCTGTCAAAAGAATAAGTCAACCTTGTTTGACAACATGGGCTTAAAAGTAAGTTCTTAAGATGCAAATCCAACAATTTGAGACTGCAGGGTGAAACAAACATCCCTGACAAAAGGAATGGTTTGTTTTTCTGCTGATACGATAAATTAAAGCCCTTTTCCAGGGGCTGACTAGCTTAAAATCTAACACAACAGTCTTGAAAAGTCCACTGCTAAGAACATCTCCTTGTGGTTAGTGTCTGTTCCACTTCAACTTCCAATCTCTAGAGGGGGAGTCTCCAGCAATGGAAAGTAGAATGTATAGTGGACGTTTTGCTATGCTGGATTGTGTAAGTAAATAGCATCTGGTCATGAGTGTAAAATGTACAACGTATTATCTAAGAGGTTCTAGCTGTCTTACAGAACCAAAGACTTTGTTTTGTAAATAAGTCTAAAAAGGTTTCTTTCCTGAAAATCTGTACACAAATTGTCAATGTCTTTTAGCGTTGAATTCTATTTTCCTCCTTTTGCGTGTGTCAAGATGTGCGACTTGAGGTTTGTTGACTGTGCAAACCTTTTATTACAGGAGTCAAAAGGGCAGACGTAAGGGCGGTCCCCAGTGTGAATGCGAACATGGGTTCGAAGGTTAAAATCCAGAGAAAATCTTTTTCCACAGCCTTCAAATGTGCACTACAGGGGCAAAACAACAACAATATAAAACAACATTTACAAAATTAAACATGATGTCATCTACCATCAAATTTCACCTATCCTTTCAGGCCATTCAAAATGCTTTAAATAGTAGGCCAGATAACAACAGAAACAGGCAGCAAAGACCTACATTTGTGTGGTCGTTATTCAACATTAATAAACCTATATTCCACTGAAAGAGGCAAAATTGCCAGCTGCCAGAAAAATATTTTGACTGGACTGACTTTTTATCCAAACTTAGCACAAACCAGTATTGAAAATACAGTGACCTCATTGATTTAATAATGGGGCAAAACTTACCTGGAAAGGTTTTTCTCCAGTATGAACAAGCTGGTGTCTTTTGAGCTTCGAACTTTCCACAAAAGCCTGCAGGATTAGCCCATGAAAAACAAAGCCACATTAACAATGGCAACACAAGTGTGGAAAACAATAATAATATCAGAGCCAGTGCTGGAAGAAATATTGCTTTAAAACGTTTTTCACATTAGTTGATGCTTTGGGGAATGCTTTCTGTGTTTTGAAACAACACTCTTAATTATTGGGTATTTGTTACATTTCATTATGTTGTACATGCTCATAAACAAATTCATCACCGGTTTTACAATTCAGGTCAGAAAAAATGAAATGGAACGAAAGCAGTGATTTATTTTCATTTCAGGCTGCACATGTCTTACAATGTGAATTTTCCTTAAAAGCACCCCAGTAGTATTCAACTAAAAGAACATCTTCTTGTTTATGGTTGACAGCCTACTTCAAAGGTTTTTCTTTCATCTCTCCCAATTCATGACTAAATTTATTTTTGAACAATGCCTTTTCTTCTGGTTGTTGTTCAAAGTGGCAAGAAATCATCTTTCTCCAGTCTTTCACTGGAATGCAAAGTTTACTAACGTTTTACCTTTTATGTTTTTGAAATCAACTCAGGGATGTAAACAATCTTCTTACTAAGACCACAGCTAAGTCAAAAGTGCTCAGACATAATGTCCAAACATATTGCAATATTAATTGGACATTTACAGCATTTTGGTCAGACAATGTCGGATGTCTCACAGTAATTTCCACCATTGAGAGCTGTCATTAAGGGCCGGCAGGCAGGGACTTCCCCCATCTTTTAGGATTGTGATCCCCCAGCCACTTTTGTAGGAAAATAGAAGCGAAATAAAACCAAAATAAATCCCCAGCTATTTAATTCACTGCCTGACAGCCCTGAATATGTTCAAAAAGCCAAAATCAAGTTAAATACACCATTTGGAGATGAGGATAAGTACCTTGCCGCATTCTGCACAAACGTGAACTCGTGGCCCATGAGTATGTAAGTGTTTTCGCATTGCAGAATTATCTCTAAACATCTTTGTACAACCCTAAGAATAAAACAACAGACAAATATGCTCATTGCTAAAAGAGGTTACGGAACCTTACCCTACACATTTACCCATCCATTTAACTGTGGTTTTGCCACTTCAATAAATCCTTTTCAACTCAACCACACCAGAGAAACAATGAATTAAAACAGGTATTTTGTCATCAGTTTGAGCTCTTAGTTCTGAATATGAACAAAACTGGTACATATGTACACTGTACACTGTAAGTGAAACTTTTCAATGGCAAGAGGTTATAACAAGATCTTATACTCTCTGGCAAGGTAAGATGTTTAGCTAAACACAAGCTGGACCTTACCCCTGTAATTTTATTTCAGCAGCACTAAGCACGTGAGAGTACTGGTTCCCCTACAGAACGTGATGCTACTAAAGTTCACTACAGAGTTAACAATGGCAATACAGCTCAGTGAAGCGACAAAATAAAATTGTCAACAAGTGTCAAAACTACAAGAAACAATGTCAGGGTGGGCAGAGCAGTGCAGAGTATTTTCTCCTAAAAAATCGACAGCCATTTTCTTGTGAAAGGTTTGAACCCAGGAGCCATTTTCTTGTTTCATATAGCCCAGCAGAGTCTTAAGAGGAAGCAAAGTAGAACACCATCAAGTTAATTTCATGAAAATAAAGAGAGAACCTACTTTATGTGGACATGCTATCGTTCTGGCTCCTTCCTCTTCCTTCATTTTCTTGGGCCTCATTCTAAAAGACAGAGAGTATAAAATACATGTACATTTTGCAAAATCTCCTCACAATCATTTGATAAGAACTTACACATCACTATTGTTGTTTGGTTGGTTACCTGTACACTGGTGATGATTCGTTTAAAATTCGCTAATTCGTCTAAGTGCTGCCATTGGTTTTTCACAGACTTTAGAATTTTAAACTTCCAGTAAAAGTACCCAGCAGTAGGCTCTACATTTTTCCCAGTGCATTTTATACGAAATTTACAATTTTTGTACAATAATATTTTTATTGTTATGTTATTGTTTAAGTTTTCTACACATTACTTTTTCTTTATTAGTCATAAGGCCATCCCTGTTTTTTTTTCGTTTAGCGTCAAATGCATTTCCTGACATTGGGTCGGTCGGTCAGTTGGATTGAAAAAAAAAACATTTACCTAAAAAAAAAAATCACAAGAAGTCTCAGAATAGGAGGTCCTGGTACCCTGGGACAACGTTAAAAGTTAACTTTCACATAACTGGATTAACAAAATGTACAATTTGCTGTAAAAAATGTTCCTGTTTTTCTCCATGCTGTTACTATGATAATTTTTCAGATAGATTAAAAGAATTATTATTCCAAGTGAAAAATGGTTTTGATTACTTTTTTTTTTGAAAATGCCAAAAATTTGGGTCGGTCGGACGACGCTAAACGGGGAAAAAAAAAGAGGATGGCCTAAAGCAGAAATCAATGACATCTTGACTATAAAAGCAATAATAAAGTCTAATTATTGGACTGCTCTTTTTTAGCTCTTTTCCCTTAGCGAAGGATCAAATTGATAATATACTTGATCTACACGTGTGGATCATTCATAAGTGTTTACAAAGGGTGGGCACAACCCATTTTGATTAGGAGCAAAATTCAAGGATTACTAAAGTAAATTTGCAACAGCACAAAAAGGCTGTAACAGTTAAGACTTGAAAATAAAACCTGAAAAATTCCCATATTACATTTAATATTCTGATAAGGTCCTTCTCTGTTCTGGATTCATTTAAAGAAATTTAATAAACTGAAAAAGTGCATCTCAGAGAAATTCAAAATGTAATGGAAAATATATTAGGACAGTTAGATAACTAAGTACAAATGTGTCATGTTCAAGGGATTGTACATTAATAAATACACCCAACCTAAAAACAGACAACTCAAACGAATTTTCACATTTTTATCACTCTTTCATTTGTGCTGCACTTTGCATTAGTGATAATGCTTGCAGTATGATTTTTTGGACTCTTTTAGGGAAAAAAAAATTAAAATTAGAGACTTCTTTCTGAGTAGCAACCAAAAATAATGCCAGACAGGCAATTCATATGCATTTGATGGAAAAAATCATAGTCTGTTTACAAGAACTTGCGGTGAAAATTATAGCACAATTCAAGCAACTTGATTCTCAATAATAATTTCGTGGCGGAAGGCAAATCCCTTTGTTAGTCAAAACCTCGATATTCTATTTTAACTGTTAAACGCAAAAAGAGGTGACCAATACACACAGAAACATTCTTTCGCATGAGTTTCAATGATTTACTCGTTCATAAAAACCGTTCAATAAGGTTAAAATGAAGAATTCGAAATTTTCACTTTGCATCGAACGAGCGGCCGCCATGATGAAGTCCGCCATTTTGGTTTTGAACAAAGGCTGCTGTTTGTCATGGGATTTCAATATGGCTGCCAAACTGGACGAAAAGTCACCTTACCTTGCAAACTCTGCTAACTGCTTTGGATCACTTAAATCAATTCCAGGAAGGCCTCCAGGAGGTATCTTCTTCCCTGTCATGTACTCTGTGAAGTCGGGAGACTGATTCAATTCCTCCTGTTGAGCTTTTTTCTCTTCTACAGCGTCACCATAGCACGTACAGGGAAGAAACACAAATTAAAAAACATAAGATTTCCACGCCTCGCAACAGCATTTAAGCTTAAAACCAACTTAATCTGAAAAGTAAGGGCGCCCATTTTACAGAACGTACCCGACGCCCACATTGTGACGGCGAATTCGCCTTCAAGAGTCTTTATTTGTACTTGCTTTTGTTCCCATTTGCGCGTACCTGAGCGTTCACTTTCTCCATTACCACCCCCTCTCTCACTGTTCGAGGCGTTTGACGCACTCGATGTAGTAGAGTTAACATGACCCTTTCCCGATCTGCCCAGACCTTTAGTCCTTGTTCCTCTGCTTTTTCTCTGTTTGCCTGAAGGCGTCGTAGAAATAGACACTTCTTCAACGATGGCGTGTTTTGACTCCTCGATAACTTCTTCCGTTGTTTGAACTACGATTTCTTCGTTCTCAGGCTCGGTCAGAGGCTGAAGGGCTATCATCGGCTGTGTCTCAATCTGAACTTCTTGGTGAGGTTCAACCATAGTTTCCACCTCAACTTCGACTTCTGCCACACCAGTTAAGTCGGCCATGTTGGCGTCCGAAGCTACCTTCGTGGGGGGTGCTCCCTGTCAACTGAAATATCAACCTCACTTCGAAAACCAACAGACCACGTGGTAAGTGTACTAATCGAACCAATCAGCATCGAGAACAGACGTGCTCGACGGCCAATCGAAAAAAATTGCAAGGGACAAAATACGCGGGAAAAATTAAACTCATCTGACTAAAGAAAGAAATGGATCCTCCTCCTGAGTAAAACACAGGGAAATTTACAAAACCTCCCTAAAAATAATATATGGATTTTATTTCTATCCAAACACCATTAACCAGGTCCAAACATATGTAAAAAAATATAAAACGGCAAACTGATCCTTACGACAACGCGATGAAGAAGTAAAACATAGGCACGTTAAACGTGTATGAGCTATTTTGAATGCATTAGTGTAACTTTAATGCTTCGGTGTAACCTTACCAAGAGTGATGAATCTACCTCTTTCATCCTAAATGTAGATTGGGTTTTGGTGCGAAATTGCGTATTGCGGTACATAAATGAAAACTCGAAACGCTCAGCTGAATCGATCCTCAAGCTATATATGCACTTTCTTCTGTCTTTCCCTGTTACATCTGGTGCAAGTTAAACAAATCGTTAAAGTGAAATAAATTTCTTCTCACGAAACGTTGATTAGAAGGAAAACTCTAAGGTTTCGTCGGAGTTTCTTAAGCCAAAATGTGACTCATCGAATACTGAATAGTTACGAAATACCAGGATTTTTATCAAAGTGGTAGACGGTTGCATCATCATAATTCACGAGGTTTTCACGTGCGATTCTACTCAGTGAAACAGTCTTCAACTCCGACAACTTATTTCTTCACGTTTTAAAAGCTATTGCTTTTCAGAAGACAAGAGCCTTTTTTGAGGATTTGGTTACAAAAGGAAACAGGTCTTCATACGTCCAAGTTGCTATTTATCATTATGAAAAGCCAATCTGCATGAGATGTACAATCACACAGCTGGCACGTGAAAGACAGGCAAATTGTTTTACTACAAAATTTTCTCAAACGATTGTAAGAAATCACCTCGGCTTTATTACAACATCTGCAATTAAATTGTTTCATGCAACGTCAAGGTTGGTTGAACTTTGCAAGCGAGAGAATAATATTTTTAAAGCTTGTTTACGTAATTAACAATACTCGATACAGCTTTCAAAAAAAAGCTGCCTTTTAAACTTCTAAAACCACATTTTATAGGGCGCATACTTTCGAATTAAAGTCTATATCTAAATATCAATTATTGCTTTTTCATTGGAACAGATTTGAAAATATATGATCTTTTATACTCTACCCGGTTGTAGCAGGTGAAACAGAACTCATACTGACGTGCGTTGTACCGATAGCCGAATTAGGTCAGAAATGCCCCGAAGCGGCAACTGCACTTAAATATGAACCCTTAAACAGCTGCATCACTGTTCACAGCGTTTGAATCATGAAGATATTTTATGTAATGCTTCCAAACACCTGTACCTGTAATAAAAGACGAAAAAATTGTGAAGCATCAAGATGGCGGTCTCAAAGTGCCCTTGTTCGACCTTTACCAATGCCATGTTTAAATAGATGCCAAGATCTCATTGGTTCCTAAGCATCAACTCATAGTACCTTCAACCTTATTGGCTCTTGCAACAAACATCCCAACATACAAAGCCACAAAGCCACAAAGATACATACGCTTACACCAACTGACATATGAGCTATTTTTTCAAAATAGCTCAACAAAAGGATAAAACAAAACAATGGTTGTGTTTTCACGACAGCGCTTGTCTCGCTTAACATTCCTGAAGGTGTTTTGTTTATAGACTCCGTTAAGCGACTTAAAAATGACAGGTGTTTTCACGAGTAAGATTTAATTTCATCTTACAGTAATTTGAGTAGACCACGCGCGCGAATTAATCATTTTGAATAATATGGCGGGAGATTCAAACGAAGCTCGCTTGTTCGTCCTTCTTCTTTTAATCACGGTTTATATGCTCTTAGTTTTCTTTCGACGAAGGAACAGATTTCAGCAAAGGCTGAGATTGCTTGCACTAAGACGCAGGAGAAGAGTAATGGAAGCTTACTTTTATCATCCTCGGAGAAAAATATGCCGCAGAAGGAAAGTTGCGTGCCATTCCGGTGGAGAAGCAAGTAGCAGTTGCTTTGTGGCGGCTTACAACAGGAAACTTATACCGAACTACGGGACTTGTTTTCGGAGTTCGAAGATGCACTGCGATAATATTAAAAGATGAATTTTGCTCAGCACTTCTGACGACCGCTCCCGGGGGGGGTACTCCCTTATAAGGGCTTAATGGGGACGTGCGGCCAGCCAGGGTATGTTTTACGGGATTTTTGTCTTAAACAGGGTATCGATTTTATCATTTTTTGTCTTAATCAGGGTATCAATTTTAACAATTTTTGTCTTAAAGAGGGTATCTTTTCTTGGACGATACACAGCCTGCGCGTACGTTCTACGAATGCCTTAAACAGGGTATCAAAAATCGAAATTATGTCTTAGACAGGGTAGGAAAATCAGCGATATTTGTCTTACACAGGGTCAGGGTATGAGGAGCCGGGCCGCACCTCCCCACCCAAGGATATATCGAGTACCCCCCCCCCCCCGGGCGACCGCTAAAGGTTATATAAAGTTCCCAAAAGGAGAAGCCGAAACAAGAAGAGCAATTGAGGAGGAACAAAAATGGAACGCGTGTACGGTATTTCCGATTTGAGGGCCTTGTCAGATGAATGACCGCAAGTTGCTTCCCATTGGTGGAAATTAATCGCGGACTCGCTTAAGCTACCTGGTTTGGTGGCTTAAATTTAATGAGAATTGCATTGAAGTTTGCCGACTCGCTTAACTCTAAGCGAGTAGGAAGAGCAACTGTTTTCACGAGATTTCCGGTTGTCACTCGCTAAGCGACCTGAAAAACCGCTCGTGAAAACACGGCCAATAAATATATATTTAAACAAATTGCCCAATATTTCGGTTTGAAGACAAACCTTCTTCAGGGGCTGAAAAAATGGAAATAAAAATAAAAGTTCCTTACAAATAAGAATTTGAAAATGTGACAATAAAAACAATGGATTGTTACTGATATAAGCGGACCAGGTGGTATCATATATCAGTGAGCTTCGTCACGTCTGTTTATTCCTAGGGGAGATGTATCAAATGAGCTTTTCGAGCCTTTCTCACTGCATAACGGTTGCTGCGTATGAGTTTTGTTAATTGCTGTGGGTTTACTGACATTTTAAATATTTTGGAATCAAACATATGTATCTGGACAAAAGAAGCAAGGCTGATTTTACAATCGGGAATATATAATCCCGACTGTAAAATCAGTCTTGCTTTTTTTGTCCTATATTTTCACTTATTGCTGATTAGATCCTTTATTAGGATCCGGTCCTTCTTTTTTGTAAGCTGGTCCTTGTTAAAAAATTGAATATGTATCTGGACCTGACATAAACACAGGACATTACAGAAGAGAACGATAGGATCCAAAGATGGGAAAACTGGAAATTCCGATTGCATGGAAAATCAAATGGTCTACACCATTCCGTTTAGCCGAAGCTTCAGAAAATATGGGCTGTGATTTGCGACAAAGCAATTTTTTCACTCTTTTTAGTCTGTTCAGCTGATTTGGACACACTTAGTCAGCGGATCGTTCTCAGGGGTACTCAACGAAGGTTTCCTCCTACATACATTGAAAACACTTTTTAAGCTATCCAGAACACTTGTAGTCTCTAGATCTAGAAATGCTTTCCAAGAGACGCCATAAAATTTGTATCCGTTCCATCATCCTAGGGGAACTTGAGTCTTTTCGAAATAACAAGGGTTTCAGTCTTGTTTTCTCGAAAATTTCAGAGGCAATTTAATTTATTACAAAAGTGAGAATTTTTCTGATTCATCTCTCCATCATATTTTTGACTCCGAATATTTTAGGTTTCCTTTTTCCTTAGAAAAGTTAACCTGGAGAGAGAAATGTGAAAAATTAAACGTCAATCGTAGGGAATTTATTTGATAGGCGTCGAAAATTGTACATAAGCAGAACGGTCATCTAGAAATTTTTAGCCTTTCTCAAGTAATAGAAATTTCTAGGCAATATCTGCTTCTCCGATCAGACATTTTACCGAAAACAGTCGTTGGGTGCCCCTGCGTTCTCCCACTTAGCCAATAGTCAGGGCTATAGCTAGGCTTTTTCTAACGGAGGAGGGCAACGCGAGTGCGGAAGGCACGAGCCTTGTAGGGGGGGTGTGGGGTATCCTCCCCCAGAAAATTTTCAAATTTGAAGGCTCTGAGAAATCGACTTTGAATATGAAAATGGCAAAAAAATTGCAAGTTACTATAATCAAAATAACAGAGTCTGAAGAAAACAAATCCATTCACAGACTTGATGTGTCTGGCTCAACAGGTCCGGGGGGGGGCAGCTGCCTCCCTTGCTCCCCCCGCTAGCTACGGCTCTGAGTTGTATTATCATGAACGAGATTTCCACCCGGGTGGTTTGTATAAATGGTAAGCAACCCTGTTGTTCTTATAACAGGAGCATACCTGTCATGATAGACAACAGCTCGCCATCCCAGGCAAGGAGGGCGGTTCTTCGGAGTGAAGATGGTCCAAAAATATCTTGGGGCTTCTAATCAACCCATAAAAACTTCCTGGATAAAAATTAACCCCAAAAACTCCTCTGCCGAATTTCCAAGCATTGATTGTGGTTATTTATCACCATGCCATCTGTATTTATCTTTTTCTCATCTGGTTGTCTACGACAGCGCGGTACTACAACACTGTTTTCCATGCATTGGACAGGGTATCACTTAAATACTGCACAAGGGGCCCAACACTTTACGTACAAGTGCATGCTGACATCACAATAAATCTCATCGTGAAGACTTGCTGTACAGAATAATAGGGAGCTTAAGCACAACAAAGTCAACCGGAAGTGAGGTCTTCAGTTTTCATTTTTTAAAAGCACCTTGACGCTACCAAATTGGTCTGATTTCTGAGTGTCTTCACTATTTACTGAAGCTGGAATAGTGAACGATTTTTGAGGAAGCTACGGGATTGTGTGTGAACGTGTTTATCGTTACAATTCCACTAAAATGAATAAGAAGGAAAGAGAAAGGAAGATAATTAAGTTCGTTTAAATGAGTTTGTATCCTCCAACACGCTCTATCCGGAGGGGGGGGGGTACTCGATATATCCTTGGGTGGGGAGGTGCGGCCCGGCCCCTCATACCCTGACCCTGTTTAAGACAATAATCGCTGATTTTCCTACCCTGTTTAAGACATTCGTAGAACGTACGCGCAAGCTGTTTATAGTCCAAGAAAAGATACCCTCTTTAAGACAAAAATTGATTAAATCGATACCCTGATTAAGACAAAAAAATGATAAAATCGATACCCTGTTTAAGACAAAAATCCCGAAAAACATACTCTGGCTGGACGCGCGTCCCCATTAAGCCCTTATAAGGGAGTACCCCCCGGGGAGCTCTAGCCGTCTTCTTCAGACGGATAAAATGTCTGAAGATCGTCTCCGGGACAAACGTCGATCATTACATGCAAGCCAACTAAACTAATAAATTAAAAATTTGTATTATAATGTATAATAGCCTCGTAAGGGAGAAAATTTATTACTGATCTGGCGATTGGCTCGACGCGTCCTAAGTTCGACGTCTGACCCAAAAGTTGGACGTTTGGCCTAGGCCTAAGACGCACATGTACAACTGTAGGGATTAAATGATTTTTTTTATTAAAATACGTATACAACTTGGGTAGCAAGAAAGAAAAGAAAGGTAACCAGCTCTCTCGGAGACCGGCTCCAGTCAATTAACTAATTTGATGAATTTTCCACAATTGTTTTTACTAAATATCCCACTGAACTTGCTTTTATCTGTATTATTATTCAAAAGTCTAATCAAAAGATCAGAAATTTTGTTGCACATGTATCATTAGTTTGTTCCAATCTTGAAAAAGCCACCAGGCACAACTGCTTATTCACCATTTGCACATCTCCCATAATGCACCTTGTTTGTCTCCTAAAATTTTGCATAAACAAACATTGTCTTCAATTTGTCTTGGGACCACTGCAATACCCTGGACACAGTTATTCAAATGCTGGATAGCAAAAACCATCACATAAATCACTATCCAGCAGTAAGTATTGTTGGCGAAACCAATAATGTTATCCACTAAATAGAGATTTATCAAGATGATAGCATTATCCATCTTTTGAACAACTTGGGGTGGGGGGGGGGGGGGGGGCAAACAAGGTGTATTAAGGGGGAAGTGCAAATAGCAAATAAGACAAACCTTTCGTCATTTACATACTGTCTAAATATCAAAGTATAATAAATTTACCTCTATTATGCACAAAAATGGTCTCGGGCAAGATTTATCACAAGAGAAATAAATATAGTTACCCTATTATAACTTTTTAAAATATAACTCTAAAATATCTACCCTAGACTAAGGGCCCATCTGCACTTAAAGCAAATTTTTTGGCTAAAAAAAGTGCTTGACAAGTGCAAACACCACTTTGAAATCCTACTTAATTTTATTCTCAGGACCAAATGCCAAAAACAATAAAAAAATATTAGAACCACCTATCTATCATTTTTTAAGTGCCAACAAAGCATGTCATAACACAGATTTTTGGATACTGTCACTTGGTCTTCAGGCAGGAATTAACAATTCACCATTTTTTCACATAGCCCACAATGCACCTTTTTACCCTCAAATTTTGCATAACCATTGCCTTTGATTTCCTTGGGACAACTGTAATACCCAGAAGAAGAAGGAAAACTGTTATTCCACATCATCTCTTGTTGCCAAAAACAGAAACAATACTGCTTTAACAGGAGGCCCAGATGTTGTTTCCCAAAAAACTTTCACTATTTATTTCACTTAAGTGCAAAGGGGCCCCACAACCTCTTAAATGATTAAACTTGCCTTGTGCAATAACCTATAAATAAAATAATTTTTACCGAAGAATATTAAGAAATTATTAATGTTATATACCACAAACATTTGGTGTGGAGATATCATTATTTAATATATCACCTTAATGGCAGTTCCCTCTACCTTTCAATTAAAGGGACAAAAAAAAGCTGTAATCTACAATGTAGCGTACTGTGTGGCATGCTTAATTTAAGTTGTAGCCTGCGATTTAAAATATTCCTAAGGCTTTTACAACAAAAAATCAAAAGAACAGTCAACTTTCTCAAAGGTGTACATCCCCAGCATGGGACAGGTTTCAAGAGGTGTACGAGAAGTCCTAAAAACATAAGAAAGAAGAGATGAAAGAACCACCTCTATGGGTCAGCTTTAGGGCATAAAAATAATAATTCATTTTCTACTAAGGACAAATGTCTGAATAACTCATCACTTCAGTCATACAAGACAAAAACTGATGCAGTCCAACATCAAGCAAAGTACACTGTGAAGCTTGTAAGGAAGTTACGGTTACATTTAATATTATTGTTCCTGAGGATTTTAATTCATCTTTAAAATGGTAAAATCATTGAAAGCTGGACATGAGGAAATTCCGGGTGGGGGGGGGGGGGGGGGCATTGTTTGATGACTGTCTGTTAAATGTAGCCTTGTTATAGAAGTGTACATTTAAAGGGAGTTGCCTAATTGCTGGAATATGACTAGGTTATTCAGAACCAGCTGTCTGCCAGTCTTGTGTCAAACATGAAACATCTCATCTACTTCCACTAATTAACTTATTTGTAATATTAAAAATTTCAAAATTTCAGTGGTTTTATCGACATTTAATGCACACTAAAAAGAGAATCAAAAGCAACATTTTGTGGGAAACCCTTCACATACTCAAAATGACTGCTTTTAAATCTTATAACGACAACTTACTTTTATGAACTTGCAAGAAACATCGAGTAACTTGTAATAATCAAATAAAGGTTGTTAATATATGGATTTTAAAAGTTAAATTGCTAATAATTAACAATTAGTCACAGAAGGCAGCGTGAATATCGGTGAATAGTCACCGAGACGAAGTCGAGGTGAAAATTCACAGATATTCACGTCGCCTGAGGCGACTAATTGTTTTAGTATAATTACATTGATGATTATTCGAGAAAATAAAAGCATGAATTTGATCAATTTCCAACTCCAAAACATCAAAAACTCTGGCTGCCATTTTGAAAACTGCTAGCCTTCAATGTTATAATCACCGCGCGGTGATTATAACGGGATAATGCGAAGCTCCTAGCCAATCACAGCACTCTATTTTCGATAAACATCAACGTAAGTATACTAATAAGTGATAATCACATCTTGGTTAGAAGATGGTATATAATAATAAAAAATTATGTTACAGCTAGTAGTAAATAGTAAAATATTTTCTATGCATCTTTAGTCCTTATCCATTATTAATATATGGCCATGTCTCAAAAGGACAGGAAACAAACAAATTCAAGAATTTGATCGGCTAAAATCGATCTTGACCGCGGTCTAGATTTTCCCATCCAGACCAGCGTCTAGACCGATCTTGTTGTAACAGTTGTCCTCAAAAAGTTACAAACACAGGAATATGATAAAATTGGCTTCTTTGTACAAAGTTTGTACAAAGCTGGACTTTGAAAAGTTATTTTTGTCCCATTTGGTCTGGAGACCAGTGACAGAAGAAAGCCAACGAAACGCTTGAGCCCGCACAGGGAAGCAAATAAAATTATTTATGTTTTTGTTCCTTTGCTTTCTTGTTTGGCCATATAATAAACATCTCATTAACTGAGCTACGTCAGTCTGTATGGGAGAATCTTGACCTCGGTCGCTGGTGCAGACCTCACTGTGTTCGGTCTATACTGGCGACCTAATAACTATGTAGCTAGCTTGTAAGAGAAACAAGTTGCACTGTCCTTTTTTTAAAGGCTGCACAATACAAAATTTAATTCTTCAAAAATATTTCTCACTATTATGTTCTCACTGGGCATTAAAATGTCTTATCTTGAGCAAATTTAATAACCAGAAATAGGAACAAGAGGGCTTTCAACAAGGCTTGTTTACACTGGTTGGACTGGAAACAGGGAGTCTTACCTTCCTTGTTCCACTAAAAAATTTGCAGAATGAACCCCCTTAAATTTTGTGCCCTCGAAAGTCAAGTACTGGTGTTAAATCCCTCTAATTATTAGAAAAATAATCAAGCAAGTTCAAGCTGTTTGTCATAGCTTCTTGCAAATCTGAGAGTTATCGTAACTGTTGCAAATGTGGCTGCATTATTTGGAAAAGCCCGAAGAATTGTAGCAGTTAGTCCTTGTGAAAAGGCATGTAAACCACCACTTCGGTATGTCTTTCTAACACAATCCAGTATGCTTTGGTATCTGCGATCTCTTCCATCACCATCTGCCTGGAATCTTGATTTTATAACATCTATTGGATACGTAAAAAACCAAGAAGAGATGCCGCTCATTCCTCCAGCAAATAACAGTCCAAGGGGTCCGATACAATCCATGTCTTGGCCTCTGGGTACCAATGCAGCGCAATATAATTCAAAGGTTGCAAAATAAATAGCAAAGGAAGGAGTCTCTCTTATAAGAGTCAAAGCCATACCCCTGTAGCAGCCTTTAATTCCACCTTGTTTGTAAATTTTTTGTAAGCAATCGAATGAGCCATGGTATCTCTGCCCAGTTTGTCCTCCCAAGTTCTGAACTTGTACACGGGTTTTTGCCAGCTCCACTGGACAACAGACGATTGATTGAACTGCACCTGCAATTCCACCGGCAATGCACTGGCTTGATAGCCCTGGCTCCAGAAACCGCAAAACATTACCTTGCACACCAAATAAGATAGCATTTATGAGGCCTACCCCTGCCATTGGAGATAACATGCCTTTGTATAGACCAAATACCTGTCATGGGAGAAACAGATAATTATTTAAAGTGGTAGCATGAATTTCAGAAGATTACTACAAGTTGTTTTCACTCCCTCAGTAATGTCTGAATCGACTGACTGTTAATCTGTGTAGTGAGACATCATGACCAGAAAACCAGGTAGTGATTTTGATTGGTTAATTGTCCAAACATTTGCATAATTATGTATAATTATTCTGAGAAATTTTAGCGTGACTGTCCTTTGATAATTCAGCGGATCACTATGAATTGTTAAATTGAACTAGGAATGAAGAATCATAGAGGAGAGTCGGTACTAGGTTTTTGCATTTTACGCAGTGATTTTGTCTATGGGAAGTTTTCTGAGATTCAAGTTTAAGTTATAATTCGACCTTCTTGTGATTTCCACCATCAAGTGTACTAATGATACTGTTAGCTTTTCTTTCTTGTTTTCTTTCCTCTTTGTTGAGGATCAAAAGCTTCTTTTCAATTAAAGAAAATTGTGTCCTTTTTGAAGTGTTCCGTATGTGTATTTATTTCATTGCGTGATTCTGATCAAGTTTGACTATTGAATTACAACAGATAAGTTCAAAGTACTGCATGCAGTTGACAGTTTGAATGTTAAATATGAATTATGATAAAACGAGTAAAGCAATTCTGTATCATGTAGACATTTCCAGACAATATTTCTTTATTTGCCGGTTGAAAATTGGTTTTACTTTCTGCATGAATTAAAGCAAAGGAGTCATGATGTCACTGGACAGCATTAACAGCCGGTCAATTCAGATATTACTGAGGGAGTAAAAACAGCTCCAGGTTATCGTCTGAAATTCAGGCAATTAAAGCGCCCAATTGCTAACCACTTGCTACCTTGTGTTTCGACCATCTCCCATATCCTTGGCTATTTACTGTTTGGGAAGGAACCAAAATAAACGGTAACCAACAGTTAGTAATTTTCAACATTTGTTTACTAAAAATGTGCCCAAGTAACCAGACATGGTTAGTTAAAATGTCTGTTAAATTAAGTATTTTCATTCATAGAAATTCTTCTAACAAATGAACATTAATTTTCACGAAAGGCTGATGTTTTTTCATGCAAGAGCAATTGCAAGAAGGAGAAAAGCATGGTTTCCTTTACGCATGTGCAGAATATTATTTGCAGCCAAACACAGTTGGATAGCATTGCACATGAGCAGACCATTATTTGTAGACAGTTATTTGCAGGTCACGTGGTGGGCTCTCGGCCAATGAAAAGAAAGAAAAATTTGCTTCAAATGATAATACTGTTTTCTATCTCGAACAATTTATAAAAAAAACATAATTTTTCATTTTTATCCATTAAACGATTTGGTAAATACTAAAACAACTATGCCCCTCAGGGATGAGCTTAAAGAAGAAAAATAATTTTGAAGGAGTCCACAAGAACTGAACCTAGGAAATCCAGGGTCCCATGAATCAGAACAAGCAGCAAAAATGTACATTTTCTAGTTGCCAACTAGCAAATAAGTCGTCAGCAACCAGCGTTAAACTAAAGTGTAAATATACTAACTCTTGACTGGGACAGAGAAAGTGTCTGTAGCAGTATACACTTTGAGCAAGACTACAAAATATCAACCATTTTGCAAATTATAAACGGGTTCAGAAGTGTCTGTTATCCAGTTTAGATATGTGTTCATCTTATAGAGAGGATAGTTACAGTAAAATGACTGAAAAACGGCAGGGACCAAGAGAGGTGTCCATCTAATATAGGTGTCTGTTAACAGAGACTTTACTGTATGTACATTATGATCTCATTCAATCAGAATCCCTTCAAGCTAATTCAGCCATGCAGACCACATGCTTGCAACAATAGACCACCACACTGGGGGATATGTTGTGGTTCAATAATATTTTATCCTTGGTTTAAATATTACTCTTTTGTTGCAAACTCATTATCATATATTACCATGCCCAAAAACAAAAGAAAATAAAATTTAAACCAAGGATAAAATTGAACGTACCACAACAGATATATCCCTGCTTTATACAAATAACCCACATATTCTAAATGAGCAAGAGTTGTGAAACAGGACTAACCAATGGTTTATTGTCCATGTCTGAGAAGACTAGAAAGTCTAACTATTGCAGATTTCACCACTAAGGCACCTTATATTCTTCTAAGGCCCGTTTCAAACGTCGTGCTACTGCCGTGCCGAACTAAATTGATCGAATTAAATTCGACTTTAGCACAGCAGTAGCGCGACGTTTGAAACCAAGTCGTGCTACTGCCGTGTAGCACGGCAAGCTTTACGTTGCGCTACTGCCGTGCCAAACTCAATTCATAAATTATAAATACATTAGAATCATTTAAAAGTTTGCTAAACCATTTCTTTAATTTTTGTGTTTTGTTTTTGGCAACAGCCGTTCTATTCGACTGAATTAAATTCGACGTCTGAAACCAAGTCGTGCTAGTGTCGTGCTACAGTCGAGCTACAGTCGAGCCAGCTTAGCACGGCCTGTTTCAAACGTCGTGCTACTGCCGTGCTAAGCTGGCTCGACTGTAGCTCGACTGTAGCACGACACTAGCATGACTTGGTTTCAGACGTCGAATTTAATTCAGTCAAATAGAACGGCTGTTGCCGAAAACAAAACACAAAAATAAAGAAACAGTTTAGGAAACTTTTGAATGTATTCTAATGTATTTATATTATTTATGAATTGAGTTCGGCACGGCAGTAGCACGACGTTTGAAACGGGCCTAAGTTATTCAAAAACCGGAAGTGGTTTTAACCCCTCGGCCTCCCACTCGACAGACTGGCGCTTATCCAATACAGCTAACCAGGGGTTAATATTTAGAGCTAGGGACATATTTGGTATCATCTATCCTTTCACTATCTTCATATGCACCTAAGAATAAATAGAGACTTCAATTTCTTGCTACACATATGCGTATGTTGGCCCCCGCCCTTTCATCAAACCGTTAGAGCACAATGACGCTGGATTTGCGAGTCAGTGGACGCACTGAAAGACCCTGAAAGGCAAAGCCTTGCAAATTTGAAAAGAAAAAAAAAAAATCGAGAAGTCTCTAAAGGGAAGGAAGGCAATACCCAGTACAAACGGTACAGAAACTATTCCTTTCAATCAAATTTCATCGAGTGTCGAGTGTCTTTTCGCTTAATTCTTTCGATGGTTTGCCAAGAAAAATATTCAGTCACATCACCCGGAAAATTACGCCACTTGAAAAACACACACTAGGAAATTACGTAAATTTATCAACTCCCTATGACTTGTAGCAAGTCTAACCTATCGCTTGTAGACAACAAACATAGTCGACGTGCATACAGTTTTATGAATGGGCCGCGCTAAACAATTTAAAGCTTAAAAAATAAAACAAATAATCCTCTGTCTCATCCTACCGTTTCTTGCCTTATTATCTGAGCAAAACAATTCACTGTCCCGGAGTATCGTCTGGTTACTTGAGTCTGAAGTCGAACCTAAAAATGTGAAGCCAGGAAAATAAAACAATTCAAACGAAAAATATCGATCTCGACCGCATGTTTAGACAGCAAACGTTGGCCCCGTGAAGAGCTACTATTAACAGCCATTAAAAATCACTTCATACCTTTACGGTGTCGAAAGGATGGCCAACTACAATTCCAGACAGTCCTGATAAACAGAATGAGTATTAACCTCAATCGCACAAATTAATTTCTTTTCACAAATCCCCGCGGTAGCAAAATTAATTTAAGCTAAAGTCTTATCATTGAACTAACCTCCAAGGCATCCCGCCACGAAGTCTAGCGCCATGAAGAAACTGCTACAGAGTAAAACGTAAGGACCTAAAGATGACAATTGTTCGGCATAACAATCAAATGTTCATACTGAGTCACAATGATGAAGTTCTGAAAACAGAAGAAGAGCCGTTGGCTTTCAGTTTTCATGATCACGACCAAACGAAGAACCGGTGAACCGGTGCCGGCACAGGTAGCCCAAGTTCGAATTATAAGCATCGGCGAGCATCGGTGTTGTTACGTAACATTCGAAATATAAGGATTTCTATGGGGAAAAAACCTATCGTTTTTGTGACGAACGAAAATAAAAGGATTTCAATAAAAAACAGCTTACCTTGCATAAAATGTGTGTTACGTCTCTCCTGTGTGGTCTAGGGGCCGATTTATGGCCGTTTTACGGGTTGTATTGTAAACGGTTTTATCTCTGTGCAGCAAGGTTAAGGTGGGATACCTGTGGTACTGTTTGGCTGGGCTTGGCGAACATGAATGACATTGAAGCCAACCAATCAGAGACAACCTCCCGTGAAGATAAATTTAGAGAGTATTTACATAAGACCGAGGTTGTTTACCATTTACCACAAGTTCCCCCATTGGTTAGCGTTAGATAACATCGACTGAAGCCAGATTGGACACCTTAAGAATTTTACACAACTCATTATTTCGGTAATGGAACGAATGAGGCTATAATAGCTGAAGAAACCAAAACTACAGAGCTCCAGTTGTGGAGAGAACACAGTAGAGAGTTAAGCACTGATCTACAGTGATTCGGGTTAAGCACTGAACTGAAAACGGTTAGCTTTCAAATATAGTAATGGGGTACGCAATATATAAGAATATGACTGTATATTTTAAAAATTAGTGGATTTGGCAGCTAGTCCTCGATGGTGTGGTGGATATGGATGTAGGCCAAGTGACCCGGGTTCAAAGCATCACAGTGGAGTTTTTCTATTTCACTTTTATATTACACAGTAAAGTTGGACTTTAGTTGTTCTTCATGTAATTTTACTGAAAGAAACAATCTGGTTTAGGTCGATGTTATCTAGTGCCTTCCTCCCTCATTCCTGACGGCCTAGGACGAGCGCTTGTTTTTGTGAGAGAGCGAGGCTAATGCGAGTCACTTCTCACCAAGCCTGCGAACAGCAGACGCATTTCCGGTCGTCGCTCCTGGAGAAGCGACGACCGGAAATGCGTTTGCTGTTCGCAGGCTACTTAACACCGGGAAGACAAACAAACATATGGAAACTGCGGCTGAGTTGGCGAAAAAAAAGGAAACTTTGACACGTTAGAAGGTTTTGAAGGTCTCAAAACTTACTTACAGGCTTGAGAAATCATTGTTTCAAACATCAAGAGGAAAATCAAATCGTCATCACTAAGAAAAACAACGAGCATAGCCAGAAATTGACCAAAATAGTCGTCGGTGAGTGCGTTCGATAAGAATGCGAAGATGGTTTCAAAATCCTTAAAAAAGGTTATACCCTAAAGCCATTTTAATGTTTTCTCATTCATATTCTTTAAGTCATACCTTCCATTAATGGAGTGCACGTGCTTGTCGAAAGCTTGCAAGTTAAACTGAAACCTTTATAATTGACATTTTTTCTAATGGAGCGAATGCAAAATGTGTGTTTGAAAAAAATAAACTGACGGGGCAGACGTTCTGCATAAATTCCTTGCACTGTAAGGAAGTTTAATCGGTTTAAACGAAGATGATTAAAGCCGTATTAGTTTATTTATACATAAGCTTACATTATTTAGCAAAATATTCAGTCACATAGAGAAAAATGTACGCACATTTCACTCGACAAAAACTCGAACACAGAATTTTATACAGTTTAAACTCCATTCTCCAGATAAAAACAAGAGTAAAATAGAATACTAAGGAGTAAGATAATTAAAGGAAATAGGATATTGTCATTTTAACAAACTTTACTCTTTTCAAGCTTAAAAAGTTTACATCTTCTTTTGGCTTCGTCGCATTTTTTTTCTCCTGGACCCATGCAGTTGTTCGAAGGCCGATTAGCGCTTAACCCCGGATTAAATTTAACCGGGCTTTCTTCTTTTTGTGTTCAAAAGCATTTTCACAGATAATTTTCTCTGTTATTTTTAAAGCTTCCAATAATCAACTTGTAGAGAAAAAGAATTAAACTATTTAGTTTGAACTGATTTTTAAGCTTTCATATCTGAATTCAAATCTTGCACTAACCCTGAGTTATCTTAACCCAGATTTGAACAACTCGGCCCTGTTAAGTACGATCAGCTTTTCCCACAATTTTGATGTTTGCAACAGATATCTCTTTGGCTTATTGGAAAAGTTTAAGCTTTGAAATCTTACTATTTTTAAGATTCTATCGTTTACCAGCGACTCCGCGGCAAATCTGTTTTAAACTCTTCAAGTAAAAAGAAGCTTCACACAAAACCTATCTTTTTTACTTCAGGTTAACCAGTGCTGTCATGCAACTCTCTTGGATAATCCGGAAGACTCCAGATTTTGGACCGTATCTCCCGGTC
Source organism: Porites divaricata (assembly GCA_038088405.1). Classification (NCBI taxonomy): domain Eukaryota; kingdom Metazoa; phylum Cnidaria; class Anthozoa; order Scleractinia; family Poritidae; genus Porites; species Porites divaricata. Next base: position 10,444,576 of record JBBMOI010000014.1, read on the forward strand.
TCCAGCTAGATTAGAGTATGAAATCTCCCGGATAGTCGCCGAAGTTTGCCATTCCTTCATATCAGTAGACCCAACTTTCCGACAATATTAAAAATGTCAACTATTTTGCGTTGAGCTATTTTAATCATAAACTCCCCTATGCCATTGCAACTTGATACTGTTGGAAGTAAACCAATCAGGTCAAATTTTATCATGCCAACAACATCTTTTTTGTGCGTTTTATGTCAATGCGCCTCAGATACGTCACCGAAAAGAATTGACTGAGAGGGGCTGGGTAAACACCGTAAAGGGACAAGGCAAGGGAGTCAACGCAAATCAGTTGTGGCCATCGGAGTCAACGAGTTCTTTTTTTTTTTTTGCACATATGACGTCATGTATCGTGCGTTATGACGTCATCTATTATCCCTTCCCTTAGTTCCCTATCAATTCTATGAGGACGTGGGCGGTTGACATCCCTGGGTTAACTTTAAGGCTATTTTCCCGCGCAACATAAATATACGTCAAGATTGATTGACATGCTTCGCCTTTCTCAAAGCTCAAGAAAACGCAAGTTCGCAAAGTCTGTTTTAAGGATGGTTTTCAAGTCACTTGAAACTTTTCTTGAATCGTTTCAACTTTCCGACTTTAATGAGTTGCAAAGATAATTAAATTGAGCAGTTTCACTAAGGCCTTTACGTGTCTTCGGTTAAATAAAACTTAGCAGCTATTAAGTCTTACTTGACGGCCATTCAGCCTAATGTAAAGAATACTATCGGTACGAACTCAGACTGGCATGAGTTCGTATCAGTCTCTATAAATTTCTTTTCATGCGTCAGTAATACATGGCCGCCCCCAATGCGGACTAGAAACTAAGGATTGGGTATAAAACACAGTGACACAGACTAGGTAAATAAAACGCGGACTACGGACTGTGTACATAAAAACAGCTTTAGAAAGGTAAAACTGAGAGAAAGGGATAGCGGACTAGCATAAAACAGTAGTCCCAGCTCGTTGCCTCACACACAAACATGACTCCTTTGGCTGGTCACATAGTCTATCTGCTCTATTTTCCCGAACGTCAGCATCATGTGGAGAAGGAAAGCATATACTAAACGGGCAAGGAAGGTTAGAGCGATTTTCGTATGACCTTGAAATGAAAACGCGCGAACAAAACAGAAACAACAAACGAGCGGAAATAGGGCGATTTGATTGGTTTATCGAACGGATACAAACGAGCGTGGCTTTTGGTTGGTTAAGCGAACGCTCGCGTAAAAAAACTTCATGCCCGAGAACTTTCTAGAAATCAATGGATCCTTCGCTTTGACGTCATACTGCAACACGATTGGCCAATCGAACAATGCCTTCTCCATATTAGGGTTTTCTTTGGCGGGAAAACGAAGAGTCCATGTTTTGATCTTTTCATCCATTGGCTTATGAAACAGATGACGAACACTTACCGAAACCATTTTTCAAGGTCATACGAAAGTCGCTCTATGTCGCTACTCATAAGCCTACTGAAAATGAAATGTTTGCTACGCAGGCTATTTTGCATTGGTTTTAGTTTTCATGGCCACACACGATGAAACTAGCACTTAATGTGCGTGCTTATTGAATGGGCGAAGCAGAAACAATAGGCACCTTTAACATGCATGAGCTATTTTGAATGCTTCAGTTTAACCGTACCAAGAATCTACTCTTTTAATCCTAAACTTAGACTATTTTTTTTTTGAGCGAAATTGGTGCAAAATATACAAATGGTTAAGTTACTATGAATGTCAACTCACCGGCAAACGTTAAATTAATGGTCAAATAAAAGGTGAAATAATTAATCAAGTTAAATGCACCAAATTTCTGGGCCTAAATATGGATGAGGAACTCTCTTGAAAAGATCATATTGATCAAGTTGCAACAATATCGAACATGATATGAACTATGGAAAAGGCGAGACATTATCTGTCTATCCACACGTTAAAGACAATCTATAAAACTATGGTGTATCCATACTTAACATATTATTGCATTATATGGAGAACCACTTACCCAACAATGCTAAATCGGTATTTACCGTACAGAAAAAAAGTAGTAAGAATAATGACCTTTGCAAAATATGAAGACGAATCTAGACCTTTATTTCTGTCTCTTAATCATCTTAATATATATGAGCTAAATGTATATATTTGATATCACTCAGAAACAGATTCCTGCTCAAGAACTTTGTAATTAAGTAACGCAATTTTAAACCCCATTGTTTTTATTAAGTTAGGCTTTTATTGCCAGTTTACGTATTTTAACGGTCATTCGTTGATATTGCCTGATGAGTGTAGCCACCTTTTGATCACACGAAACAGCGTTGTCGCAATTAAACGATGAATTGAAATCTTTCTACTTTTGATCATTATAATCACTGCTCCTCTCAGAGTTGAGCGCTCTACAGATTTATTCTATTCAAGTTCAAGAAGTATTTGATATCACTCCGTATATGTACTCGTACTTTAGGAATGTTTTACCCCTTGCGGTTAGGCGTATGACAATTTGCGGTAACTTTGTTGGTTACAAATCCGGTCACAAGCAATTCGATGTTGCGTCTGCTATTTCCGTTTGGAACAGTTAGGAGGAAAGAGTCAGAGAACATTTTGATCTGTTGACGGTGACGTTATATAACTAAAAGCAACGGAACAAAGAACACAAGCAAGATGCTGCCTTACTTAATGGAGTTAATTTATTACAGCAATACTACATATTCGGAACTAGCGGGAAAATGAAATCATCTCGCTGTATTGCGGGCTCAAATGCAACGGCGCTCAAGACAAATTCTTTCTCGTTTAATTTTCGTTTGTGCATATGCTGGTTTTCTCTATTCACAAACGATGGTCCAGGATTATTTTCAATATCTTTTTACTCCAACAATATTTGTGGTTACCATCCAAGAAAACTTGAGAGTACCCCTTTACAGTCTTTTGAAACAAACAATTTAATTTTCCCTCTTTTTGCTTTTTAGTACGTCTTTTAATATTCTTCAATTATTTCCTATCAAAGCTCCTTTCCTCCCTTGCTTACAGGCAAATTAATACTTTAAAAACTTATGTTTCTCGCGACAAATTATTCGTCTACTAAACTTAAAAAGCTACCCTACATATCTTTCAAATAAACGCCTCATTTTGAAAGATTTTTGAACACCTTGTTTACACTTTTGACAAATTCTCGAAGGCTCTCGAGCATGATATATGTTTAGAATTCAACACCTTATAACATTTCCATGCACCTGATTCCTTACGGTCCTCAACGCCAACACCCATTGGTAATTCACAACTTACAACAAAGATATCGTACCTTGATCTAGTGTCGTCAGAAAGATTTATTTCTTCGGTCCAAACTCCTGCTCTTCAGTTCAAAATCCATGTCACAAACATTGTTCTTCTCAGTAAAAATAATTGTCCACAGCTAAAGATTCACTTGTCTTTTTTTCTTTTTCGTTAAAATCTAAAACACCGTCGTTTGCGCATTTCCTCTGCAATTCTCCATCATTAATTTAATAAAAGGTATCCCCGACATTACTTCGTATACGACATTAACAAACTTCCTTATTAAATTCAACACACTTATAACAAAAACTCAACAGTTAGGTATGTAACGAACAGTCTGCTTTTCTTCTTAATACACGAAGAATCCACCTCATTTTCAAGCAATCTCGACTCTATTAACTTACTAAATAGCTCAGCAAAAATCGTCCGTCCAAAATAAACGCCCACAAAATAATTTAGCGTTGGACCTATTGCTGACGGCGTATGTGCTGTAAGCGAACGAGCATTAAAGTAAAACGAATACTAATTCAGTTGTCCAGTAATTGACAATTTGTAAGATTTACCTTGATTTAAATCTGCCCAGAACGCACTTTAGTACAAACTCCACAAATCAAATAATGCACTTGAGTTTCATTGCATCTTTTCAATTTTACTGCGTCATAAAAATTCACGAGTTAGGGCCTCTTCATATGTGCCCGGTTCAGGACCGGGCTGGCCCGGTTTTCGAGATCTCGCCTTACTTGGCTCTAAATCCTTTGTTAAATTTTCTATGTATTCATGGCACACTGGCTCGGTTCCTAAGATCTCGGTTTTTCCAACCGAGATCTCGGTAAGTGGGCTGGAAATTTTACCATATGAACACTTTAGCCCGGTAACCGGGATGAATTCTGGCGGTCCAGATGGCATCGTGTTGCATTGCCCGCTGTATATTCCACATCATAAGCTTCGCCATGTTTGCTTTGTTTCTCGAATTTGGCGCCTGAACTCGTTCCCAGGATGTTTGGCCTCTTCTCACCTCGGAAACCGGGATGATCCCAAGGCAAAATCCATCCCGGTAACCGGGCTCGGGTGAAGGGGTCCTTAATCACGTGTCAAGCCACTAACATTAAGCATAATTTCATTTCCTGTAAAATTCGTGTTCATTCACATTAACAGAAGTGTACCAACGGCTTGAATTTAAAATCAAAGTAACTCTTTTTCTAACTCACTGCGCTTTTTTCAAACATGCGAATAAGCCAACTGACCATTGCGCTTTTGGCTGCCGTCAATCAACTTAACGGACCTCTTAGGAAACAAAACTTCACAAGGTCATGGTTTCTGATTTGTGATTGGTTGATTTCGATCCGTTTTGTGTGTTTCTGTGTTTCAAGGTTCGTTGCTTGTGATCGTAATTATGATTGACGGCAGCGAAAAACGCAATTGTGAACGCGGCTTTTGGACTTTAGAGTTCGCATGTTTGTGAAAAGCGCAGTAAACATAATGCATTCCGACAAACTAGTCAAACTTTTCAATCTATAAATCAGACAGATACAGATACGACTGATACCCACTGAGATCTTATCACGTGCAAAGTACGTGACCTAAAAAAAACGTCATTTTTTAAAAGAGCAAGTTAAAACAACTATGATGGTCTTTGTAAATTACTCAAACTCCCTTCTCATAACTCGCAAATTACGTTAAATATAAGGATAAAGTTTACAGTGCAAAACTAAACACAAATATTCCAAAACCAAAACACAAATCATCTCCTTCATGAAAATCTTGAAAACCAACATAGGACGAAAGACCACGACTACGTCAAATATGTCACGTGTCCAATCACACAAGATCAAAGTTCAATAAAAAAAATCAAATTCTTGCACGTACAATCCCACATCGAAAATATAACATCTTGGGTTAAGCCCTAAACATATAACCATACCTCAGAAAACTCACCAAATACCAATTATAAACAAAAAGTTACTAAAAGGATTGTTATTACTGTGGAATATAGTTGCATCCTCATACCGTATTTCAATGGACTGTACGATTTATGGCTAGGGGGGGAGGAGGAAGGAGAACGGTGATATTTAACCTGACTCAAACTTACTAAAAAAGTACCCCTGCCAAAGAAAAAGTCCCCATATCCAAAACTTAACCTCCAATTTATGCAACGGCCAAAACTGTACCCCCCCCCCCCCCCCCCGCACCCCCAAACAAAAACAAGAGAAGAATCGATAAAAGAAAGTAAAATTCTTCAGTCAGATAAAAGGATCAAAGCTATTGAAAAAAAATAATGTACCATTCTACAGCTAACATTATAGAATATATTTGCATTTTCAAATAGTATACCGCTTGCCATGTCTATATAACATGCCCAACAGCGAACTGCTGTTTGTGAAGGCAAAATGTGCACGTACGCACTTTAATATAGAAAAAAAACACTTTATTTGAGTGTCAAGGTATTTAGCACGAAAATACTAATTGGGGACACTATTTTACGTCTCCATTTCCTCAGTATTCAGCGGAGTAACGCAGGGGTGAACGGACCACGGGATTTTCTGGGTGGGAGGGTTGGTCGTATTACTTACTACCCCTCATCCTCGGAGACCCAGGGGCATATAGTGGGGACGAGGAAAAGTCTAAACGGGCAGGAAAATATATGGCACGAAGAAAAGTAAAGAACGGCGAGAAGAGCCCCTGGGGACAATGTCTTACCAGACCAGTTCCAAACGGTCGCCGCCGTTCTGGCTTCTGATTGGTGCCAGAAAAACACAAGTTTTCTGGCACCAATCAGAAGCCAGAACGGCGGCGACCGTTTGGAACTGGTCTGGTAAGACATTGTCCCCAGGGGCTCTTCTCGCCGTTCTTTACTTTTCTTCGCGCCATATATTTTTCCGCCCGTTTAGACTTTTCCTTGTCCCCACTATCTGCCCCTGGGTCTCCGAGGATGACTACCCCTAAGCCAAGCTGTCCCAGCTTGGCTTAGTCCGCTGATCAGTCATTTTCCCATACCTTATTAATAAAACTGCGTATGAATATGTATGTTGTTGAATAGATTACATAAATTGGGTCGATTTTTCCACTCTTTTTGGATCTTTTCAATCGAGTTATGCGGTCAAGACGCAAGATTTACCAGAACAGATTCCAGGTGATATTGAGCCATCACTTTGTTTCGGCGGTACAAACTACAAAGTGCAAGTGTGCATTTTTCGCGTGAAATTCGGAGCTGTTTTTGAAGCAGGTCTGAAGGCCGATCGGGCGATTCTATCCCACATTTTCTTTCACTATTACGCTGTCAGGGCAGATGATGTTATACTGGTCAAATCCTGTTGAAACTTCATAGGCAGAAAGAGAACGACAGCAGGTAACAATGTTGATAACTGTTACCCGTTTTAGTTCCATTATTTGATGTAAGCTTTATTTCCCATACAATCTCTTCATTTTAGATACAAACTCCAATATTTCGCTTGGGCTCCCTGTGCGGAAATTAAGTTGACCAGGTACACCAGGGGCCCGTTTCTCGAAAGTCCCGGTAACTTTTCGGGCCCGAAATCAAATATTCAAATCTAAATACAAAGAAAAAAAGCGCGGGTCCTGGCTAACAAACTACTGCATTTTGTTTCATTACCTGATAGTTTTATCATGTTAGATGCCAAGCTATTGAAGCCTCTTTCTTGCGCGTAAACGACAACAGCTTTGCGGGCCCGTTAGTTCTCGAAAGGCCCGGTAACTTTTCGGACCCGAAAAGTAGCACATTTCCTAACTAACAAACAAGTCCACTTTGCTTCGTTAACGGGACAGTTTTATTGTATCATTTTCAAAATTATAGAAACTTGGATCTTCAATTTAAACACGGAAGACATAAAAAAAGCTTTACGGGCCCGAAACGTTACCGGGACTTTTGAGTTTGAGAAACGGGTTCTCGGAAAGGAAATTTTATTAAAAGTTGAGCTGTGACTCACTGTGACTCGTAAAAGACAATAAGCCGGTTAGAAAGATTAAGTTTGTTTCCTCTCAGTAAGTGAATACGTCAAGACTTGCAATGAAATGATACGTCCCTGATGGCCGCATTGCTGATCCACTTGATACAAATTAAGATCCTGGTTAGTGGCAGGGCATCACTCGCCTGACCAAGGAGCGTTAACAGTTCTCCATAAAAATTCCTTGCTACAACAGGTTCCGAAGTCAATTCTGATCAGGTCCTGGTCCATGAAGGTTAGTTAAGAAGCATTAAAAATCTCTGAAATTTTTCAAATGCATAAGGCTATCATCTCGTCGACGTCAGATCCCTCATACTACGATACAATGCTTGATCCTGCGTGGAAGGAATAACAGTAGCAACAAAAATTAGAAATCCTTTTGGAGAGTGAGACTAAAGGGTGACGGGGTATATTAGCAGAAATTCTACTAAAAAATCTCTGATATTTTTTCCTTTTTTTCACGTTCTGAGGTTTGGCTTTCCCCAAGTTGTTAAAATACCGCGTGAAAGTTTGGAAACTAACGACACGCCGAAAGTAATGTTAGGCTAAAAATGGAGACCTGTTACTGAATAAATCTTGAAAGAAGCGGTAAGAGAATTGATTCTTTTTTTTTCTTTGCAGAAGGAGGAACTGAAGGTAAAGCTTTAACACTTCAACCCTGATCATCAATAAATAAACCCATACAATATGGACGGCAATGATGTTGTTAGCGAGTACACAAGTTAACCAACAAAATTCTCGAGGAGTTTACTACACATCAAGCATCAGATTAATGGCAATAAGTTAAGTTGTAACAACTAGTTTTATTCTCAATTTTTGCCTAAAACGTTTAGAGTCTCAGTCTGAATTCCGAAGATATCATCCAAAAGTAATGACAGGGAGCCACGTAATTTCCAATGTAATGAGAGTCTCCGGAGGGGGGGGTGGGGTACTCCCTGAAATATTAAGGTTTGGCGGCCCCAAAGGCTTTTGAGCTCTTTTAGCTTGAAATTGCAGATAAATCTTAACCGTATGTGTATTCCTGGTTTTGTAACATATCCCTTTTCTATTTTTTTTTTGCAGGGGATTTGCAAGTACACGCAAGTTCACACCTGTAAATATGGCTTTGCCTAGGTTTTCCCAACTTTAAAAGTATATGACCTCTGACACCCAACATTGTCCAGGGGGAGAGGGGGATTATTTGGTACTTTTTTAAAATCAATTTTCTTTTGAGAGTAAAGGAGCAGGTCTGAAATGAGGGTGGGGGGATCGCATATTATGGTCTCAAATAGGGTCAGGATTTCAGAACCACGCCGCACTCTACCACCCGAAATTTCCAGGAGTACAACCCCTCCTGGCCCGGCCCAGCCCAGCCCGGTCCCGCCAGAGAGGATCGTCATCAAGGGCAAATGCTGACTGTAAAATATTTAACTGGGTTCTCACCTTTTTGCTAACTGACGGCTTTACTTTCTGAAAAGCTGCAGAAAAATGCCTCATTCCCAACCCCACAGGACTTTGAATTGAAGGGCGATCTTCGTCACTCGTCACATGGTTAGTTGATTGCACATTGATACACTCACGTAAGGCTGCCATGCTAGCTTCACGCACTAATGCCGCTAGGTCGGCCCCCCTGAACAAGGCAAGGAGACATGAGTGATTGTTAAAGCTGTACAAGGTTGAGAATAAAGAAAATCCCGAAGTGGAGCAGCGTTCTCAGATCAGGCGTTTAGACACTACTCATGATCAGACTGACTTTCCTTGCACCTCCCTCCTTCCACCTCCCTCCTTCCACCTCCTAGGTGCAAGCTTTCCTCTTTCCTTGGTGGTCTTTTGCCAGACCTGCAGGGTCAATTCATTTCCAGAGGCGTAACTTAGACTTCGCTAACATCACATGACCTATCCAAAACGCACTGACCGCGCGGCGAAAATTTTGAGACCTAGGAAATCTAAAACAAGGTGCGAGCGACCTCGGACCGTCTCAAAATAAGGCGACCCTTCGCTCTGATCTTGTGCTCAGGTCAATTTACGATCGCCTCAGTTCAACCTTATTCTCACCCTTATTCAATTACAAAAATTCTTCTTTAAGCTTCAACCTCTTGAATTATTTTACATGAAACATATCAAATGCTGAGAAATGTCCAATAATTGCCCAGTCATAACGACACTCTTTCCGGCCTTCAAAATGTTTCCTCAAGGGAGTGAGTGGAAGCACATCAGCACTCTGAAAACATACTGTCAGCTTGAAAAAGCGCAACTGTCGGTCTAAAACAAGTAAGACAATGTAAAGAACGATTGAAAGTCGGAAAGTTTCGTTCACCCAACGATTTAGAGCGTTGTCACTTTGACGAGGGCCCTTCTGAATGATTAAATAACTAATGTATACTGAGACACTCACGATAACCCATCACATCCCTCATCATTTGCAATATCCTTGATATTCACATCAGACAGCAGCAGAGGTTTCTTTCCGTCCTAAAGAGATCAAGTCATCAAGTAATCTAATCAAAAAATTAGAATTTACTACTTTGATTTCCAGATTAAGTCTGAGTTTATCCGGCCTTAAACTGCATTTGTTAAAATAATCAGCCTTTAAAGCATTCGTCATTTGTGTTAAGCTAATGAGCGCTCTATAAATATTGTATATTATTATTATTATATTAAGCTGCATTTCTTTCAGTTTTTGAAAGGAACAGAACACATCCTAATCATCAATCAACAACGTTTAACATGTTGAATGGCCTATTCAACATTCAGTATGGCAGGATGATAAACAATTCAACAGTTGCTGATCAAAAAATGTCGAATAGTGCGTCACTGGTTGTAAAGCTCAATTTTATTCACATTGGTTGTTTTAGTGTGTGTTGGGGCAAAGGGGGTGAGGGGGTGGGGGGAGGAGAAATTGCCTTGCCCCAAGCTTTGATCTTTTACTTCTCAAACTTTCTGGTCACGAGGCACTTCTGCCCGATCGCTCTACTTCATTCAAGTCTATTTCCTGTCAGTTTTGCTCTTCTATTTATACTTTTTCCTCTTCGCTTTATCTTTTGTCCTTTTTATTGCTTTTGTTGTTGCTGTCGTTGTTTTATTTCTTATTTCTTGCTTTTTGCTGCTAATTTTCGCTAATTTTCGATTTTTAATTTTGCTGCTAATTTTCGCTGATGAAAATAGCAATATTGATATCGGCGCTATATAAGTATTATTATTATTATTTCAGCGTGTTTTTGCTAATTTCAGCCCTGGAGCAGAGGGGGTGAGGGGATTTTTTTTGCGGTTTGGTTTTTTTTTTTTTTTTTTGGGGGGGGGGGGGGGAGTCTTTTATTGCTTTTGTTGTTGTTGTTTCATTTCTTATTTCTTGCTTTTTGCTGCTAATTTCACCGTATTTTTGCTAATTTCAACCTTGGAGCAGAGGGGGGGGGGGGCATTTTTTTGGGTGGAGGGGCGAGGGAAGGGGGGCGGGAGATTAGACTCATTACGTCCCATACCGAACGAACGAAATTTTTCATAGCAAGAAAAATCATTGGGATCATGAGATCTCTCATTTCAAAACTTCTTTACTAAAGGGAGATTTCAAAGTCATACCACAATATTTTCTGCTAATTACCGCACCTTTGTTATCGTTCTCAAAATGTCTTCTCTGTCCTTCACGCTCGGTAAGCCAACATATAGCACTTTGTCGAGGCGTCCAGGTCTTAAAACAGCGGGATCAATGATGTCTACAACGAAAGCGTCAAGACTATAAAAGCATTTCTGCAGCCTCTGGATTCCTTATCGTTTTAGAACCATTTATAATTTTCCACCCTTCGCTGAATACACCTGTAAATGCTCTCTCCTGTGCAAGGAACATAACAACGCTTTCCTGAGAAATATACTTTAACATACACAGTCAATTATTACACCAGTTCCTAAAGTTTGCCCCCCTCAAGACATTAAGGCGGATTTGAGACCAATTGTACTCACAAGTTGCCTGGCAAAGGTATTAGAAGGTTTTACGAACAAAAGGCTTTTGGGTCAGGTGTCAGACACTATTGACCCACGCCAATACACACGCCATGGACACTCACCTGTGCACGCACTCATCTACTTAATGCAAGCAATACATGAGGCTATCGATTCGGGAGACTGCTCAGTCCGAATCTTTTTTGCAGACTTTACGAAAGGTTTTGTCCTCATAGACCATTCAGTATTATTAGATGAGCTGAAATCGTTTAATATCGATCAAACTTTGTTTTTCTGGGTACGGTCCTTTTTAACCAATCGAATTCAAGCTGTGCGCGTTGGTTCGTCCTTGTCACCATGGAAACAGGTCAACGGAGGTGTGCCACAAGGGACAAAACTAGGATTAACACTCTTTGCTGTCATGATAAACAAGTTGCTCAAGAACTGGCATATGCGTACCAAGTATGTTGATGACACTACTGCATTCGAGATTATCCCAAGGAACTCCATTAGTGTACTAGATATAGTTGTCCGAGAAATTCATGATTATTGTATTGAACTTAAGATGAAGCTTAATCCAAAGAAATGTAAAGAGATGTATATAGATTTCATGAAAAATTCAATCACAACTTTACGACCTATATCTATTGGAAACAAAGAAGTAGAACGTGTACGAACATACAAGCTTTTAGGAGTTATAATTAGTGATGACCTTAAATGGAATGCGCATGCTGAATACGTAATTGCCAAAGCAGCTAAGAGATTGTATGCACTTAGATTATTGAAGCGCGCAGGAGTAATGCCAAAAGACATACTAAAAGTATACCTATGTAATGTTAGGTCAGTATTAGAATACGCTGTGCAGTTGTGGCAAGATATCCCTGCATACTTGTCTGACGCTATTGAATCAATACAAAGAAGAGCCTTGGGAATAATATTTCCTAACTCTAGCTACCAGCAAGCGCTATATCAGGCTAATCTTACATCTTTAGCTAGTCGTAGGGAACTTTTATGTCAAAAGCTAATGGCTGATATGAGGGATGTGAGCCACCCAATATCTTTCCTGGCTCCGCAAGAGACAATAAGAACAATACCATATCAATTAAGATCAGGGAATACAATACCAACAAGAACAATGAAAAAGACTAAGAGAGCGAATGACTTTTTTACATTTAGATTTGGATAAATTATACAATTACTGTATTATTGATCATTGGGCTTGTAAATGGTTATTAGTATTATCTTGTAAATTTTTGTAAATTTCACTGTTTATTCAGTTATATTATCTGCTAGAAGTGTCAATAAACTATTATTATTATTATTATTATTATTATTATTACACAGGGAACAAAATAAATTTCCCTTTGAAACCATAAGCTGACTGAATCATTTGTTTTATCTCTTCCGCTACCATCAGTCAAAACATGGAGACATCGAAAAGTTCCAACTTTTGACTGTTTTTTCATTCGAAAGAAATGTTGCACTTCCAAACAATCGCTTCGTTGTTCAGTAGCTTATAAAAGAAAAGAATAACGAAAAACGAGGAACAGGAAACAGGGAAAAGAGAACGGAGAACGGGGCAGAGGAAGCGTAAGCGGAGAACGAGGAACGGGAAACGGGAAAACGAAGAACAGAGAACGGGTAACGGGACACAAGGAACGGGGACCAGGAACCAGGGACCGAGCACGGGGAGCGGGAAAATGAAAATGGCTAAAAATAACTTAAACTAAAGCTCAATCAACAAATCATCACCCATCCTCTATTCTGTTCCCATTTTTCAATTTCCTGTTTCCCGTTCTCTGCTTTAGTAATACCCCTTACAAAATGAATCATCAAATTCTCTTCATGGCTTTGTTCGCTACAAGGAATGAAAGGTTTAAACAGTCAAATCAGTGCGCAAATACCTTCCATTTTATTTCTTCGAAAACGTTTCTATCTCACTTTTTCCTCCTAACAAAGAAGGCTTCTATATCTACCTGGGCGGTTGGTAGCTCCCATTATGAACACTTGTTTTCTTGCTTCTAGTCCGTCCATCTCAGTCAACAGCTGATTCACCACTCTCACGTTTACACTGGACTTGAAATGAAAGAACAAGAACGACAACGTTTGATCGGAGGAACAAGAGAATTTACAAAAGCTACAAAATGATACATTTTTAAGCAATCTAGCCTTTCATAATATGTACCATTACGGGATAAGATTGGTAATTTCTATTTGCTTAGTTTGGAAATCAAAAAAAGAACTGAAAATTATAAAGAGGGCGACTAATGCCAATTTTCTACGTTAACTTCGTATTGGTCATTTCTTCTCATTAAGTGTTTTTGGAGTACGACAGAATATACTGATCCGCACTGACTTTGCGAGAGTCTGATTCACGCAGAATAATTCTTGTTTTTGTATGTTGAACTACGATTTATAGGATGGAGATGAGTAAGACGTTTGTCTCTGCATTCGATAGCCTGGGACCAAGCTCCGTAGTGAGAGAAAAAGGCAAAAAAAAAAGGGGGGGTGAAACAGCACTGGGAAGGAAGGGTGGGGGGGGGGCGATTTTCTCCCTTAGCTCGCCGATGTTTTTCACCTCCGTCGATTTTTTTTTCGCTTTTTCCCCCTATATCCAGTGCGGAGCCAGGTTCCAGGCTAGAGAATTCGATGCCAAGCCATATACAGTAGAACCTCGATAACTCAAATTCCCCGCTAACTCGAACTAAATTTCCTTTCCCTTGATCAAAAATCAGTTTCACTGAAATTTACCCCGAAAACTCAAATTCCCCGCTAACTCGAACTGTTTTTTGTTTTCCTACTGAGTTCCAGTTACCGGGGTTCTAATGTAGAAGGAACGACGACAATAAAGGAACCAAACTTCCTCCTCCTACCTCCAACCCCTCCGAAAAAAAAGGCCGGGGAATCTAAAGTGTTTTGAAAAAAAAAATTTACCAGTCTGTTAAAATTACTAAATGCTACGCTAGCAATGATCCTCTCCTCCATTATGAAAAGACAAACACAACCCTGTGAGTCCCAAGACTGACCAACATCAATATTCTCCCAACAATATAACATATAACTGCACAATTAAGAGAAAAGTTTATGAGAACTTATAAAATAATCATCAAATTGAAAATGCTTTGATTTTTCATCAAATTCTCTCAGCTAATTCCTTGAGGAAGTATAGGTAGATCAGTCTGGAGAATTTGTATGTGTAAATTTGGGGCTTAAAGCGTTAAGTAAACGCCATGCAGGGGTGCAGCTGGGTACAGATGAACGCAGAGGAGTGCTGATGTTGGGCTGCGTAGCAAGCGTGTCTGTTTGGTTTCGGAGCAAAGAAAGACCGAGGAACAGGCCCGGGAACAGGATTTTCGGTTTTGGCCGAGCGAGAAATGGAACGAGAGCCAAAAAATTCCCCACCCCGCCAACCCCGCCCCCCCCCCCCCCCCCCCCCGCTCTATCACTCGCCCCATTTTTCACGCGGTCTTTGACTCTCGTTCCTCTTTCATTGCTCCGAGCTTGCTACGCAGGCTATGGTGATATGAGAGCATAGAATTGGCCGATATATTAGAGAGCTTTAGATTCGAGGACAAGAACAAGAGCGAGTGCAAGATTTAACTTAAAGCTTCTGCGCATGTTCTGAAAAAGACACTCCGGAAAGCTTCATTTCACTATTTTTCACCAAAAAGGTTAGTACGGTAATTTAAACTGAAGAAAGTTAAGCCCTCTCTCGATGGCAAAAATGATAAAACCTCTTACATTTGATAACTTGTTCCCGCCACTACATTCTCGCTAAGACCCGTTGTAGAATGACGACGGCTATCACGTTTTCAATGAAGCTGGTACACGCGCGAGCACGACTTAGTATTGAGAAAATCTCGTACTCCCAGTCGACCTCCAATCTAGAGCTCTCTATTCTCTACCCACCAGACACGATCAATATTGTATACCAAATGTATTCAAATAATACTTACGTTCTTGCTACTCAAAAAATTAAAGAAAGTTAGGCATTTTTACCTCAGAGCTGTCCGATCTCCTAGGACAAAGCGCGTCCAGTTCATCAAAGAAAATCACACAAGGTGCAGAATTTCTTGCTCTCTGAAATACCTGTCTGACAGCTCGCTCACTCTCACCTACATACTGAGATATGACACAGAAAAAGATTTCTTCAATCGCTGGGAGCTGTGTGTTAAGAAACTCACTCTTGAGTTGCCCCAAGCCTCTGTTCTAAAGCGAGTCTAACTTATACCTGCCAACGTTTTTTAAGTTATAGGCGTGACATTTTTAGACATCACTGGAAATTAGGGATACAAAAACAAATTATCATAACCATTTTAACTTATTCATTAGCCATGGAAAGTATATAGAGGATATTACACGGTGGCGCGAAGATATGAATTTTATTTTCGAGTGGCAAAACAATATTTTACGAACGAGCGCAGCGAGTGAGTAAAATATTGTTTTTGCCACGAGAAAATAAAATTCATATCTTCAAGCCGCCGTGTAATGTTCTTTTTATTATATAGACAAAAAGACATCGATAAAGTAATAGAGGGAAATGACCGAAATCACGTCATCGATAAACTCGCTAGTGAGATTATGGAAAATAAACCACTCGGGTCCCGGATGTAGCGTTTATGAATTTTACGAGTGGTATATTTCCCGGTAAAACACTCGTGTCTATATAATAAATTGAGATAAAATAGAAGTAGGAGTGCCATGGCACTTCAAATCTCCAGAGATTCTTCAATGGCCGACGACAACGAAAAGAGGCTTATCGAAGTTATAAAACTACCAAAATTCAAAACGCTAAGAATGGTGGTGGTGGTGGTGGTGGTAGTGGTAGTGGTAGTGGTAGTGGTAGTGGCAGTGGTAGTGGTAGTGGTAGTGGTAGTGGTAGTGGTAGTGGTAGTGGTAGTGGTAGTGGTAGTGGCAGTGGCAGTGGCAGTGGCAGTGGTAGTGGTAGTGGTAGTGGTAGTGGTAGTGGTAGTGGTAGTGGTAGTGGTAGTGGTAGTGGTAGTGGTAGTGGTAGTGGTAGTGGTAGTGGTAGTGGTAGTAAGAGTAGTAGTAGTAGTAGTAAGAGTAGTGGTAGTAGTAGTCGTCGTCGTCGTCGTCGTCGTCGTCGTCGTAGTAGTAGTAGTAGTAGTAGTAGTAGCAGCAGCAGCAGTAGTAGTAGTAGTAGTAGTAGTAGTAGTAGTAGTAGCAGTAGTAGGTTAATTATAGTACATATGTAAATCTGTTAAGTCCAGTTGTATTGTATTGTATAGGATTGAATGGGGGACTTGCTTGAAATCGGCCGTTCACTAACGTACAAGACCAAGACTGTACAACATAATGTGGAAGAAGGAGATTTCTAACACCAGAAAGCTCAGAAAAAATTCTGAGTTCCAGGTGAGAATCGAACTCACGACCCTCCGAGTTCTAGGTCGGATACACTAACCACTGAGAAAGCTTATAAAGCCGGCTCGTGTTTCTGACTCGCTTTGCGATCCACCCACCTCCCACGCGCGACTAAATTTGACTGCTTTTTATTGCAACAATACAGCCATGTTTCTTAGATATTTTAAAACTGTACAATCGGCTTTAACGTGCTGTGTGTGTTTTTTTTAATGACTTTATTTGAAAGAGCTAAAAACTATGAATTTTGCCTCTTTCCTAGAATTGTGATTGTGCTTTCATCGAGATGTATATGTTGTGGTTCAATTTTATCCTTGGTTTAAACTTCATTTTCTTTTGTTTTCCGGTATGGTAATGTACATCCTCGGGGACCCAGGGGCAGATAGTGGGGACGAGAAAAAGTCTAAACGGGCGGAAAAACACAAGTTTTCTGGCACCAATCAGAAGCCAGAACGGCGGCGACCGTTTGGAACTGGTCTGGTAAGACATTGTCCCCAGGGGCTCTTCTCGCCGTTCTTTACTTTTCTTCGTGCCATATATTTTTCCGCCCGTTTAGACTTTTCCTCGTCCCCACTATCTGCCCCTGGGTCTCCGAGGATGGGTAATGTATGATGAGTTTGAAACAAAAGAAAGTAAAATTGAAACCCAACTATAAAATATATTCACCTGTCTTGGAACAAAGCCAATTGAATATTTTCCGCTTACGCAAGGAAATTTAGTTGCCCAAATACAATTGGTTTTAACTTGTATATGCAGAGCTTGATAAAACATAATTAGTCGTCATGCCGTGAGCTGTCCCCGCTGAAGATCGTGACTGGTCATCAATATTTGAAAACAACGCTTGTGAATAATACATGAAAAAAAATTGACTGAAACAGAAACCACGAACTTCCTTATATGGAAGTGAGTCAACTTTATCAGACTATGACATGAATATTTTGCTTTTTCGAAAACAGAAATTCATTTCAGACGGCTTAATACAGTTCCGATTCCAACAGATGAAAAGATAGGGTGCATTGAGATCATTGGATCTACAAATCTCAATTCAAATCTCTCTAAAAATGGTACCCCGACATTTATAAGTTACTGAAGCCCATTTTCTAAAAAATAATATTTAAAAAAATGAAGGGAACTTAAATCGACAATGGAAGCTGGAGGTTATCCCGACGATGTAAAACAAATTCTGGAAGTTCTGGGCAGACTGAAAGAGGATCAAAAGGAATTGAAACCAAGAGAGCTAACAACGTGCGGTTTTAAACAGCCTTCAAAAGCAGCGAGTTTGATAGCTCCCGATGTAAGATTTATAACGATTTGACAACTTTCATGGCCGTTTACGTGGGCGATTTTTTTTTATGACGATTGCCAATCTTTATGCAAAAGTTCCTGTATTAAAGGCGCATCTAATGTAAACACTGTTTGCCGAGGTGGTTTTTGGTAACTCTCCAGAAGGAAATCACTGCGATAAATCGCATGGAATTTCGAGCAAGTAAACGGTGACTTCGCAGTGACAAATTGCAATAAAATCGCCTGACTGTAAATAACCGCAAATAACGCGCCACAAATCGCTAACGTAGACAGGTTTTTAATGTTTGTTATTATTCACTCTTACTAATTTTGATCTATTTTTCCCATGTGGTGGGTAGTTTAGAGAAAA
The DNA here is from genome assembly GCA_038088405.1 of Porites divaricata. Classification (NCBI taxonomy): domain Eukaryota; kingdom Metazoa; phylum Cnidaria; class Anthozoa; order Scleractinia; family Poritidae; genus Porites; species Porites divaricata. Next base: position 10,462,764 of record JBBMOI010000014.1, read on the forward strand.
AACCGTCAAAGAAAACGTTAAAGTGGTGAGGGATTCATTTCCGACGAAAAGGGTCAAACTTAAAAAAGAGCTCGGAGAAAACTCCAAAGGAAAATCTCCACAAGGGAAAGGACAAATTATTCACCAAAATTTGGCAAAGTGCATCAACAACAGCGACAGAAGCGGTGCAGAAGGCCAGCTGTTAAAAGAGATAGAAGAAAAATTTACATGCACATTTTTTATGGCAGAAGTAACTATCTGTGGCTTTTCTACCAAAAAATCAAAGGTAGATTTCTATAGTGGACGGATGGATGCTCTTGCTTATGATAATCAAAAAGGTTATCTCCAAGTTCTTGTTGTTGAGTGGAAGACAGATTTAAAGGATCCAGAAAAATGGTGGGATGAAGCTACATCCTTCAAAACACCTCTTTACCAGAGTTTAATATACCGTGAGCTATTGAAAGCTCATTTGAAGGAGAACGAAATAACAGCACTGGTTGGTGTCATGCTAGTGCCCATACCTCGAAAGCGCAAACCCAAAGCCATGCCAGGCTTATGTACGAACTTTCAACGCATGCATGAGGTGGGTTTACTAGATGGAATCAACGAATATGAATGGTTTGGCGAGGAAAGCAAATGTGTCCACACAATAACGTTGCCATCCAAATTACTCAATCTCGAGAATTTGGACACCACCTACGTAGAGGAAAGCACTAACGTTTTAAAGCGGGAAATTCTGTTGAAAGGGATCATCAAAGACAATGCTACGGTTGAAAACCTGCGCCAAGAGTTAGGACTCCTTCAGCTACAACTTAAGGTTAGGAACGAGAGCCACGAGGAAAGTTCTGAAGCTGAAGGAACAGCAAATGAAAAAAATAAAGACGAAGCAAGAAAAAAAAGGGATTTTTAGCGGATCTAAGGGTAAAAGAAAGTGATCCAATACTAAATAACACTGATCTACAGTTATAACTCGAAGAAAGCTTACGTTTGAGGCACCTATCCCCAAGACAGAGCTACTTCGTAAGTCCAGCGGCTATAAAGCTCTAACATCGTGGAACTTTCTAGATAGTCGAACAAGGGAGATATCAACTATTGACTCTTTTAAAAAGACGTTAAAAGTCGACTTTTTTTATGCAAATAGTTTATTGGCTTTTTGAACTTTTATTGTAAATAGTTGTGCTGATTTTTACTTCGGCGGAGCGCGAAGTAAAGGATTCGCGACGCTCAGGAATGTATCAAAGTTACAATTTTTTGACAAGATTGGGCATGCAAAGTCTGTAGGTTTTTGGTTTTATTCGGCTATTTAACGAAGTAAGAGCCGAATTAGTTCGAGATATCTCGAGATCACTTCGATTTCTTTGATTTATTACTTCGGCGGAGCGCGAAGTAAAGGATTCGCGACGCTCAGGAATGTATCAAAGTTACAATTTTTTGACAAGATTGGGCATGCAAAGTCTGTAGGTTTTTGGTTTTATTCGGCTATTTAACGAAGTAAGAGCCGAATTAGTTCGAGATATCTCGAGATCACTTCGATTTCTTTGATTTATTACTTCGGCGGAGCGCGAAGTAAAGGATTCGCGACGCTCAGGAATGTATCAAAGTTACAATTTTTTGACAAGATTGGGGATGCAAAGTCTGTAGGTTTTCGGTTTTATTCGGCTACTTGACGAAGTGAGAGCCGAATTAGTTCGAGATATCTCGAGATCACTTCGATTTCTTTGATTTATTCTTTAACTTTTCCGAGGAAGAAAGAATTATTATTCCCGGGGGTTTGAACCGACTCACCTGCGTGACCCGTCAGATCAGAGGAGACTCTAAGTTGAGGGATTAGCCGATTGCGCTACTGCGACCCAAGGTAGCTCAGCATACGAAAAATAGTTATGAAATGATGCACTAGTTTTGGGACAAGATTGGGCGTGCAAGTTCGTGACTTTTCGGCTTGTTTCGGCTATTTCACGAAATGAGACCGGACTACTTCGTGATATCTTGAGATCACGTCGAGTCTAGTCTTTAATTTACTCGAGGAATAAGTAGAGCACATTACGTGGCTGCGCAGAGACAAGGAATTTCTCTTCGAGTGTTAAAAAATATTTCACGAGTGAGCCCTCCCTTCGAACTGTTTTATGATGAATTTAAAGTTACAAAATGCTGCACAAAGACATTTTGTCTTTGTTGAGTGTTTATACGTAGTAAAATTGCTTTCATGCGTTGCGTGACTTTCTCGAACGTTCTCTACGTTTTTGGACTTTTCATGAATAATTAATTAGGGCATGTTTACACTTCAGCATGAGTCAGCAGAATTGTATAAGTTACTGAAATCATAAAATATGTCGAAAAGCTACTACTATTACTACTATTCGCCTGTTAGTATTTTCTAGAACCTTATATCAAATGGTATACAAGTTCCAAGCGAGTTCTTTTGACGAACTAAGTTTTTTTCCCACAAGCTGGACTGCTGTGTTTAGTCAAGTGTGACGAAGGTCGATTTTCAAGTTCTGTGTTTACATGCATGTTGGTGGAAGCCGTAAGATATCTGAAGTTCAAGTAAGAGTTTGTTATTATTGGCAGAGGCTGTTTAGTTTTACTTAAGTTCAAGTTAAGCTTGTGTTGGCGGATGCTGTGTTTTAAAGCTCAGTGAAGGCTATGTTCCTCTGGAATTAAACTTTCTTGTGTTAATCCGACATCCCTGCGGGCTGAAAGTCAGTGAATAATTATCCTCAAAACATTCGAACTCGTAACATTGAGTGTTAGCCAATTCCATGCTCAACATAATTGATTCCTTACCCATGCTATGCGGTTTTGAAGCCTGATGTCACTAAGAAAAATAGAGAATTCTTTTTTCACTGTTTGTTTTGTTAGACTTGTTATTCACCGCTAGTAACCTCATATTTGACTTAGGTCTAAACGTTTAGACCAAAGTCAAATTTAGAAGGATTTGTATGGAGTTATCAGAGCATAACTGGCCTACTATCGAAAAGACAATTTGTCCCGAAATGCTAGTTTTTGGCAAGTAGGCCTCTTGGATATGGCTCTTTTCAGAATATCCTGACAAATCCCATAATTTCACAAATTAACACCTTCCTCTACCGTACCACTCTTACTACTTTTACCATATTTCATTTCTTATTATCCCTCCGCATTTACACTTAATCAGTTCCACAACCACGACGCCGAAGTGTACGCTCCGTAGCGTCTTGTTCTTTAACTTTTTCGAGGAAAAAGAATTGTTATTTTGGCATCCCCGGGGTTTGAACCGACTCACCTGTGTGACCCGTCTGGTCAGAGGAGACTCTAAGTTGAGGGATTAGCCGATTGCGCTACTGCGACCCAAGGTAGTTCGGCATATGAAAAATAGTTATGAAATGATGCACTAGTTTCGGGACAAGATTGGGCGTGCAAGTTCGTGACTTTTCGGCTTGTTTCGGCTATTTCACGAAATGAGACCGGACTACTTCGTGATACCTTGAGATCACGTCGAGTCTAGTCTTTACTTTACTCGAGGAATAAATAGAACATATTACGTGGCCGCGCAGAGACACAAAATTCTCTTCGAGTGTTAAAAAACATTTCACGAGTGAGCCCTCCTTTCGAACTGTTTTATGATGAATTTAAAGTTACAAAATGCTGCACAAAGACATTTTGTCTTTGTTGAGTGACGTAGTAAAATTGCTTTCATGCGTTGCGTGACTTTCTCGAACGTTCTCTACGTTTTTGGATTATTCATGAATAATTAATTAGGGCATGTTTACATTTCAGCATGAGTCAGCAGATGTGTATCAGTTACTGAAATCATAAAATATGTCGAAAAGCTACTACTATTCGCCTGTTAAGTATTTCTAGAACCTTATATCAAAAGGTATACAAGTTCCAAGCGAGTTCTTTTGAAGAACTAAGTTTTTTTCCCACGAGCTGGACTGTTGTGTTTAGTCAAGTGTGACGAAGGTCGATTTTCCATTTCTGTGTTTACAAGTTGGCGGAAGCCGTAAGATATCTGAAGTTTAAGTGAGAGTTTATTATTATTGGCAGGGGCTGTTTAGTTTTACTTAAGTTCAAGTTAAGCTTGTGTTGGCAGACGCTGTGCTTTAAAGCTCTGTAAAGGCTATGTTCCTCTGGTATTAAACTTCCTTGTGTTAATCCGACACCCCTACGGGCTGATAGTCAGTGAATAATTATCCTCAAAACATTCGAACTCGTAACATTGAGTTTCAGCCAATTCCATGCTCAACGTAATTGACTCCTTACCCATGCCTTGCATATCTTTAATCAGTACATTAGACTGCTGTGCCGTTTTTGAAGCCTGATGTGACTAAGAAAAATAGAGAATTCTTTTTTCACAGTTTGTTTTGTTAGACTTGTTATTCACCGCCAGTAACCTCATATTTGACTTAGGTCTAAACGTTTAGACCCAGTCAAATTTAGAAGGATTTGTATGGAGCCATCAGAGCATAACTGGGCTACTATCGCAAAGACAATTTGTCCCAAAATGCTAGTTTTTGGCAAGTAGGCATCTTGGATATGGCTCTTTTCAGAGTATCCTCACAAATCCCAAAATTTCACAAATTAACACCTTAGTCTTATCATATTTCATTTCTTACTATTCCTCCGCATTTACACTTAATCAGTTCCACAACCACGACGCCGAAGTGTACGCTCCGTTGGGTCTTGTTGTTAATGATTTTGAAAATATTTTTAGTTTCAACACGATCACATGGGCTCTGCTACATATTTTATCGCATATAAATAAATGCTGACACTATTAAAAGTACGGCTTATATGGTTTTGCTTGGCACCCATTTTTCAGACTTGCTTTGAAACATTGCTGCTTAAGACTTAAAATAGCGATATGGCGCCTTTTACCATTGACGAATCCAAATCAAACCTGTCTTACAACAACTCAGATTGTTGCAGGTTGATAAAGGTTGTTCCAGAACGTAGAAAGTAGCTCTACGTTTTGCAATAACTTTTTGAAGCCTAAGTTCAACATACCATATTTAGTAGCTCAGGTCCTTTGACAGAGATGAAGTTTATGCCGGATTCATTAGCTATCGCCTGAAGGGAGAGGAAAATTGATCGTCCTGTTAATATAATCGGGAAAGATCTGATTTCAAGCAGCTTTACAGCCGGAGAACAAAACTGTTCGATACATAACGTTGAAAGTGTTTCTCTCACCTTTGCTAGGAGAGTTTTTCCACATCCTGGCGGTCCAGCCAACAGAATGCCTGGAGGATGAGTCAGTCCCAAAGCTTGGAACTCCTCAGGATATTTCACTGGAGCCTAAATAAAAACATATATTTCTATAGCTGATTCAATAAAGGTTGCTATAGGCATTGGGAAACTATTGTTTGGTGGTCACTCAAGTAAATCATTGCATTGTTCAATATGCTCAAATGCTCAATGCCCAATTACCAAAGCAACCTTTTTCTTATTTAGCTGTACATTTCGTATATTTAAACAACAGACCACGCTTTCTATGGGTTTAACGGCGTGACAACCCACGCTGGATGTTGGGAGAACACGAGAAAAGCTTGTAAATCACGAGCCGAAGGCGAACGCGCGTACTATCTTAGTTATTTTATAAACTAAAATAGTGGTAGGGTTTTTTCGCGCTCTGATTGGCTATTCACCTCCAGTTCCTCAGAGCGAGCGACGCCAAACGTCGCGAGCAAAATGGTTTCCCGGTTTGCTGCTGTATTAAACAAAGAAATTTCACAAATAATCAAACAAGCTGTTCCTGATATACACGAAAAAGGTGACGAAATTCGGTTTGGAAGTTTTAATAGCTAAAGCTTTGTCTGTTTGACTTGAATTTATGGATTGACCCGGTGAAAAAGGTTTTTGTTTACAAAGGCAAATTAAGTCTTGCGTTACGGTATTTAGCTGACATGTTCATAAATAAGCATAAAACTAAATTTAATAGTTTTTTAAAAGAATGGTTTTAAATACAAAAATAATTCACAACTCCTTTTGAAGAAATTTCCCCACGAGAACTAAACAAATGCCTTCAAAAGTTTTATTTGTCGGCAAGAAAACGCGACGGCCGTTCGGTCATTGCGCGCCAAAATTGTAACCGTTTGCAACAGCAAATGAGTTAAAAATCCTCATTTTTTTGCTAAATTATCTCACTGTTTTAGTATATACTAAAAAATTATTCACCTCAGTGTCGGTAGCTAGTGGTGAATATACTGAGCCGCGAAGCGGCGAGGTAGATATATCCTCCACTAGCCACCTCCAGCTTCGGTGAATAATTGTTATATATTTAATTAATCCATCGACATCACCTTCTTTGGCGTGCAAATAAAGTCAACTTTCTAAAAACAAACTATATTTCGAATAGTCCCTAAAAAAACAAACACCTACAGTTGGCCTCGCTATTGTTCAATCTTTTTCACTGAGTATCTCGATAAAGGAGACACCTCTCTACGAAAGCACTTATCACTAGTCCTAAGGTGTCGGCCATAGAAAGAGTTAAGGTGACTGCAGCCTGAGGACATTGACAGAGAGAGGACTTAGATCGCTGGAAAAAATTAATAGAGATTTTAAGATAACTCGACGGTGCGATGACGGGAGCGAAAACGTCACTTTAAACGTGACGTGGCGTCCTTTGATACTTCAACGCAATTATTCCACCTCAATTATTTTGTCAAACGTAAGCATCTCCCCTGAAGATGAATTCCTAGGAATCATATCCATGTTCAGAACGAGAACGAAAAAGTAATTGCCCTTTTGTTTACAATCCCTGGAGACCAATCTCACGTCGTAGTCGTGCAGTGACGACAAAGAAACGTACCAAAAAGTGTGCTGCACGTGCTGAATTGTTGTTTTGCGAATCAAACCTTTCGCCCTTTTGACGTCTTCGTCGCCGTTGCCGTCATGACATCTTAGGCTATGTTCACTCTATACCGAGTAGCTTTTAGTGCCGACACGAAAAGCTATCCGATATAGTATGACCCTATCCGATATGTGACTTTCTACTTAAGTGATTGGCGTGGCGCAGCTTCGTTACTTTTCTGAAATCGCGCCGAGATCTTGCCGAAATCACAGTTCTTGTGTGTGAACTGAAGCCCTACCCAGAATGGTTTTCGAGCCGGCGCAATTGAGCTCCGGTAAAGTGTGAACATAGCCGTAAACTCCCTAAAGGCTGATTTCCACTGTCGGGTAACTTTTACGCGCGTAAATAAAATAGAGGCAATGGATAGACGGTCACGCGTAAGCGTGAACGTTGAGCGAGGTTCAACTTTTACGTTTACGGGTGGCCTTCCATACATTCCCTCTATTTCATTTACGCACGTAAATTTTACGTGCATTCGCACGAAAAAATTACGCGACACTGGAAATCAACCCTTATGGTTATTTCAGAACGAAGTTCACGAAAATTGCGAGTTGTAATTGGGTTTCTTTTCCTTTTCATAACCGATCCCGGCGTGATCTTACTTAATTAGTTTCAGTTGAGACAATCTTAATTTTATTAATAGTTAAAGACAGGATTGATTATTTTCCACTAACCTACACTGAGTCTAAACGAGGAAGAATTCACAACACCACATTATTTTATTACCAATATCGCCATGGTGAGCTCCTCTCTAACGTCTTTGAGTGCGCCGACATCCTCCCAAGTTACATCCGGGATAGTAGCAAATCCCTCCCTTTTGGCTGATGGTTGAACAATTAATAGAGCCGCCTGTAAAGTAGAGAAGAGCAATAATTCAAACGGCCACACAAAAAGCATCGGGTTGCTCTCGGATTAACAAATGTAGGCTACGATGCGGTCGCTTTCTGGAGACAAAAGAGCACAAGAATTCGCTCATATTATATTATAGTCTCTCCAACAATGCCCCGTTTTTAAGGGCATTTAAAGCTACTTAAAACTACACAGAAAATAGAGAAGTTGAACGAGGATGTGATGTCAACGGGGATCGAACTCGGGAACCCGCGCAACGAAGGCCATCCTTGGTCTCTGTTTTCAAAATCAACGATGGCGACTACACATATTAAACACTGAACGCATGCTTACCACCACCCCCACCCCCTAAAAAGCCAGCACTGCGGGTTGGCTAAAACAAATGCAAACTGCAATAATAAAACTGATGGAACAACTTTTTCTATTGTATTGTTACCATTTTCCTTATTGCGGCCGGTTAGTTGATCAAAAATCAAGCTCACAATGTGACTGAAAGCGTATGACAGCAAGCAGTGTAGCTCAGTGTAATAAAGGAAGAACAATAAAAATATAAACCCGCACTTTGAAATCATCCATGTTAATACAAAGCTTCTGTAACTCTTCTTCTGTTAGCGGTGACTGTTCCCTCAACCAGTCCGTAACTGCAGTAAGAAAGTTACGGAAATTTGAGTAACAATAAAAATCAAGTTAAGTACTTACTGTAATTGTGTGGGATTAGAAACTCGGTGACTGAAAATTTAAATAGTGGCCAGCCCTTTTGTTTGACTGCTCGCGCGGACTTGAATACGCAAAAATACGGACTGTTTTTCAGTCTAGCTATAACACAGCAACGTTTAACTGTAGTGCCACTGTTAAAATCGTTTCAGTGTAGAAAGGCGTTAATATAGCACTTCTCGCACTGTATCAAAAAAAGTCTAGAAAAATCCTATGTAAACAAGTATTCCCCATACCCTAATTTATTATTACCTCACACTTATATCTTTGGACTCCCCTATTTACTTATATGGGACAGTGACCAACATGAAAGCTTCGGCTACTTTGGTCACTGTGCACGTATCAACAAACCTGTATATTAAAATATTTTTCATCATTTGTTAACCTACTGATTCTGTAAGCCATCTTTATGATGTATCAACTTGAATAGTGCGAAATAAACTTGAACTTGAACTGATTTCCACTGTCGTGTAATTTTCACTAGCGTTCGCGCGTAAATAAAACAGAGGCAATGTATGGAAGGTCACCCGTACATGCAAAAGTTGAACCTCGCTCAACTTGTACGTTTACGCGCGGCTTTTCATACATTGCCTCTATTTTATTTACGCGCGTAACTATTACGAGCATGGGCACGTAAATTACGCGACAGTGGAATCAACCTTACAGGAGCTGTGAAGAAATTTTGCTGTGACGTGAAATTTGAGTTAAACATATAAAGAACCACTTCAAACAATGGAGAAAGGTTTTAACACGAGATGGCACAGATGGGCAACATTGAAGAAAAGAAAAACAGATCATTTGAAAGTTTCAATTGGGATATTTAAAAATTGTTTAGTCTAACACTGTTTCTAGTTTGTTTGGAATGTTACCTTTCACTGAGACAAAACAAAATTGAATGTAATGCTGTGGGATAGTCCCTTTTAGATAAGAAGACAGATCATCAAGCAATTAAGGTTAAAGGAACACGAAGGTCCCACGTTGGAAAAACAATACGTAACATGATTCACTTTCTTACAACCTGTCAAACATTTTAGGCTACCTTCCCTGCCTCGTAACTAGCCGCTTGTTGGGATTTTCTGTGGTGGTCGCGGCACAAAGACCATGGGGAAGCTTTTGGCACAAGACCATGACCCCAGTTGCGCCGCGACTATCGCAGAAAATCCCAAGACGCGGCTGGGTACAAGGCGGCTACCTTTCAAGGCCCAGAAGGCCCTACTTCCTTCGGTTAACAACCGTTAACAAATATAACCCTTACCACTAAATATTTGCGTTGTTCTGTTCATGTTTTCCTTTGCATCATCAGGGCTGGAAACTGTTTGTTTCTCTTCCAGTTCACTTGTGCACTTTACTTGGCCCCTCTGAAATTGTAGTCCTTGAAATATCCTACGTCATTTTAAATGTTGCGTCAAATTGAATTAATTAATCAGTTAATTATAATCAATACTCAAAGCATGTGGTATCGCTACAGCTGAGTCGTCTCAAACTTCATTAAATAACTTGACGGCTTCAAACAAACTACGATCAACTCAACCACTTCAATGGTTAAATTAGTAAATAGTGAGGAACCATAATAAACTCGAATACTAGAACCTTTCACGGCGCAAAGTTAAAACAAAAATTAATACACACGGGTGGGCGGTCGAATTGACCACCTTTCCAAAACGCCACTTATCTATAAATGTAGCCACCACGCGTAAAAGCGAAGCTCCTATTAAATATTGACCATTTACTTTGTCATTTACTTAAAACAATAAACTTTTTACCGTTAACATCGCAGTAAATAACGAAAATTGCCCCCTAGTCAGCGGACAACTTCAAAAAAACCACGTGACCTCAATGACTTGATTCTCAGCATTAGAGCGATTTTCGTATGACCTTGAAATGAAAGCGCGCGAACAAAACAGAAACGACAAACGAACGGAAATAGAGCGATTTGATTGGTTTATCGAACGGACAGACAAACGCGTCTGGCTTTTCATTGGTTAAGCGAACGCTCAGGTGAAAAAACTTCATGCCCGAGAACTTTCTAGAAATCAACCGATACTTTGCTTTGACGTCATACTGCAACACGATTGGCCAATCGAACAATGCCTTCTCTATATTAGGGTTTCTTTGGCGGGAAAACGAAGAGGCCATGTTTTGATCTTTTCATCCATTGGCTGATGAAACAAAGAACGAACACTTACCGAAAACTTTTTTCAAGGTCATACGAAAATCGCTCTATCACCTACATTCAAAATGAACGGGAAATCAATAGGGAAGAGTTACACTTCACCTGATACTACATCACTGTAAGGCGAAGAACAATTTAATACCTGTTGACAGCTATTAACGCAGCCTCTCTTGTGAGGGACATGAGATCTGCTCCAACAAACCCAGGAGTGAGGCGAGCTAACACGGCAAAACTGAAGTCTTGTTCGAGTTTCAGCTTTTCAGATAAGACTCGTAGAATTCTACAGAAGAACGGTTAGCGATTTAGATTCAACAATATAAGGGATGTTAATCACACAAAACCAAAACCAAAAATAGTTCATGCATTATTCAGCTAACACACAGAAACAGTCAAACTCCAGTTAAATGACTGACGGCACCCTCAGGACCGCGCGGAACTGCGAGTGAGCGGCCGTAGTAAAAGTCCGTAATAGCGGGTGCGAGAATAAATTTCTCTTGCGAATACAATGGCATTAAAGTAGCCGCGTAGGACGTGCATGAAAAATCTAGAGTGCAAATCAGGGCGGTCGCGAAGGTAGGAGGTCGCGTGTGAGGAGCGAGGAAGCTAGCTCTCTCTTCGCGCGAATCCTCCTCTTTGGCGTGCATCGCTTATCTCGCGCAAGTCCTATATTTCTTAAACGCTGTCATGCAGTCGAGCATGACGGGAGGAAACACATATTTTCATTTATTATGTGGGGCAAACTGGACGATCCTATTCAAGGAACCGTGTCTACAAACTGGCCTTAAGGTAGAAGAGAGAGGTTTTTTACATATTTATAAAGGTGACAGAAGAAGCGTACATGTAAAACTAACCAACAAGAACGAGGAAATTCAAAGATGTTCTCGATCCCAATTTTCACGAAAGCTAGAACAATAAAATCGGGGTGTCGGGACCGAAAAATGTGTCCTTAAGTCTGTACCAGCTAGGGTCAGTAATGACGGGCTTTTCTCCAGTGAGACATCTCTAATATTTGCCGGGGATTTAGCTGCTGTCCGTTTTAACGGAGTACAAGAGAGAATGCGCTGCGGTGTTCACAAAGCGAGGTGAATCCAGAAATGGGGAAACATTTACAGAAGACCGCAGGCTGAAAGACGTAAGTTCTCTGACCTTTCTCTAGCCTTCTCATCTGGTATACCCATTGCAATTTCCCGATCAAAGCGACCAGCACGTCGAAGGGCAGGATCAAGTGAGTCAGGCCTGTTGGTGGCTCCTATCACCAGCACATGCGCATCTGGGTTACTGTTCAGGTCTAAGAATAAAATTGTAAAAGAGCCTTATAGACCTTTGCCGGATTGCCAGTATGGTCGTTTCGCTACAAGTCGTTTCGCTGCATAATGAAGTCCATTCGCTGCAAAGTTGTAGTCGTTTCGCTAACTTAACTCGTTTGCAGTTCATTCTAAATTGTTTTAAACTGTTTAATACAAAAAGTTGGTTGCAGCAAATAGACTTTATGATGCAGCGAAACGACTTTGTAGTGAAACGACAGTAGTTCAACACAGTGACTTGTATGATGAAACTGTCTTGACCCTGTCTTTCGCTTTGTGCGCTTAATGAGCTGAGTGGATTATGGGAAGGGTCTATTATGGATATCAGTGGATGACAAAAGATTTAATTCGTCCCTAAAACTAGCCTGAGAAAACAGCCGATATTTCGCCACACCACCACTGGTTTCCCAAAGCGCAGAAATTCCACACTGACGACGTGAAAATTAAGTCTGAGGAACGACTGCCCATGCGCAAATTCTCTACTGATGACGTATCACTAAGACGTATCACTACCCAGATCTGGAAGTGCTTCTGATTGGTCGTGCCACGTGGCAAATTTGCTTCAACCAATCAGAAGCATTAGCCAGATCTGGGAAGTGACACGCCATCAGTATAGAATTTGTGCATGCGCAGTCGTTCCTCAGGATTCATTTGGCAGGGAAAGCTGTAATGGCGTTGCTAAATGGCTGTACCATAAAGCAAACATACCATCCATACAGGCAAGGAGCTGGGAGACAATTCTGCGTTCCATGTCTTTTGATGCTGTTTCCCTCTTAGGTGTGATGGAATCAATTTCATCAAGAAACAACACACAAGGTGCATGGGTCTAAAAAGACATTTTCAAAAGAGAGACCACTGTAAATACCGTAAATGACATAATAGACGCCCACTTCCAAATAAACGCCTCTTAGTATCTAATAAACCCCCCTCTAAGCTGTTAAAATTGTATTAGACGCCCCCTGCTCAATAGGCCTCCCCCCCTCCCCTCCCCCCCAATGAGAGAATTACTCCAAAAAGAGCAAAAATCATTCAACTCATTCAGTTTCTTGCTTCGCATTTCATCTTGTTCAATGTCAAGTTCAAAGTAAAGATCGACTAACGATGGCAACACAACAACACTGAGTGAGGATTCTGACATAGACGGCCTAGACCTAGATGGACAATTGATGAAGTGGATTCCGCTAATAATTTAAACTCTCTCGAGTCTCGCCAAAAGGATATTGGTTTTGCTGAGCTTGTTTCAGTTGTGAGAGTAAACGCCTCTCTTTTTTGAACGCTTACTATCTATTAAACGCCCCCGTTTGGACCCCTAAAATTAGAGAGATGCTGCAGGTATTTATAAGGTCATTTACGGTGTTAGTAACATGTCTGCCATCGACAAGTCCTGCCACGGAAGATCTCTAGCTGAAAAAAATGTTTTTCTCAGCAAAACTGTATTTTTAAGAGGTACCAAAAATTATCCAAACTAGCACTATTAACCAAGAGGCAGAAATCGAAATATCCTTGAAATCTTCCAACAACTGAGATTAACTACTGCAATATCGTCCACGATGCTTCTCAAAGCATATTTATCTCACTCTCCACAAAACCAGCAGATTAAACTGTCAGTAACTGGATGCAGAAGAATGAGTATTACTGTTGGCACCTATCGGTACCCAGCACAACATGGAAACGTTGTGTGAGCTTTACAAATGCCATGATAGGCTCAAACATCTTAGCATTTCTGATTTCTTACCACAGCTCGTGAAAACAGCTCTCGAACTTTCTCCTCTGATTCTCCAGATACTCCTGAAACAATCTCCGTGGCTGCAAGTTTGATGAATGGCATTTCTAACTCCTACAGACAAACAATTAACATGAGTAGGAATATGACTCTACATGTCATCTTCAACTGACAGAGTCAATCTGTCAAGTTTGTATCACACTGTTCCAGACTAGCCTCTAATAAATAAAATAAATACCATCACTTGTTTTTATGCTAGAAAGTTGTTTCTATACCCCTTTTTATTTCACAGTGATACCATAAAGACATTGAGACATCAGTGAAACCTGAACTAAGAGGACACCCACCGGACCCTGGCTAGTGACTACAAACTTGCAGTGTCTTCCTGCTAGAGTTTTACAGCAAATTAAACAGGGTTGATCCAGAAAGACTCACGCCATCTCAGACAACTTGCAAGCTCTATAAATACTAAAAACGACTCTTATTTATTTTTTGTGTGAAATATTTTGGTATGTATATTGAAATAAACTTGCATTGATTCTTATCTTGATTCAGCGATGAGAGGTCCACATTCATTTCACACTCAAAAGGAAACAACAGACTACTGATATTGATCACACAAACAAAAAACTGTTACTGAGATTCCCCCATTTGGACAATATTTTGTTCTGTTACCATAAGTAGAACTAACACTTCATAAATAAAAATGAGGCAGCATGTTTAAGTGCATGGTCAGCAAAGTGGTGAGCGCATTGCACTCGCAATCTGGCGGTCCCAGGTTCAAGTCCCACAATGGCCACTTGCTGAATTTATTCTCGATCGTTTTGAGTCCAAATCCCTGGCCACGTTTGTAAAAAGCCAACTGGTAGCCTCCTGCTAGTTGACGTTATATTTGAATTATTTGTTTGTAAGTATTTTGTGAACTAGCTGGATACGCTAAGTGCACTTTCCTCTATAAACAAAGCTTTAACCTCTGTTTTTAAATTCCTACAATTAAAATAAAGCAGTGTAACTTTAAATTCGCTTACCCCAGCAATAGCGTGAGCTAAAAGGGTCTTGCCACATCCAGGGGGGCCATGAAGGAGAAAGCCCCTGGGCGGAGTCACTCCAAGGGTACGGAACACCTCCGGGTGCTTCATATGAACCAGCAGTTTGCAGACTTGTTCCACAGTTTCTTCACAGCCTCCTATGTCTGAAAATTTGACCAATGACTGTGCTGGCTCAAAATCTACCAAAAGTAATGATAAAAAAAGAACAATATAAAATTTAGTATTCTCCATATCTTCCAAGCTGGATTTCTTTTTAGTGGTGACTTAGGTCTCAGTCTTCAGTCAGAAAAGGAAATTGGAGGTTGTGTCATCACACAACCACATGACAGCAATTGGCCATATAAGTTGTACCCTCAATAGACAAAGGGGCTACAAACCTCCTGCCATTCATACATTGATCACCTTTTGTCTTGTGACCAAAGTGAATTTATATGACAACAATGATGTCCAATTACAGGGCTGTCAACCCCCCACGTCATCAAATATTGAGAATTGATAGGGAAGAAATGATAGATGACATCATATTACAAGACAAATGACATCATTTGTGCCAAAAACACTTGTTGTTTCCGATTGACGTATATAGCACATAAACAAATCATATTTAGCCACATTATTGCTTAAATTACAGTGGCATACCAGAATTTACGGGGAAACGTTCCTGCAGTAGCTCAAACAATGCAAAACACTTGAAATTTTATGGTCGGAAAGTCGAGTCTACAAGAAATAGCAATTTTGGCAATTATCCCGGAGATATCAGACACTAATCTGGAGACCAGGAGATAGGGTCCAAAATCCGGAGTCTCCTGGATTATCCGGGAGAGTTGACAGCACTGCAATTAGCTAGGTGCATTCGTTGACTGAGGACTGCTGTGAGAGGTGATGAAAACCTTCCAGCTGGTAAAGGGACTTTTGAATTTAGACTTGGAATTTATTATAATTAAAAGTTCAAGGATGAATATTCATAGTTAATTATTTTAAGATCAGACTACAGCTCTGTTCTTTCTCTAACATGAAACGAGATTCAGTGCACAGGGCACCCAACTCCGTGAAAACTGGTAATTAACTCTAAACATAAAAAGCAAATTCCTAGCCAAGGTTTTAAGAAATGAAGACTTTGTAAATTTTACCAGTTTCTTCACTCTTTTTCTCCTTCATATTCTTGCCTAAACCTTTTCTGGCTCTCTTAGGTGTGGACTCAGATGTCCTTTTTGCTTCTTCACTGAAAACTCTTTTTCTTTTGAAGCTTGGGTCATTAAGTGACATACTCTCCTGTAGAGTTGGTTGAGATCCATCTGAGGTATGCAAATTTGATGTAATCTCCAGATTTTGACTTAAGCTGACTGAGTGACTTTGTTTTACAGGGACTAAGCCATCACCTTGTGAAATCACACCTGTGAAGGAAAATTATGGAGAACTTTACAGTTGAAAACAAAATTAACACAGAGTTTTACATCGCCTAGAAAATTAGTGTACATATATGCCATTTGCATAACTACATCCCTCACATTAACACATAAAAAGTCCTTATTTTGTGGACTTTTATAGAAAAAAGATACTCTATGCATTCTAATAAATTGGTCAAGTTATTTTATAAAAGTAATTACCGGTACTTTCTTTAAGTTAACTAGTGAGAGTTATAACCAGACTAAAACACAAAAAAGTGCCTCTATTATATAACCATATATATCAAGTGAACAATATCTCAGCGCACGTGAATAGATCACAGTTGCTATTGCACGTTTCACCGTAGAAAAACGGTTTGGCATCTCATTGGTGTTTATACAATAAAGAAGACCTTTCATGGCTGATTGGAACGAGATATGAAATTTCCCTTCTTGTGTCGAAAAATATTTCATGTGGGTACTGTGCCCACTCATGAAATATTTTTTTAACAGTCAAAGAGAAATTTCATGTTTCTGCACAGCCATGGTATATCCATTACTTATTACCTTCTTTATCTTGTTGTGGTGTAGTAGGATCTGTTACCAAGTCCACAGCTCTTTCATCTTCAAATGTTGGACATGAATTTGTAGCCTTGTAAAGGGTTTGCATTGATTGGTTCATCAGATTAGTGTCCTACTTAGCAAAGTTGCAATGATTATTAAGGATTAATCTTTTACAAATCACTCAAGAAACACAACTGGGGCCCGTTTCTCAAAAGGCCCAGTAACTTTTTGGGATCAAAGGCAAATTGTAATCAAAACCTGTTGAACAGTAGCACAGTTCCTAGCTCACAAACTGGTTGATTTTGTTTCATTGACTGATACTTTCACTGTACCATTTTCAAAATTATAATGAACATTTGACAAATTGCAGCAAACATATTAGCTTTTCGAGAAATGGGCCCCAGATCTTAAATATAAACAGTACATTAACCTTTCTTTAATGTAGCAACAACAAGGCAACAAAGGAAAAAAAAGAATTGCCTGCACCGGTGCGATTACTAAAGAACGTTACAATACATTTTAAAACAAAAATTAATATTAATGATAAAAAAATAAACTTGACATTTTGATGACTTCTTGTCATCATTATTCAAAAGCTTTACGAAACTGACATGGTTTATGGACGTGTTTTCTCAGATGGAGTTTGCTTGAGTGTTAAGTGTCAGTCTTTTATCTGTGATAATAAAAATTTCAAATATCAGCAAACTTTTTGTTTTTCATATGTAAACAGTTTGCCATGTTTTGTAAGGAAATGTCTGAAAAGTTGGTTTGCCCAGGGTAGCTCGAGTACAGTAGGGGAGTGTCTGCACAACCCTTCTAAGCAGAACCACTTACAGTGCGATTACTGTAACCGGGGCCACTTAGGCATTAAGTTGACCAATCAGATTACAGGAAAATAACAAATTGGTTGTGGGCCAATCAGCAGCTCATAAAAAACACCATGTTATTACTCGAAGCACAAAATTTAAATAATGATAGCAAACGTTTTTCAAGAAGGCAAAAGTTTTAAAGGACAATGTTTGTGTATTCAAAACTTTGCATATAACACCCAGGAGACATTGTGTCTGACACACGCTGGTATTTTGTCGTCTATCAGCAATTTCTTTGCTACCATTGCCGCGCTTTGATATAACATGTGACACTCACCCTCGTCCGTCACTCACTCTCACAAACCTCTCAGGAAACACTGGCTTTATCAGTGGGCTCAAACAGGTCACGTCTAGATCTGTATATAGGAACAAGTATAAATGTGAAAATGCATTTTTGCACTAAGGGTTTTTCGTTCCAATAACAGCTTTTTGGTGGTTAGCTAACATGTTAATGTCCGAAAGTGGGGTTCCCTGTATTTTCTTGAGAAAAGGGTTATCTCTGCAGATTTGCAATCTGTACATTCTACTGGTTATTTACTTGAATGCTCATAAAAACAGAATTCATAATTGAAATATGCCTTATTTTGCTCATTTTTTTCTATGAATTCTTGTCTTATTTGTTATATGTCCTTTTTAAACAACATTAACATTATTATTTAATGTATAGGTAAGAAAGTGTAAACTTCTAAGTATTCTCTCAACTGGAGTTGTCTCCTTTAGGGAATTGTGCTCTACCAGTATGTTATAAATTTATGAAGTCGATCATCTCTACCAGTAAGTCATAAAATTATGAAGTCGATCATCTCTACCAGTAACTCATAAATTTATGAAATTGATCATCTCTACCAGTAACTCATAAATTTATGAAATCGATCATCTCTACAAGGAGGTCATAAATTTATGAAATCGATCAGCTCTACCAGTAGGTCATAAATTTATGAAATCAATCATCTCTACCAGTAAGTCATAAATTTATGAAATTGATCATCTCTACCAGTAACTCATAAATTTATGAAATCGATCATCTCTACCAGTAACTCATAAATTTATGAAATCGATCATCTCTACAAGGAGGTCATAAATTTATGAAATCGATCATCTTTACCAGTAAGTCATAAATTTATGAAGTCGATCAGCTCTACCAGTAGGTCATAAATTTATGAAATCAATCATCTCTACCAGTAAGTCATAAATTTATGAAATCGATCATCTCTACCAGTAAGTCATAAATTTATGAAGTCGATCATCTCTACAAGTAAGTCATAAATTTATGAAGTCGATCAGCTCTACCAGTAGGTCATAAATTTATGAAATCAATCATCTCTACCAGTTAGTCATAAATTTATGAAATCGATCATCTTTACCAGTTAGTCATAAATTTATGAAGTCGATCAGCTCTACCAGTAGGTCATAAATTTATGAAATCAATCATCTCTACCAGTAAGTCATAAATTTATGAAATCGATCATCTCTACCAGTAAGTCATAAATTTATGAAGTCGATCATCTCTACAAGTAAGTCATAAATTTATGAAGTCGATCAGCTCTACCAGTAGGTCATAAATTTATGAAATCAATCATCTCTACCAGTTAGTCATAAATTTATGAAATCGATCATCTTTACCAGTTAGTCATAAATTTATGAAGTCGATCAGCTCTACCAGTAGGTCATAAATTTATGAAATCGATAATCCCCACAATCAGGTCATAAATTTATGAAATCAATCAGCTCTACAAGGAAGTCATAAATTTGTGAAATCAAGCAGCTCTACAAGTAAGTCATAAATTTAATATGAAGCGATCTTAAACAGCTCCATTAAATTTATTTTTTGTTTGTTTGCGAATGTTCTACTGCTAGTGACGTTTGTGACGTTGCCGTTTCGTACTAAAGGCCTCTTTTCAGTTGAAGCTCTGCTAACGGACTGCCACGGTTACACCGCATACGTATAATTTATTCGGTCAAGTTTCAAAGTGAATGTGTGATATCGTAGGAATTTGAACGCATTAATTGAGCGATCCTTTTAACCTTAAGAGCAATTCTGAGCAGAGAAAAAAACTTAAACCAGAAATCATTTGCTGAGATTAATACCCACAGGGAATGATAGCGAGTTCGACGGCGACGAAAGAATGCAAAGAACATTTGGTTTTAATTAAAATAAGCAAAAACAGGGAATTTTCTCGCCTTTGCGACCGGAAATTCAAGCTTGTTCTGATAAATACCGCCGCCGATCGGGTCGCGCGTAGTGACAGACGACTGTCAAATAATCTGGTAATATTATTTGCCAGACAATCGCCTCGTGGTTGAGCTTGAGAACTTCAACATACGAGTCCCACTTCTTTCGATTTACAGTTCCTCACAGGGAATTTAATTCATTTTACACTTCCCACCGGACGAAAGTGTGTCCTTGAATGTAATTTGCCAAATGAACGAGAAGATATTCTTGTTAAAGTGCAACAAGCATTGTAATTATCCTTACCGAATCTCTTTCACATTCGTTACAAAGTATCCTTATTTTTCCCGCACGCACAACGAGTAACAAAAACATGACAAATGGAAGATCTCACTAGTTGGGAGTTGTTCGTCTATCAGCCGAACAGTTGCAAGAAAAAAGCTTAAGAATAATTTTTTTTGCGGTCACTTCGCTTCGATCACCGTTCGCTCCAAGTCAGATATAGAAAATGAATACAGTACTTTCACCCGAGTAGCAGATGTAGCAGTTACTTTACTTAGTATTTTAAATTCTATTTTTTTAAAAGAACTTTCATGAAAAGAATTGCCATGAAAGAAATTTTGTCATGTCCGTGCATGAAATTGTTTTGCTTCAGTTGACGGTGAAATCCGCGGCGCTTTGAAAACGCTGTGGCTAATTATGGCGCGGTAACCAGTCAAGGTTTTCAAAAGACCAAATGACCGGCAGTTCCATATTCTCAGTAATTTCACAAAATCGAATAATCCCAGCTAATCTAATCTAAAACTCATCCCCGGAATAATTAATCCTAGTGATGGTTAGAAATGAACAATGATTAATACGTTTTCAAATTATTTTGAATATTTAATTTACAAGGAATCAATGATTAATTTCAAGTAGCTTTTGCAATGCTGCAATACTTTGTTATGGTCATGCAAATAAAGCTTATTGTTGTCGTTGTTGTAAATTATCATAAAAATTATATCGATTAAGAAAAGTCAAGCGATCCTGAAATGCCTTAACAGATCTCAAGTGTAGCGTTTCGTTTACGCTGGGCTCAAAAGACGAACCATGTTTTGTGACACTTTACAACTTTTTTCAGTTCGACTGCCTTTCAAAGTTTTAAAAACACTAAATGACCGGCAATCCTATATTCTCAGTAAATTTCACAAATCGAAAAAATAAAGCTAATCTAAACTATCATATGTCGATAAAGAAAAGCAGTCTAACGTTTGGTTTACCCTGGGCTCAGAAAACGAAACCATGTTTTGTGACACTTAGAACTTTTTTCAGCTCCACTGCCGGTCAAGGTGTTGAAAACACTAAATGACAGGCAGTCCTATATTCTCAGTAATATTTCGCTTGACTTTTCTTCATCGACATATGATAGTTTGGTTTAGCTGGATTATTTCGATTTGTGAAATTTACGGAGAATGTGGGACTGCCGGTCATTTAGTGTTTTCAAAACCTTGACCGGCATTCGAGCTGAAAAAAGTTCAGAAAGTTCTAAGGTCACAAACCATGGCTGCGTCTTCTGAGCCTAGCGTGAACCAAACGCTATTCTTGAGAATAGAGCATTTCAGGATCTGTCGACTTTTCTTAATCGACATACGATAGTTTGGTTTAGCCGGATTTTTTCGATTTGTGAAGTTTACTGAAAAGACAGGATTGCCGGTCTAAAAATTTAGTATTTGGAAAACCTTGGCCGGTTACCGGCCATATCATTAGCCACGGTCGCCACAGCGCTTTGAAGAATTTTAATCCCTGAATTTACTGAACCCAAACCGGAACAGTCCTACTTTATCTAATTACCTGGAGAAT
The DNA here is from genome assembly GCA_038088405.1 of Porites divaricata. Taxonomy (NCBI): domain Eukaryota; kingdom Metazoa; phylum Cnidaria; class Anthozoa; order Scleractinia; family Poritidae; genus Porites; species Porites divaricata. Next base: position 10,484,211 of record JBBMOI010000014.1, read on the forward strand.
GGCCTGCTACTTCTATGAATTCGCCATCTCCGAAGAAATCGTTGTGAGAAAAAAACGGAGCTTCAATAAACTTACCGCGATGTGAGTTTTTTGAGAAGATCCCACACGCTCTTTTACACCAGTAAGTTGTCCATTAAATTATCATGACGGTTTTTTAACCCGGTTTCCATTAACCTTGACAAAAATGCCATTTTTGTTTCTTTTTTAAGTCCAAGAATCCTCAATTTGCTCCTTGATTGCTAGTGAGGGATGCTTGTGTTACCGGAATAACAGAAGTGAGTGGCTTTCACAAGGCACATCAACCAAACACCTTTTACTTTTCCAGATCAATGGTTTGATTCAATGAGTTATCCGGAAATGTCACTTGAGAGTTCAATTGTGAAGGTTCTTTTATCTCTTTGCGCTGCGGTTTGACTGCATCTCAAAAGTTTTCCACATATTAAAGCTTAACTTTTTAAAGAAAATAAAAACACCCACACTACCGAAGCGCCTTCTTCTAAAAAGCATTTCCATGCATGAAATCTGGAGATTTTCATAACAGAGTGTTTTGTATGGTGTACGATCCCCGCCAAATTTTAAATTGCTCATTTAAATTTTCAACTTCAACACTTGAATTTTACAGCTGAATTCATTATTTTGCACTCTTGCTTTAGAGTTCACATCATTGGAAATCGTTTTTACACTTGCCGTTTAGTTTTTGAACTCAACTTTTTATTTGTCCTTGCTTTGTCAAATTACAACCGCAGTTTCGCCAGTGACCGCGTCAAATTTCAAACTCAACATCGTATATTTTCAACTCAACTTTCGAATTTTTGTCAACGTTTCAGTGATCATTGGTCGAGGCTAAAGAAGCCTTTGTGGGGGTGGGAGATGGCGACCTATCGACCTCGTCCCCTGTTGTTTGCTCTGTTGAAGAGTAACGGTCCTCATTGCAGCTAAAGAAGGGTTTAAGGTTCTGTAATTTACTCCAAAGTGACTTCTGGATCTGAATAACTTAAAGATTTTCTTTTGTCCGTGAATGCGATGATTTCCTGCAATGTTTTGTCACGCTCCAGCTCAAAATGAAGCTGCATCAACTATGGCGAATTGCATTGTGACTCTGAGTGTAGTCAAGATTGTTCTTTAAGCAATGATAAACTCCAGCTTGTTTTTCTAAGATTATGCGATGCTATGCGGCCAAAATGATAGAGCTTTTGTGACAAATTTCGAAGGAGAAATATTTTTCAGGGAGAATTGACTGATATATGGCAACATTTGTATTGCGAAGTCGTGAACGCGTAGACTGCGAGCAGTCACTTATTTTCTTCAAAGTCGCTGGGGTAGGACGCACCGCTTTTTGGCTTAAAGCGTTTTTCAGTGCCCTGTCTGAGAACTTTAAGAGGAAAGACGGACTGCTTGTAGTCTAGTTAACGCGAGGCGCTAACCATAAGCACGGTTTATTTAATCCTGGAGAAAATAGATTTTGAGAACTGTTTTCTGAAGCCTCGGTTTAACTGCAGACCGAAAGCAACTTTGAGAAAAATCCGACGGTTTTGCCGACCAAACACTTTGGGAGAACTGCACTGAATGATACTGCTTAAAATATAATTTTGTCAGTTAAAAGACATGTCGTCACATCGAACTGTTGTAAAAGATTTCTTTCGCTAAGGGTGGACCATGTTATTTGAGAGATGAGGGACTGGACATTTACGAAAACAAATCTTCCTGAAGAAATTTAGTAGAAAACAACGTTGCACTTGCGATCACCTTGGACATAATTTTCGTATCTAATAAGCACAATTTCCGAAGTTTAAAAAAAAATTCATACTCAGAAGAAACTGCCCTGCTCCCCTCGTCCACCCCAACAAGAATTAAATTGTAAGTCGCTAAGAGTACTTGAGTGAATATTCATTCAACTCTCCCTTTTCATGCGGTTTCGTTTTAATTATGAAAGCTAATGGTAAAACAAAGTTACATTGAAGACTTGTGTAGACCAATCTGAGCACGCGCGATTGTTTTGCATTTACCACAATGCTGGACAAACATAGGGTGGACCTTATATATAGATATTTTGAAATTCATTATTACAAGTCAGTCAAAGATATTAAAAAGGTTTGCATCTATGCGCGGCAGCGTCTCATGGCTTTGGGGCCGGTGCGAGTCCTCCCATGCAGCTGACCAAGGAGCATTCCGCTCTCAAGCTTTGCGAAACTGGTGAGTTGCGACACCACGTAGGTCGGTGAGATGTCAGGGATAATCCGTATTTTTTGTTTCCCGCGTGAATTTTATTCTCCTGTATTCTCAGTCATGTATTAATTAATGGCCGTGTACAGCTGTTCCATTATTCATGAAAAAAGTGTCAGACGTAGGGTGTTTAGTAGTTTTTGACTAAAACAAAACGAAAAAATATAGCTAGAAACTTAAGATACACTCAAACACTATTTACCATTCGATATCGTGAAAGATAATCTTCGAAGAGAAATTCGCTGATATTTTGATACCAAGGGCTGACCCGAGGGTACTCTGTGCTCCATTTGCGAAATTGCGATCGTCCAATGCTTATGCTTGTGTTTCTACGTAGGCTTTTACCGACTGAATATTTCCAATACTTGTTACTATTATGAAAGGTTGCTTCCCTTTTATAGAAACTGTCAGTTTACTCACTCCTGCTTTCACTAGACAAAGATTGCAAAAAAATAAAAACTACGGAGGACTGCAATATTGGGCGAGGCCTACGTTAAGCGAGTACAAGCCATTAAAACTTAATCCTACTTAGGAAACTTATCCTACTTAGATTTTTAAAGTTTCGAGTCAGGCCCGGGGGATTCCCTGCTATAGTTTTGACATGCTGGATCAGCTTTTTAGCGTTGCTTGCAGGATACTGAAGTTTTTCAAAAATTTCGTAATACAGCCTCAGACAACCTAGCAGCTCCCCCCCCAGAGACTTGAGCCTCCGATCTCGGTTGGTCCGCCTCCTTGGATCGCACCTCGTAAAAAAAATGCCCATAAACCTGCCGAAGTTAAATATTCCTCGGAATGTATTAAATAACAGTGCATAGACATTGCGGAGTATTAACACTTTTGACTGAGAGAACAGACCTTCCATAAACCAAAATGATTGTCTGATTTGAGCCTAGGAGTCATGTCATAAGTAGGTGGGCCTTCTTTACCCGTGCAAGCGTAGTCCTGAAGAGGGAATGTTGGTGACAGTCTTTGAGATTTCAAAAATCTCTACTGAGGCAAAAATTGTAAATCTTGTGACGTCATTTTCCCGCCAAAAACCGTTAAAATCCAAAAACAAAAAACATAAGATTTTTTGGAAAACAGAGTTCTACCACCCTGCAAAGTTTAAGCTCGAGTTCCTAGGTTGCAGCTTTTTGCGTCCGATAGGCCTAGCGTGTTTGAAAATTCCTTTTTTTCCGGAAGATCTCTTATGTGGCGAGGTTATCGCGTGGTAACGTATTACCTTGTTTTACCCCTTTGCATGCCGCATGCTCCGCATGCTCTATTATACAGTGACTGAAGTCGCCGAAACTAGACGAAATAACAGAACTGTGCAAATAAAAGAGAGCCAATTCACAGAATTTTATCCATGTTCAATGAATGACAGCAAGAAAGAAAGAAGAAAGAAAACAACAACACGTACCACTCAAAAAAGACAGCTTACCTACCCATTTCGAGATATGTTCATGAAGCCTTGTCGTGTGCACTTATGTCCAGAAAAGCATACAATGGCGAATATGGCGAAAAATTGCCAGAAGGCTAGCGATTCAAATTGGATGCCAAAAGTGGCCACTTGGAGAGTGGCGATTTTGGCGAAAATGGTAATTTTTGGCAAAATTGGCGAAAATTCGCCAAAGATGAGTTCTTGAAAGAGGCCCCTTAATTAGTGACAAATCTGGCCAAACATTTGTCATGGGTTTCGCCAATGTTCAAATTAGATAACAAAGAGGCCCCTATAGTTGTGAGGCAACATTTATCAAATACAACTGAATCAAATATATCAGAAAACGCCTTTACGTAACTGTTAAGCAACATTTATCCAAATACAATTGAATTAAATACATCAGAAAACAACGAATAGAAGTCGTTTCAGTTAAGCTCACGTATCTGTGCCATGTACACCGTAGGTTGAGTTAACATTTTCTTATTATTACTTTTGATGTCCCCTGACTTACCAAAGTAATGTGATACGCTGAAATATCACACTAGCATCGTTTGGTCTAGTTTGGTATATTCCTTTCAAAAAGGAGAAATTGTTCGTTCAAGCCAACCAAACCAATCTCACGCCCCACAGCTAGTAAACTAATAACTCGAACCGAGACAACCTACAAGTTCTTGAAATGATCATCATTCCTTATCATACACACACTCTAATTATTGAGGTTCGATGTAGATCTAAACTATCCTAATTGCTGGCAATTCTCTTTACATTGCTTCCATTGAATTGTGAGTAGCCATAAATAAAAGCCGACTGCGAAATTTTATGGTTCCTTGCTAAAAGATGCTTGCTGAAATGACCAGTATGTGCCCTTCATTCCTTTTTTTGTCGAATATGTTTTTGCCATCTCATTTGACAGGGGCATCCAACGACTGCTTTCTGTAAAATATCTGTTCGGTGGAGCAAGTATCGCGTAGAATTTTCAGTTGCTTGAATACGGCTACAAATTTCGAGACGAGCGTTCCATTTAGGTACAATTTGCGATTCCGTTCATGTTATAGCACACTTAGAATGCATTTCTAGAGATTTAAAAGTATTCTGGATAGCCTAAAAAGACTTTTCAATGCATTTAAGAGGAAACCTTCGTTGGGTGCCCCTGATCTGATATTTTGTTAAAAATTAGCAGTTGATCCCCAATTACACCATTTTTGCCAAATCGTCACCTTCCGAAGGGGTCCTTTGTTATCTCATTTAATATTTTGTTAACAATTTGGCGATTGTTCCCCTTTTCTGCCATGTTTGCCAAAGTCGCCACATTCAAAAGGGGTCCTTTGGCATCTTACTTAATACGTTGTTAACAATTTTCACTGGCGATTGTTCGCCACTGCTGCCATTTTCGCCTAATACGCCATCATCGCCAAAATCGCCACTTTCGAAAGGGGCTTTTTGCTATCTCATTTAATATATTGTTAACAATTTGGCGATTGTTTGCCATTTTCGCCAAATCGTCACTTTCCAAAGGGGTCCTTTGGCATCTTATTTAGTGTGTTTTTAACAATTTGGCGGTTGTTCGCCATTTTCACCTAATGCGCCATCATCGCCAAAATATCCACTTTGAAAAGGGGCTCTTTGCTATCTCATGTGTTGTTAACACTTATCGATTGTTTGGCATTTTCGCGATTTCGCTTATTACACCATTTTCGCCAAATCGTCACTTTCCAAAGGGGCCCTTTGCCATCTTATTTAGTATGTTTTTAACAATTTGGCGATTGTTCGCCACTTCTTCCATTTTTTCGCCGAATACGCCTTCATCACCAAAATCGCCACTTTCAAAAGGGGCTTTTTGCCATCTTATTTAATATGTTGTTAACAATTTGGTGATTGTTTGCCATTTTCGCCATTCTGCCATTTTCGCCAAATCGTCACTTTCCAAAGGGGCCCTTTGGCATCTTATTTAGTGTGGTTTTAACAATTTGGCGATTGTTCACCATTTCTGCCATTTTCACCTAATACGCCATCATCACCAAAATCGCCACTTTCAAAAGGGGCTTTTTGCCATCTTATTTAATATGTTGTTAACAATTTGGTGATTGTTTGCCATTTTCGCCATTCTGCTATTTTCGCCAAATCGTCACTTTCCAAAGGGGCCCTTTGGCATCTTATTTAGTGTGGTTTTAACAATTTGGCGATTGTTCACCATTTCTGCCATTTTCACCTAATACGCCATCATCGCCAAAATCTCCACTTTGAAAAGGGGCCCTTTGCCATCTTATTTAATATTTTGTTAACAATTTGGCGATTGTTAACCATCTCTGCCATTTTCGCCAAATATGCTATTTTCGCCAGTGCGTGCATTTCTGGACAAATCTCTTCGTGTGCGGGCTTTGGTTAGCTGTTCATTAATTTTGCTTGAGATATATCAAGCTCCATCGTAACTGGTAGGCTGGGTACGCTGTTGATACCAGGGCGGATCAAGACGTTCTGTCACTTAACCTATATCTCCCATAATTCGCCTGCAGTTTTAAGAATTACAGTCATTTCTTCAAGTTAGCTTCCCTCGACTTCTATACATCGTTGCATCCTCATCCTCCATTTCTGAAAGTATTCTGGGTACTCTGAAGTAGGTATGGCCCTCATGCACCGCTTAATGCACAGCTTTAGCAAGCTCTTGAATCCTTGAAAAAGGCTTCTCAGCAATGACTGATTTGATTTTTGGAATCGCACGGGGCCATGTCGGATGAGTATGATGGGTGTTCCATCAAACGGATACCATTATCGTCAAGGTACGTCTGTGTGATGCGAGCTTTGTGAGGAGCTGCATTGCCGTGATGCAACTGGATTCGACACCGACATCGATTCCGTGCCGTTGACTAAATATGCAGGGGAACTTTTGGCACAACTGAAATTGTGTAATATGTGGCAATGATTGTAGCTTTGTCGGGCAATATGTCGACAACAACGGTCCCCTGAGCATTGACGAAAATGGTGAACATTCTCTTTGTTGAACGGAAACCTGTTTCCAGTCACGCCATGTTAGAAAGTTTATCTTTCATAGTGAAGGAAGAAATCCAACATTCGTCAATAATAGGTAATAGCTTTCTTAGCTTCTGGCTCCTTCCTGTAGATTATCGAGGCTTTGCTTTTTGAGTTACCTCATTCAATCAGTGTACAAATTGTCGCTGCTTCTTGCAGAATATGGATAGCACATAGTGTTAAGTGATCTCTCCCACCGACGGAGGCAACCCGTAGCGGCCAATCGAAGCAGGCTTATCACTTGTAACCGGTGCCTCGTCCCGTGAAAAACAAATTTACATAGGGTAAAAATATGTTACGTCAGACAGGAGCAGAGGACCATGACAAGCTAGCGAATTTAGCAAATTCAGCCCTAGAGACAAGAAATCTATCCACAACGTAAGACATTTGCTACTAAAAACCGAAAATGCAAAGAAAAACATGAAGTAAGAAAGGCAAAAAAAGGGCCCTCGACAAACCAGTGAATTAAATAAGAGTAACTATGATTTAATTTAAAAAGACGTTTGACCTGGGCCTTAGCGAAGGTGGACACAAAGGTGAAAAGAGAACTTTTTCCTGAATTCAACAATTATAACTTGCGCATCAATAAGGACGTCATTTGCAACGTGGAAAACTTGTTATTGACTTATCAGTCAAGGTAATTATCCAAAGGTTTGCTCTTTTCGCTCGACATTGAAATCGGTGTATTTTGGGTAGTTTTTTTCTTTTTTAGTTTAAGGCCTCATATCGACCTCATACATGTAGCAAATACACCGAGCGTGTGCGGTATGTTTAATATTTGTTTTAATAAACTCGATTTTCGCTATTCCGAGTCCGATCTTTGTTTCTCTATGGTCTGGACGAGGGCTGGCTCATTTTCCTGAACACTGGCTTGTAATCGCAGAGATCTAAAAACTGGGACGAAAATCAAGCAAGTCGACTCGTGTCTTCTTATTAAAAACACGCGAGGGAAACACCTAAGCTACGCGCTCCTCCAAATGCCCGGCGGTCCGATTTGACGTGGGAATTTTAACAGAAAGTGTCTCTTTAGCCCCCTGTTGAGAGTATGTCATCGACCTTCAAAGCAGCCAAGCAGGTGCAAAGGGTTAATAAACGTTTAAACATAATAAAGCAGACTGCAGGGTATTTGGCTTGGATAAAATCGTGCCCGTGAGTCACGCGTTGCTACTCACGAAATTTTTTTGTGTGGAAACAGCTTTGACTCGTCCAAGAAACACAACCACTCAGCTGGGAAGCCAGCTTTGTTTTAGTTATTCTTAATGGAGATAGAATACTTCAATCGATTAGAAAAAGGGATTTTGCAGAAATTCAAAAAAAAATCTCTGACTGCCGGGCATTTAGTTTTTTAAGACCCTTTCCGGCAACAGGGCGCAAACAATATCCGTGTGAAATTGACGTTTAGTCAACTGTGGGCTGTGTAAAATAAAAATAAAAATAAAAAGCGGTATTAAGTGGCCGTAATTGATGAGATGGTTTTCCTTGACAGGCATGTGGCAAAGATTTACTGGAAGTAAATGCCTTTGTAGCCACCGTTGAAGGTTTATTTTGCACCGCGGAAAGTCAGCAAAATGCATTTTTTGTTACTCTCTTAACCCTAAACAAGACTCACAACACTCTTAAAGCAGCTTAGTTAAGGGGCTTGCGATACACAATAAAAAGGCAGTAAAAGAGCCAGTATTCTTTTTTTTTGGTGTTTGAAAACGTCAGGAAAATATCCCAATTTCTTTTGACAAAAACTCGGGCGGTTTGATCGATCTAGGAGCCTGTTCAAGATAATATGCAAATTTTACGTCCGGGGCGGTACCACATTCGAACACCTTCATGTCCTCGGTAAAACCAGGGTCTGCTGATGGCCAGAAGATTCATTGAATTTTTGACCAGCAAGCGAGCTAGCGCCGATTTACTTTCTCTCGGCGTTTACCGAAGTTGTCAGTTTTAGTGTAGAGTGTTTGGAAAACTAAGATCTGAAAATTGTTTTTATAACCCGCTCATTGTGAAGTGAAACCGACATTTTGGCGGTCAGCATCATTTCGTTTCGATGGCGGACCTAACCAGCGATATTCCTCTCGTTCCTTTTCTGACACCGAAAGTGAAGAAGATTTTGTAGGATTCACTGCACGACATGCAAGACCTTATGTGGAGATTACAATCAAGGCTCCCTTATTTTGCTCAACATCAACACTAAAAGCAAATCGGACCCGCGTTGAAAGAGAGAACCATTCGTCGATCTCATCAAAAGATGGTCCAGACAATTCTACAGTTAAATATATTACACCTATACAAGAACTTCTTCGAATTCTTAAGTGGAAGGCGATAAATGTAAACCGATCAAGTTTAACCACGATGCTTCGATTTTTCAAGCCTCTGAAAATAGAAACGAGAGCTCAAGCAGCCTAGAAGGAGAGATCTACTGTGTAATTGAAACGGAGCAGAAGAAAGAACAGCAAAAAACCGGCTCTCCCGCCTGACAATTTCACCATTTGTTCCCAAGAGTCAACAAACCTAAAACTCCAAATCTGACCACTCGGAAAGGAGGTAAGCTGAAAGTATAATTCAGATAGTGATTTGAAAATAAACAACTCAACGCTCTCATTATATCGGTAATGATGCTGGGTCTCAAATGCACTAAATGGCTGCTCTTCTGAAATCCTCTCAGAATTCATAAAAGTAGTTATAGGAGGATGCCTTACCATTCAATTTCGCCACCGATTATTTCTGTCATTTCTCTGATTAACTTCATACTAATTTCATCAGTACAAAAAATGACAAACTTAATGGGAAATTTTAGCCCGTCATGCACCCACTTTTTATTTCAAGTTTAACCCTGTCATATTTTGGGACTAAAAAATTTTTGAAATATTTTAAGTTTCCCATTAACTCTGTCATTTTTGTGGTTTTTGAACACTTTATGACATTAATGGCTCGCCCTGCGGGCTCGCGGAAATGACAGAAATAATCGGTGGCGAAATTTATGGTAAGGCATCCTCCTATAACTACTCAGGAAGAATTCAATCGCGAAAAATATTATTACAAAAATATATTCAAAAGAGATTATTTATAAATATAAAAATAATTTTGAAATAAATATATTGTAGAAATGTTTATCGGATTTGTTTTGGGGGTGGGTGGGATTATGGAAAAGAGTAAGGCAACTTCACAAATGAATTTCACAAATGAAATGTTTTTTATTGAAAAAATTTCACAATTCTGAAGAGAAAATCTGAAGCTTTTGATTGGTTGAGAAAAACACAATGCAATCTATTGTTTTCCATGTAAACTTGAAGTTATTTTTGATGAGATCATAATCTGAATTAGTAATCAGGGGATTTCCCCAACAAAAATAATCTAATCAAATACTAAAAATGGGGTACGATCACTTTTTTCATTTTATTAAAGATGATTTAGTTGATCCAAATGATGCTTTTATACAAAATGTGGATAATTTTCTGTTTTGTATTTATTTTAAATACTTTAACAGATATGACAGTGAAATTAAGGAAGAAAGAAATAATGTTTTAGAATATTTTTTTAGGAATATTAAAACTTCATTGATGAGTAAAGGATTATATATTGGTAACAGTATGTACGAATTGATAGATTTACAATTTAAAGGTAAAAAAATGAATTCTACCGAAATGCAGATTAATTTAATTTTATATTGCATCTTTGTGAATGGGTTGAATAAAACAAAAGGGATAAAGTTTAAATATCTTAAGAAGAAATTGTACCCTTTAATAAAAATATTGAAAGAGATTTTTTGTGAATTTGATAAGAACGAAATACATAAAGAAAGAACCTTTATTTTTCCATTAAGGTCGCCTAATGGTACTGATAATGATTTTTACATTATTAATTATAAAGATAATTTGTTAGAAAGATCTTTTGGTTGTTATGATGGTATTTGTTCTTCTGACGATGATATTTTTAAAGATTTTTTTAATGGAGAATATGATAGAGATGATTATGATTATGAAAAAGATTATAATGTAAAGAGTATGTTTTTACATAGAAATACTAATAAAGATGAAGAAGATGAAAGGAAATCTAAGTATTATAGTGTTGTTTTAGATGAATCTTTACATGGGGACGAGGAAGAATACAAACTTTAAAAAAATAAAAATACAGTTACCAAGTTACGATCGTCTCTCACCAGAAAATATTGTTTTTAATGAAGCCAAAGAATTCAAAGTAAACTATTCTATGTCGTCAATACATTCCAGAGTTCCCTAGCAATTTCAATCGCTGAAAGTAAACACAAAATCTATTTTCAGTTTTGCTGGTTGCTAGGGAACTCTGGAATGCAATCTATTGTTTTCAATGAAACGTGAGGTTATTTTTGATGAGATGATAATCAGGGGGTTTCCCTTTAAAATAATCTAAACAAATACTAAAATGGAATATCAAAGCCCCGAGGACCAAGATTTTATTGTTGAAGATGGCTATATTTTGGGACTAAAAAATTTTTGAAATATTTTAAGTTTCCCATTAACTCTGTCATTTTTGTGGTTTTTGAACACTTCGAAAACCAACAGACCACGTGGTAAGTGTACTAATCGAACCAATCAGCATCGAGAACAGACGTGCTCGACGGCCAATCGAAAAAAATTGCAAGGGACAAAATACGCGGGAAAAATTAAACTCATCTGACTAAAGAAAGAAATGGATCCTCCTCCTGAGTAAAACACAGGGAAATTTACAAAACCTCCCTAAAAATAATATATGGATTTTATTTCTATCCAAACACCATTAACCAGGTCCAAACATATGTAAAAAAATATAAAACGGCAAACTGATCCTTACGACAACGCGATGAAGAAGTAAAACATAGGCACGTTAAACGTGTATGAGCTATTTTGAATGCATTAGTGTAACTTTAATGCTTCGGTGTAACCTTACCAAGAGTGATGAATCTACCTCTTTCATCCTAAATGTAGATTGGGTTTTGGTGCGAAATTGCGTATTGCGGTACATAAATGAAAACTCGAAACGCTCAGCTGAATCGATCCTCAAGCTATATATGCACTTTCTTCTGTCTTTCCCTGTTACATCTGGTGCAAGTTAAACAAATCGTTAAAGTGAAATAAATTTCTTCTCACGAAACGTTGATTAGAAGGAAAACTCTAAGGTTTCGTCGGAGTTTCTTAAGCCAAAATGTGACTCATCGAATACTGAATAGTTACGAAATACCAGGATTTTTATCAAAGTGGTAGACGGTTGCATCATCATAATTCACGAGGTTTTCACGTGCGATTCTACTCAGTGAAACAGTCTTCAACTCCGACAACTTATTTCTTCACGTTTTAAAAGCTATTGCTTTTCAGAAGACCAGAGCCTTTTTTGAGGATTTGGTTACAAAAGGAAACAGGTCTTCATACGTCCAAGTTACTATTTATCATTATGAAAAGCCAATCTGCATGAGATGTACAATCACACAGCTGGCACGTGAAAGACAGGCAAATTGTTTTACTACAAAATTTTCTCAAACGATTGTAAGAAATCACCTCGGCTTTATTACAACATCTGCAATTAAATTATGTTTCATGCAACGTCAAGGTTGGTTGAACTTTGCAAGCGAGAGAATAATATTTTTAAAGCTTGTTTACGTAATTAACAATACTCGATACAGCTTTCAAAAAAAAGCTGCCTTTTAAAATTCTAAAACCACATTTTATAGGGCGCATACTTTCGAATTAAAGTCTATATCTAAATATCAATTATTGCTTCATTGGAACAGATTTGAAAATATATGATCTTTTATACTCTACCCGGTTGTAGCGGGTGAAACAGAACTCATACTGACGTGCGTTGTACCGATAGCCGAATTAGGTCAGAAATGCCCCGAAGCGGCAACTGCACTTAAATATGAACCCTTAAACAGCTGCATCACTGTTCACAGCGTTTGAATCATGAAGATATTTATTTTTATGTAATGCTTCCAAACACCTGTACCTGTAATAAAAGACGAAAAAATTGTGAAGCATCAAGATGGCGGTCTCAAAGTGCCCTTGTTCGACCTTTACCAATGCCATGTTTAAATAGATGCCAAGATCTCATTGGTTCCTAAGCATCAACTCATAGTACCTTCAACCTTATTGGCTCTTGCAACAAACATCCCAACATACAAAGCCACAAAGCCACAAAGCCACAAAGACACATATGCTTACACCAACTGACATATGAGCTATTTTTTCAAAATAGCTCAACAAAAGGATAAAACAAAACAATGGTTGTGTTTTCACGACAGCGCTTGTCTCGCTTAACATTCCTGAAGGTGTTTTGTTTATAGATTCCGTTAAGCGACTTAAAAATGACAGGTGTTTTCACGAGTAAGATTTAATTTCATCTTACAGTAATTTGAGTAGACCACGCGCGCGAATTAATCATTTTGAATAATATGGCGGGAGATTCAAACGAAGCTCGCTTGTTCGTCCTTCTTCTTTTAATCACGGTTTATATGCTCTTAGTTTTCTTTCGACGAAGGAACAGATTTCAGCAAAGGCTGAGATTGCTTGCACTGAGAGGCAGGAGAAGAGTAATGGAAGCTTACTTTTATCATCCTCGGAGAAAAATATGCCGCAGAAAGAAAGTTGCGTGGGTTCTGGAAAGGCCTCAATTTG